>JZKD02S0011467.1:292381-307844 GCA_000966675.3 Picea glauca
TCCTAAATTTTGTATTGATAATACCCTTTTCATTGTTCTTACAATGAATTTTGAGATAATTTTGTAGATATAATTGCATAATGGTATTGGTCTAAAATGTTCAAAGGATTTCAACTTATCCTCTTTAGGGATCAATTCTATGAAGGTAGTGCTAAAATCCCCGTGCATTTTCATGTGTTTATGGTGGAATCCATCACCCTTCTTAAATATTCTTCAATAAATTCATAACATCCTAAAAAAATTTCCACTAAGAGGCCATATAGCCCTCGAGTTTTATCCCTTTGGAAACTCTGTAAAGTTTGGAGAAATTCATATTTCCTCACTTCTTTCATTAGTTATTGTTTGTCCTCATTGTTGAAAAAATTGGGAAAAGAGTTGGAGAGACTAATTACTTCAATAATTGTTTTCCTAGATTCCTCTTTGAAAATATTTGATAAATAATTGACTCTAGTCTGCAATATCTTTAAAATTTGTTTCTCACATGTATTTTCCTTTGTCAATATTCCAAATAAAGTTAACATTTTCCTACTATTAGCATATCTATTAAATAACTTGGAGTTTTAATCACCTGGTTGTACACATATGACCATGATCTTGATACTTCATCGTTTCTATTTCTCCAATAATATATTCCTCTCTTTATTCTTCCAAGGGCTTCACCTCCAAATGATGAGACTCATTTAAATATCCAAAACCTTTATTGTTATATAGGGTCTCCAAAATTTCTTCCACTTTTTTTAGGAGTTTGTCATCTTTTTGTTTTTAGTACTTTTCCCATTGGGATTCTATCTTCTTTGCCTCTTTCAAATTTTGTTGAAATTGAATAAGTGAAAACTATATCAAATGTTCATCATCGTGTTTATTGTTTACAAACTCCTTCATATTCAACCATTCTAGGTTTAGTTTGAAGGGATTGGATGGTTTTTCCTAAGTAGGGGCCACTTTTATTGCTATTGGATTATGGTCTAAATCCCCTCATAAGGATACCCGCTGTCTTACCCGAAAAAATTCATCTAGAATCCTTCATAGATTAAGAATTGTTCAACCCTCTTGGATATTTTGTCTTCCCATGTTCCCTTATTCCTTCAAGTAGGTGTCAGTTTTGACAATTCAATGTCCAACAATCCCACTTCTATTTTTATTATAAAGTAGCCTGATAGGCAATCCATATGTGTTGTAGGTTCCTATATTTCTGAAGCTCCTAGCATAAATTTTGGGTTTCTCCCTATCACCACAAGGACACTTTGAATACACTCCATTTTGAATAACTTGTCCCACTACTCCACTCTACCTGAGTATGGAACACATACATTTAGATGAAATATTTTTTTCCCATTTACAGTGAGAAAGGGGATACCCCCAAACCTATAGGAAAAACCCTCAATCTTTGAGGGGCTAGTTATTCCTCTACAATTAAGGGGTCGGGAAAACCATTTAATCCCTCACAAGGGGCATTTTCTCTAATATCCTCTATTAGTGATATTGTTTTTCCAAACCCGATCCCTAAAGATATTTATTTATGTGCAATGGACATATATGACTTCCTCCCTCTTTGGATAGGATTTTTCCCTTTCTAATCAAGGAAACCTAACCCCCTTGTCACATTCCTTTACACTTCAATCCAAGGTTATATTTTGAGGATTCATGGTCAGAGAAATCACGAGAGATCATCTCAGCCTATGTTATCATCCTTGGGTTGCAATACTCCTATTGGACATATTGTCATTGATTTCAATAGTCGATGTGATGATTTGTTGTTATGATGAATTATCATTGTGATTTACCATAAATGAGATTGTCATTGATGTCAACAATATATAATATTAGCAGAAAATGTCAAATGGTATGCAGAGATAGAAATCATAAGCTCAGGAGGAGGAGAGAACAATATGCAGAGATAAAAGCTTGGACCCAAAAGCGTAATATCAAGAGAAGAAGCGAAAAGTATGCAAAAATCAAAGGTCAGAAGGGAAAACACAGTACAGAAGCAAATTAAGATCAAATCTCAGAAGGGAAAACGCAGTACAGAAGCGAATGAAGATAAAATATCCGAAGGAAGAGCGCATTGCAGAAGTATCATTGGGATCGATGGAAATATTGAGAAGTCGACCAATATCAGTAGGAAGAAGAAGTGTATAAGGCACGAATATCAGAGAGAATATAAAGCAAAGAAGGCACAAATTTCAGGGAGAATATGAAGTATAGTGATGAGCGTTTATAGTATACCTCTGATCATGAAAAAGAGTTGATTCAATAATGGATCACTGCTACTATATTTGGTTGAACTACTATACTAACTCTAGTTGGATATACTGCGTTCTATCAACAAGCTGGGTCTTGTGGCAAGATGGGTCTTGCTTGAGAGTTGGTTCTCTCCTAGGAGTTGGTGCTCCTTACTTCAGTTGGTGCTAAAACAAAATAGTTGGTGCTAGGAAAATCCTTATTACTATATTCACATATATACATATACATTATAAAAATATATATATATATAAACATTTGGTTTCTCTTTTCCATTGTGATTATGATTTAATTGTTCTTAATATGTTCAATTATTTTTTAACTGCTAACTCATAAGAAGAAAAATTAGAAAAGTCCTCATCATCTGATTATGCCATGTGTACTTGCTGACGTGGTCTACTACGTGTCCTTGTTGACATGGTCTGTTGACCAACAACCCTAATCCAACGGTCATCATTTGTTCTCTAGATCTGATGGTCCTTATTCATTTCATATTTAGAGCTTTGGGTAATTCAACTTCAAGTTCCCAGTTCTTCCGAAGTGAGATTCCGCGAACAGTAACCTCCTCACAAATTCTGACCTCTCTTATCCTATCCTTCCACTCGAAAATGATCCGACGGCTAATGGGGATTCGGATAATAGAATTCTCAATAATTTTTCCCTACTTATCGAATCCTTCCACTTAAAGTGATCCAACGGTCGTGAATACTCTTGAAGTTGATCCATGATCAAGGTTGATTGTGGAACCACAACTTGCGAGTGATTTAACTCATCACCCAAACTCCGCAATTTGAAGTTGTGTGTTTTTGTTGAGTCAACCACAATCATCAATATTCAAAGCTATAAGATCAGACAGTCCTGACTAATTGCGAGATTGGAACTAGCATGATATTTAATTCTCCTTTCTATCTCTACAATCTATCCCTGTCGTTGATCTTGCAATTGCATATATGATGGTCACAACTCAATCCGACTTAATATAATCATTTTTTAGATCAACCACATTCATCGATATTTGAATCTATGAGATCTGACAATCTAGACCAATTGTGGGATTGGAACTAGCGAGTCATTTAATTCTCCTTCTGATCTCTGCAATCTATCCCTGTCGTTGATCTAGCTTGTAGATCCGACGGTCATGATCCTCTAATGGTCCTCAAGCCCACGGTCACTCATGTGACCGATGTCCATTATATGATACGATCAACACCATCAATTTCTTGATCGGACGACAGCTAAGGCTTCTCACCTTTTCCTGTGCACTGGTTGACTTCTCAATATTTCCATCGATCCTGACGTTACTTCTTCAAAGTGCTCTTCCTTCCGAGATTTGATATTCATTTTATTTTGTACCTTGTTTTCCCTTATGATCTTTGATCTCCATTTGCTTAGTGTGTTTTCCCTTATGAGCTTTGATCTCTGCATATTGTTAACTTCTTCTCCTTAGATTACGCTTTTGATTCTGAGCTTTGATCGCTGCATACTATTGGCTCCTCCTCTTGAGATTACGCTTTCAATCTCTACATACTGTTTGACATTTTCTTCTAATCTAATATAGTGTTGACATCAATGAAAATATCATCTATGGTAAATCAAAATGATAATTCATCATAACAACAAATCATCACATCGACTATTGACATAAATGACAATATGTCCAACAATCTCCCCCTTTGTCATTGAGGGAAACCCACTAACTTCATATACAAAACTCCCCCTGTGATGATGCTTTCCTCTTATGAATTTTTCCCCCTATGTATTCACTTTTGATTTGATACATCTTTTCTAACTTCAGCCATAAGTCCTTGGCATATGTGCATGGTCCTATGCTTTCCTTGACTGTATCTGATAATCTATTGAGAAAAATATTCAATTCCACTTCATTGTTCTTCCTTTCTCTTCTTTGGACTGTAATATTGGATAGATTCTTTGATGTAGTTAAATCCCAAGGCTTGCTTACTACTATATTCCAAACTTTATATCCTTTTGATCTCAAATATTGTTTCATATTTTATCTCCATGAGAAATAATATGTTCCATCAAATAAGGGAGCTTCAATTGCGGATAGAGCCATTTGTCCACCTATTTCTTCAGAATCTACCTTCCAGTGTTTAAACTATGCTGAAGGAACCCCCTCTGATACCAATTGTTAAACACACTGCCCACACTAAGAGAGGGGGGTGAATTAGTGTGTGGACATTTCTAACTTTTCTCCTTACAAGTTAGTAGTTAAAACAAAATTTAATAGATTAAGAACAATTAAATCATAATTATAATGGACAAGAGATACTAGATGTTTATATAAGTTTTTGTATAATGTATATGTATATATGTGAATATAGTAATAAGGATTTTCCAAGAACCAACTATTTTGTTTCATCACTAACTGAAGTAAGGAGCACCAACTCCTAGGAGATCACCAACTCTCATGAGAGCACCAACTCTCAAGAAAGACCCAACTTGCCACAAGACCAAACTAGATGATATAACGCAGTCTATCCAACTAGACTTTGTATAGTAGTTCAACCAAATCTAGTAGCAGGGATCCATTATTGAATCAAATATTTTTCATGATCAAAGGTATACTATAAACTCTCATCACCACACTTCATCTTCTCTCTAAAATTTGTCCCTTCTTCACTTTATCTTTCCTCTAATATCTGCACCTTCTTCACTTATTCTTCCCTCTGATATTCACGTGGACCTCAGGTCCGCATCCCCTTCATTTTCTCCATAGTCTGTTCTTTCTCATCGAACCTATATTTTCCACAAGCCTGTCTTCTTGCACAAGCACAAATACAGTGAACCAATCTTGGTTGCATTTATAGTTTCTTGTGTTCAAAACTTGTTTAAGTTATTGGGCTGACTTGTGCAACAATTTATAACTAACTTGTTAATTTACAACAACTTTTGGGACCACCAGAGATCATCATTCTAGGTCTTTAACTTGACACCTGGTATCCACTTTACTTTCATAAATCGATCATAGGTATGGATCAATTTCCTTCGTCTCTATGATTACAGAAATCAACACTTCCATCAAACCATGTTCATATGATCATTGTCGTAGAACCACAGGCTTATCAATTTAAGAGATGCATTGCATTATGTCTTTTAAATATCTTTGCCATATGACCAATGGAATTATTCAAACGTTAGGAAAGATTAGGGCTTGAGCGCTTATCAATTTAACGGTAATGATTCAATCTCCCAATGATATGGACGATTGTCGAGACTTCGGGACTTCGAGACTTGCAACATGTCAAATCTCCTGGAGCAGATTTCACCAAATAGATCAGATGGTTCATGTTTAGTTTGTGGAACCATATCAATGGTCAAATTCGATCCTTAGACCTTTATTATGATCAATGGTTAAGAATGCACTCGAAGTGATATTCTGATTGGACAACTCGTTTCCACTTCAGGACTTCGACATTCAAGACTTTGAAGGTTTCAAATAAATGTTGCTCCGTTTTCCTCCATAGTGATCACTTGTTGAGTAAGTCATAAGTGGTGGAGATCGCTTGCTATCGGTTAATACTTCCACTTATCCTTCCAATGTAGTAGATCGACGGTCAAGAATGCTCCCGAAGTGATATTTAGATCAAACATCTTGTGTCCACTTCGAGACTTCAGGACTTTGGGCAAGTGCTGGTGGTAAAACTACGGAAGTAAAACTCCTAGAGCGATGTAACTTTCTTACGTCACTTGATGACATGTCATGAGACGAGTAGTTGCCACGTGTCATTTAGATTCATGATTTTCACATACCTAAAATACTGATTTCAACTCAACACTTGTCATTCTATGACTATGCCACGTGTCCTTACTGACATGGACTGTTGACGTGGTTTGTCACAATTTCTTGCTAACGTGGTCTGTCAACGTAGATCTCCTAATGTGACACATATTCATTTTCTTGATCTAATGGTCAGAGTAGTATCTGAAGGGTATCTCAGATCAATGGTTGAGAGTGACTTTATAACTTTTTCCTTTGGGACTTCGGGACTTTTGACATTTCTTGGTGGTGAAAATCCCGAAGTAATTCTCTCTGAGTGACACAACTTACTTACGTCACTTGTTGACATGACATGAGACAATTTCCTCTTGACACTTGTCATCATCTGATTATGCTATGTGTACTTGCTGACATGGTCTACTACATGTCCTTGCTGACGTGGTCTGCTGACCAACAACCCTGATCCAACGTTCATTATTTGTCCTCCAGATCTGATGGTCCTTATTCATTTCGGATTTCAGTCTTTGGGTAATTTTACTTTCAAGTTCCCAGTTCTTTTGAAGTGAGATTCCCTAAATAGTAATCTCCTTGCAAATTTTGACCTCTCTTATCCTATCCTTCCACTCGTAAATGATCTGATGACTAACATGTATTCGGATAATCGAATTCTCAATCCTTTTTCCCTGCTTATCCTATCCTTCCACTTAAAGTGATCCAACGGTCGTGAAGACTCTTGAAGTTGATCCACAATCAAGGATGATTGCAGAACCACAACTTGCGAGTGATTTAACTCGTCACCTAAACTCTGCAATTTGAAGTTGTGCATTGTTGTTGAGTCAACCACAATCATCGATATTTGAAGCTATAAGATCGGATAGTCTTGACTAATTGCGGGATTGGAACTAGCGTGATATTTAATTCTCCTTTCGATCTCCACAATCTATCCCTGTCGTTGATCCGGCGATTGGAAATCCGATGGTCACAACTCAATCCGACTTAATCTGATCATTTGTTGGATCAACCACAGTCGTCGATATTTGAGTCTATGAGATCTGATGATCTAGACCAATTGTGGGATTGGAACTAGCGAGTTGTTTAATTCTCCTTCCGATATCCAAAATCTATCCCTGCCATTGATCTGGCTTGCAGATCTGACGGTCACGATCCTCCAACGGTACTCAAGCCCATGGCCACTCATATTATCGATTCCTGTTATATGAGACAATCAACACCGTCAATTTATTGATCGGACGGTTGCTGAGGCTTCTCACCTTTTCTTTTTCATTGGTTGACTTCTCAATATTTCCATCGATTCCGATGATACTTCTACAATGCGCTCTTCCTTCTGAGATTTGATCTTCAATTGATTATGTACTGCACTTTCCCTTCTAATATTTGACCTTCATTTGCTTTTGTATTGTGTTTTCCCTTCTAAGCTTTGATCTCTTCATACTGTTCACTTCTTCTCCTGATATTACTCTTTTGATTCCGAGCTTTGATCTCTGCATATTGTTTTCTCCTCCTCCTGAACTTACTCTTTCGATCTATGCATATTGTTTGAATTTTTTTTCTAATTTGATATACTATTGACATCAATGACACTATCATCTATGGTAAATCACAATGATAATTCATCATAACAACAAATCATCACATCGACTATTGACATCAATGACAATATGTCCAACAATATCCCCCTTTGTCATTGAGGGCAACCCACTAACTTCATATACAAAAATTCCTCTGTGATGATTCTTTCCTCTTATGAAGTTTTCTCTCCCCCTTTGACATCAATGGAAAATGGTTTCTCCTCCTGTGGTAAATCTCTGTATGCTACTGACCAGAATATGGTCTTTGGTAACTCTTCCTACAATCATCCTTTTCTTGTCATGATTAAATGAATCCCCCTGTCACTTTTCTCTCTTTGCTTCTAACTAATCTCCCCATTTGTTTCTAAAAGGGTATCTCTTTCTGACAAGGCCTCTCTTCTTTTTATCTCTACAAGATGTCATGTACATAATAATGTTGCTTCTGCAAATGTCGCTATCCTACTAGAACACTGCACAATTGTATCTCATATTATTCAAACAACTCTTGGATCTTCCGATTGATTCTCATCGATCTCTAACCAGATGTATCCGTCTTTATCCAAGATGCTTCTTTATTGTACATTGCTCTAAAGTTGTCTGAGAAATTTTCTACTATGGTTGTCACATGACTGCAATTATTTTTGCAATAATTAACTTCACTCATGTTCATGTGTTTAGTTTTTTCTATCCACATCTGTGAGTGTCCTGATTTCTTGAACTTTGTTCTCTGATCTTCTATTACTGGCATTTTTGTTCCATGTTTCATTTACTCTTTTTTTCGTATTGTATGGAGCATTTCTCATTGAATGTTTTCTTGAGTTCCAACATTTATGGGCTTTGTGGCCATATCCACCACAACCATAGCATCTCATAGTGTAACAATGTGTAGCAATATGTCCAACATGATTGCAGTTCCAACATCTTATATTGTTTTTAAACCTACCAACTTGTTTTCTTCAATGATGCCTACAATCCAAGGCTTTATGACCATATTCATTAAAAGAAAAAAAATAACCATTAAAAATACTCCTATACCTTCTTTGATTCATCCATGAAGGTGTCTCTCATATAAACTTGATTTGTATGAGTAGCTTATGGATGTATTCCTTGATCCGATCTTCTAAATTTTGTAGTGTTTTTTTTATTTCTTGAACGTGAAGAACCCAAGTCATACATGATTTCATGTCTTACAAATGAAGGACTTGTGTCGGGTCTATTTTCATCCTTTACAAATGAAGGACCTGCATTAAACCTGTCTTCACCCCTTACAAATGAAGGACCTGCATCAGGTTTGTCTTCACCGTTTACAAATGCAGGACCTACATCAAATTTATTTGGAGTACTAATTTCTTTCTTGTTGTATCCAAGACCATATTTTTCATTTGGTGATCTCTGACTCTCCAATATCTCATCCAGGGTCATGGAGATGTCCAAGAACTTGATTTGGGTGTTTGACTTCCCAACCTTCTTTCTAAGATTCACAACTTCTGCTTCCAACTCATGACATTATTCTTCCTTTTTGTTCAACTGGTTCCTCACTACCTCCTCTCTCCTTTTGTCTTATTCAAGTTGGATTTTAAGATTGACACATCTTTCCCTTAGTTATACAAGGTTTTTTCTTGGTTCATCATATTCCTTCTTTTCTTCTTTTGCTTGACTAATTTCATTTTTCAATGTCTTGATCTCCTCTTCCTTTTCTTTTGTTAGATTAGTAACTTATGTTTTCAATATTTTGATCTCTTCTTCTTTGTTTTCTAGCTGAATCTTTTTCTCATATGTGATGTACTCATTGTCTTTGAGATTTTCTTTTATCTATAGGATATGTGTTTGATTTCTAGGATCATCATATTCCTTCTTCTTTTCTTTTGCTTGACTAATTTCTTTCTTTAGCTTATCGACCTCCTCTTATTTTTCTTCTAACTAATTGTCTTGCTCATATATTATCTTTTCATTGTCCTTGAGCATTTCCTTTATTTAAAAGATCTTCTTTTGACTCTTTTCAAGAAATTATTTAGTGTAGTCATGAAGATAGCTATAGTCTGAATCATTATGGTCATAACGGTATTCACAAAGACTCCAATCAACCTTTGTTTTGGCCTTTGATAGTTCTTCTTCTACTTCTTCCATGGGATAAATGATAACATAACATTCTTTTATTGTATCTGAGTCTTCTTCTTTACTTGCAGGGGAGGATTCAGTATCAACATTATTGCAATCGAAATATTGTGGAGAGTCTTTACCTTTATTGATGGCTGAGTCTTCATCTTCATCCTTGATAGGAATGTCTTTTGTGTCTTCACTTTTGATTTGATACATCTTTTCTAACTTCATCGATATGTCCTTGGAAGATGTGCATAGTCCTATGCTTGACTTGATTGTATCTGATAATCCATTGAGAAGAATCTTCAATGCCACTTCATTGTTCTTCCTTGCTCTTCTTTGGACTGTAATCTTGGATAGATTCTTTGATGTAGTTAAATCCCAAGGCTTTCTTACTACTGAATTCCAAACTTCAGATACTTTTGACTTCAAATATTGTTTCATATTTTCTCTCCATGAGGAATAATATGTTCCATAAAATAAGAGGGCTTTAATTGTGGAGAGAGCCATTTTTCCACCCATTTCTTCAAAATCTACCTTCCAGTGTTTAAACTGTGTTGAAGGAGCCCCCTCTTATACCAATTGTTGAAGACACTGCCCACACTAAGGGGGCGAGGGGGTGAATTAATGTGTGGACTTTTATAACTTTTATTTTTACAAGTTAGCAGTTAAAACATAATTGAATAGATTAAGAACAATCAAATCATAATCACAATGGAAAAGAGATACCAGATGTTTATATAAAATTTTGTATAATGTATATGTATATATGTGAATATAGTAATAAGGATTTTCCCAGCACCAACTATTTTGTTTCGACCCCAAATAAATTAAGGAGCACTAAATCCTAGGAGAGCACCAACTCTCAAGAGATCACCAACTCTCAAGCAAGACTGATGCAGGAACATCGCAAATATCAAGCGAGCATGGAGCAAGCGCAACGTATTTTTTTGAGCACATGATAAATTGCTTGAAAAACTTTTTGAAGTTGATGCGCCAAATATTTAATGAAGCCATTTATGAAGGAGCGCCTTTGTATATTGTATTGGACCTTGAGCGATTCACTCTCGTCCTTAGTAGATAGGAGGCATTTAAACTAGTTAATGCAGGTATAATTGAATTCATATATTAGACAGTTTTAGAGAGGAGGAGGGAAAAGAGATATAGACACCCTCATTGTACATTGTAACAAAAGAAAAGCATGATTATTGAAGCAGGAAGAGCACAGGAGAAAAGCATGATTATTGAAGCAGGAAGAGCACAGGAGAAAAGTAGAGAGCTGTAGAAGAAAATCCATGTATAGATCTTGAATTAATAGAAGAAGTTGATTCAAATCCATTGTTTTGTGTCTGTTCTCTGTGTGTTGATGTTAAATGATGTGATCATGAGTGTTTGTTTTCCTGTTATGCATTTTCTTTATTGATGTGTATGTGATTTCATGTTTGAGTTTGAAATCTGAGGGGAAGAAGAAATGAGTTTCAATTGTTTCTCTATCTGAGTGAGGATTCCTGTAAGGAATGTAGTCGAAAACATCTGCAAGGAGTGTGTTGATGGAGGCTTAGGTAGTTTAACTCTTGTTCTCGTTCACCCAGAAGTGAAATTGGGTTACTGGAGCTGTGCCAGGGGTGCGTAGGCTAAAGGAGAGTCTTAGTTGTGAATCTGAGCAGAAGCTTTGAAGGACTGTTGCTGCAGGTGTGCGCAGGGTCGAAGAAACCCAAACACTTGAAGTGTTTGCAGGTTGCCGCAAGGAAGGCGTGCAAAGGGTTCCCTTTTTCTAAGAGACTGAGAAGTTGGAGAAAGCTCAAGAGGGATAAAACCTTCAGAACCTAAGGAAGGCTTGCACAGGGAGTTCGTTCTGTGGAGCATCTAAAACCAGTGTTGCAGGTTTGCACGCAAGAGGACGAGTGAGTGCAGAGGAACACTTGGTTATTTTCAAGAAATCCTCAAGGAGGAAGAAATTGATGGTCAGGATCTCGTGGAGGGGATTCGTGAAAAATCCGCCAGCCGTCAGATCCACCAGAGTAACGAGGAGGTTACGGCCACACCAGGAGGTTAATCTTGGGAGGATCGTGAGCCGTAGGATCATTGTTGGGTTTTCCATCAGTCGTTCGATTAGGAAAAAGTTGCACTGGGGTTAAGTCCTAGTGAGTAGAGGAAAGTCCCGGAGAGGCATCAGGATATTGAGGCATCGGGGTTTCAGAAGTCAAGAGACTCGAGATCTTTCAAGTCTCAAAACATCGAGGAAGTCCTATCCATGGATCTCAAGGCAGACATGCGTCAGAAGACCTGAGAGGAGTGGGGTTTGGCACTTTGGGAATTCCAGGGACAAAGAAATCGTTACATCAAGAATCGCGATCTCGCGATGTCCGAAAAGGTGACGAGGGGATAGTAACGTGGAATAGTCAACCCTCACGTGCATCGGGAATCGACGTTTCATGATTCTTGGGAACCATAGCAGTGGAAATCGCAAAACTCCAAAATGCGATATCTCGATAGGCCAAAGGAACAGTGTGGGCCACAGTGGAATTAGCGGAGGACAGGTGGCATACCATATCGGGGTTCGGGAAAAGGTAAGTCCTGAAAACATTGGTATTAGGATTTGCGATCCCGCGAAGTCTGAAGTCCCGACAAGGAATTCGTATATCGGTGTTTGGGTCATCGGGATATCAGGAATCCTGGTGACATGGTGTTTATGAATTTTGGAATCGTGAACCACGAAACCCCGATGAGAAATATGACTGTGGTCATATAATGAGTGGTCGCGTGGACAAAAGGCTTAGCCCGGGATGGCTAAGGCAGTAGGGGAGTGTATCGGTGTATCGGGGATCGGGGGCCAGTGAGGTGAGTTGTTTTGGACATTGTAAATGTTGAAATCCCGATAGGAGGAACCCCGATAGCAAAGTAAAAGGTCAGTGTTGACTCACATTGGATTTCGGAGAATCGCGAGGAAAAAACGCGTGACCACAGGACTCGCGAAATCGCGAAGTCCGATTTCCCGATCATTAAGGGAGATCTATTGGAGAATTGTTCTGGGTGTGGAAAATTCCCGATAGGGAATTAGAAGAGCTTTTCAGTTCTTCGAGCTGAGGAAGGAGGAGGTCCTGTGAATGGACGTGCCCTAGGGCGTGCCTGCATCAAGTGGTATCAGAGCAAGAAAATTTCTTTGCTTTCTATAGCAGAGAAGAAGGAAATTCACCATGCCACCAAGGAGACGGGATAGACAGTCACCCGATCCAGAGGAAAGAGAAAAACTGAGGAGAAGGGGTAGGCAAGTGTAGAATCTAGAAATGGAAAGAGAGATACGTGATCTACGAGCTAGACTCGAAGATATGGAGACAACGCAAAGATGCACAGCCAGTGCGGGGGATCTTAGCGATTCAGAGGGTGAAGTTGAAGCTAAACATGGGGAAGAAGTTGCAGCCAAGGATGTAACCAATGAATGTCTAATCAAAGTTATTGCACGGATGGGTGCAAAAACAAAGACGAACATTCCAATTTATGAGGGGAATCTGGATGCGGAAGAACTTTTAGATTGGATTAGAGCTCTGGATACATACTTCGATTATGAAGATGTCGAAGAGGATAATAAAGTTAGGAATTTTGTCACGAGATTGAAGGGACACGCAACATTATGGTGGGACGAGCTACAAGTATATAGATGCTGCAAAGGCAAGAAAAAAATTAAAAGTTGGGATCGAATGATTGCAAAGATGAAGGCAAAGTTCGTCCCGAGAGATTATAAAATCACTCTGTTCAGGAGGATGCAGAACCTGAGATAGAAGATGATGACAGTAAAAGAATACATGGAGGAATTCTATCGGCTGAACATCAGGGAAGTTCATCGGGAGAGCGATGATGAGAAGGTTGCCAGGTATATGAATGGTCTGAGATACGATATCCAAGACGATATGAGTATGGCAACCATCCGAACGGTGGAGGATGCCTATCAAATGGCTTTGAAAGATGAAGAGAAGCTGAGCCGTAAGAAAGGTCAGGGAGGCCAAGGTAGGAGTCATCCCAAAGGCAAATCGGTTTCCCAAGATAAATACCAAAAGCCCAAGGACGACTAGAAAAAGCCTCAGAATAGAACCGAGAGAGGTGGAAGTTCACAGTGAGGCCAACACACTAAATAGAGAGGGCAACATACAGGGTAGAGTGGAGGATACACTGATAATAACATGTTTCCTCGTACCAGAGGTAGAGGAAGAGGAAGAGGTGGAGTAATCACATGCTTCACATGTGGAAAAAATGGGCACAAGTCATTCGACTGTCCAGATAAAAAGAAGGATGGAGGAGAAGCTCACATTGCTGAGGCACAGAGGTGAGATTTTGAAGCAGAAGATGCAGAAGGAGGAAGGTCATTGATGATGTGTAAGGTTCACTTAACACCCGAGAAGGAGGTGGAGGACTCAGCTCAAAGAAACAAAATTTTTATAACTGCTTGCAAAACCAAGGATAGGGTATGCAAGGTTATCGTGGACAACATAAGCACAGATAATCTCGTTTCAACCGAGATGGTAGAGAAGCTGGAGCTGGAGATGATTGATCACCTGAGTCCATACAAAGTTTCATGGCTACAGAAGGGACATCAGGTAAATGTCACTAAACAGTGTTTAGTTGAATTCAAAATAGGAGGGTATAATGATAAAATACTCTGTGATGTTATTCCTATGGATGTHTGTCATTTATTRYTRGGHAGACCATGRMAATATGAYWGGAAYRTAATTCATGATGGGAAGATGAATACGTATACTCTAGAGAAGAATGGGAGGACACACATGTTGCTTCCAATAAAAGATAAGGAGGTAAAACCAGAAGGGAGAAATATTGTACTCCTCATGAGTGGGAAGGAGCTTCTTACAGAGGTGAAGAAGAAAGAAGATCCACAATTTTTTGTGGTCAAGAAACCAAGGATCATTTTGACTAGCACGAGAGTAGACGATTTTCTAGGAGAAAGTCAGGAACTACTGGAAGCGTTCGATGACATCGTGGTGGACGAATTAACTTGTTCATTGCCACCAATGAGGAGTGTGAGTCATCATATAGACATCATACCAGGGGCTAGTTTGCTGAATAAAGCCGTGTATAGGTTGACGGCGCAAGAAAATGAAGAGGTCAAGAAGCAGGTCTAGGAGCTGCTAGACAAAGGATTGGTCAGGGAAAGTTTGAGCCCGTGTGTTGTTCCAATAGTACTCAGTCCAAAAAAAGATGGAGGTTGGAGAATGTGTACCGAATCAAGGACCATCAAGAAGATAACCATAAAGTACAGGTTTCCATTGCCGCAGATGGACAATTTAATGGATTGCTTGAGCGGAGCAAAATACTTTTCAAAGATTGATCTGAAAAGCGGATATCACCAGATTTGCATGAGGGAAGGCGATGAGTGGAAGACGGCCTTCAAAACCAACGAAGGACTGTATGAATGGTTTGTCATACCATTTGGATTGAAAAATGCGTCGAGTACCTTTATGAGGTTAATGAATTAAGTCCTGAGGGAATTCATCGGAAAGTTTGTCATTGTGTATCTGGATGACATTAATTTTCAGCAAAACAAAGGCAGAACATCCGAAGCATTTAGCTACAGTAATGAAGAAGCTACAGCAGGAGAAGATGTTGATTAACATGAGGAAATATTCATTTATGAAGAAAGAACTCATTTACTTGGGATTTATTATATCTGCGAATAAATTGAAGATGGATCCAGATAAGGTGGAGGTAATTAAAAATTGGCCATCACCGAGAAATATTTTTGAGGTGAGGAGTTTTCATGGACTGGCTAGTTTCTACCGGAAGT
>JZKD02S0011467.1:311344-327719 GCA_000966675.3 Picea glauca
GGTATTCTAGCATGTCCCTAGAGTATCCAAAACTCAACACTTGGATAGAGGCCAACCTTGGAAAATTTCTCATTCCCCTTCTCTACGAAGGTCTCTTCCTTCTCTAAGAAGGTCTCTTATCTTTTCCTTATCTATGAAGGTCTACCTGTGGGATTTCTAATTCCTTATCTATGAAGGTCTACCTGTGGGATTTCTAATTCCTTATCTATGAAGGTCTACCTGTGGGATTTCTAATTCCTTATCTATGAAGGTCTACCTGTGGAATTTCTAATTCCTTATCTATGAAGGTCTCTTCTCTTTCTCCTTCTCTATGAAGGTCTAGCTATGGGATCTGAAAAAATCTCTCGTGGTCCAAAATATTTCCATGGTATAATACCATGCTACCCATCTGCTGGGAACCATCCATCTGCTTTCCTAACTACATCAAATCATGATCCTCCATTTCAAACTTGGAGACATGGCTCCCTCTTGTACCAAACTAATAGCTTCTAAACATCATCCTTGAAGTTCTCTTCTGTAATATCCTGGGTGACTTCTTGAGTTCGAACATTTCTTTCTTTATGAATTCATATTGGATCAACCTGCTCCGTCTGCATCTATAAGAATGGTACTGGATCAACCTGTAGTTAACTGCATCTCATCAACTATATCTGAGTATCCATATTTTTCTTCATCTTGAACATTTTTGTTTTGCATATTTAGGAGCCTCCTGCTCCTATATAAATAGTGGATACTTTCTGGTTCTTACTGATTGTCACCACATCATAAGTCCTTCTCATGCTATCTAACTTCTACAAGTCAAGGAATAAGTTATTTCTTCTGATACCTGTAAACTTACATACAATATGCTTTCTGAGATATGTCACTTAGCCAATTAGTCAGTAACAATAAGAAATAATAAAACTATATCATGATTCATATCAGAGTAGTACGCATAGTTTCTTAAGAAAAACTTGTTCAACCATGTACACATCTGAAACCCTAATCGTGAATAAGAATTTTGAACTCTTTTTCACTCTAGCTATGAAATTACCAAATTTTTCCCTTACTATCATAACTAAACACATACCTTTGTCACTCTCATGAGTGATCATACCTGAAATAAATATTTTATCTCTTTCCTTATCCTCTTCTTTGATACTTCCTTCATAAGTCTACATAGACACTGAAATAAAACAAGGTTAATTAACATTCTGACAAAAAACTAACTTGTAATGATAAATTATTAAAGTAAACAAGATACTAAAAATAAACACGAACACTTATATTTTGTTTTTGTGTGGGGAGGCTCTACGAACTCCACCATTTTCTATCTTTCTTCAGAACAACTATATTCAACTTAAAGTACATAATCCTCAATTTCTGCTAAAGCTTTCTTTGAGGGAGGAGATTCCTCTTCTTCTGCCACATGTGCTTGATACTTTCTTTTTCCTTTTCCTTGGGGACAGTCATAGGAAAAGTGTCCCAACTTTTGATAGTTTTAGCATCTGATCTTTGAAACATCTTTCTTCTTATCTGGAACTCTTACAGAGTTAGCTTCTTTATTTTTCTTCCTGAAGGAACTTTTTCTATTCTTTTGAGTTGTAAGAGCTTCCTCTTCGTCAACAATTAATCTCTTATGTTGGTCTTCAAGTATAGATTCTTCGTGTGTAAAATATGCCCATAACTTATCAAAATTGGGTAACTTGCTTCTTGCACACACTCCTTGTACAAAAGGAATCCAAAATGTTGGAAACCCATTCAGGGTTGTGGTTACAAGATCTTTGTCACTATTGACATCTCCAATAGCTGCAAGATGATCTATAATATAAGAAACTCTCATAAGATAAGATGTGATAGATTCTAGGTTTTCCATCTTCATATTACAAAGTTGATTTCTTAGGGAAAGATTCTGGCTAATGTCTTTTCTTTCATATAGATTGTTGAGTGATTAATACATTTTCCTTATTGTCTGTAGTTCAAAAATATGAGGGATCAAGTGATCCTTTACTGAATATGCCACGATTCTCTTTGCTTTCTTTTCATTCTTCTTATGCTTGGTCTTTTGCTCTTCTTCATCTGGTTCCGGTACACCCACTGTAACATGTTCTGGGATATCATTCTCTTCTAGAATCATCTGTAACCTATGCTTCCAATATATGAAGTTTCTAGATCCTTCCAGCCTGTCTTCTACCCTCATGCTGGTAGCCATTCTTTCTTGCAGTAGAAACCCTAACCCTTTGGGCTATAGAAATAATAGAAAAATCAAATTTCTTGGATCTAAAAACTGAACTCACCAAAATATGTGTTGGACTGAGGTGAGTATGTTGGTACAGTCAGATTTATGAAAATCCAAATTTTACCCCCTCAAACTTGATCTACATATTTCTAGACTGGTGCTTCTAGTTTTTTGGTATTTCTGGTACTCTAGTACTTTTGGTTTTCTGGTACTTTTGGTACTTTGTGAAAACCAGGGTTTCACTTTTTGGGATACCTAGCCACTGAAAAGGTGTGCTCAAGATGACAAAATGTTCCTTGAGGTAGGGCACACTTTTCTAGATGGTTTTGGGGCTGAAATTATTCTTCAATAAAAGACCTAATTTTCTTGTACGACAATAGTGACGTTCTTCTTTTTCCTGTGAAAGATGCCCTCTTTAGCTTATCTCTGATACCATGTTAAATTTTAAGCTATTATTATGTTACCTTTCAATTTACTAGATAATAATAGCATAGATAGGATCACTGAGAGAAACACAATCACAAGATACAGAGCATTTATCTTGGGAAACCCTCATGGGGGAGAAAACCCAGCAAAACTTCCTTAATATAGATAGCCAATAAAATGCCAAGACAATAAACCAAACAACTCAGAAATTCCTCTCCCAAGGATGTGCCTCTCTCTCTCTTCCTTCTTCTCTAACTGCATCTCCAAACTTGCGCTCTGATGACCAAGTGAGTGTATGTACAAATGAGGTGTTGACTTCTCTTATTAATACAATCTGGCAAGTGTTGAACTGAGTTGTCTTTTCACTGGCAGGGTCGGCTTCTCAATCTGGGTGTTTAGAACCACTTTAATTTGCCTAGGGGCCGACTTCTTACTTTGAATATTACAATTAGGGTTTGACCAATCCAAAAAATGGGATTTGGTCAATTACAATTCCCGACATGATCAATCCACAAAAGGGGATTGATCTAATCAATAATAAATATATTTTATCTTTTACTTTATCCACAAAAGGGGATAAGAATATTCTTTGCAGTTACACAATATTTTAACAACATCAATGCTTTGTTCCTTATGATGACCAAAGAATAAAATGTGTTCTCCTATTACCAGTGATTTATCCATAAGACTTTCTCTGGGTTTTTTATCACTTATTTTCTATGTTCTTTGTAGTTTATGAGGAGATTCCATTAGCTCCACTCCTATTGATTGTGACTTCTTTCTTTGAGACCACTCCTTTCTTTGAGAAGGGTTGTTGCAGTCCACTCTGAAGTGCCCATAGCTATGGAAACACCCATTTTTGAAGGTTATTCCATTATAGTCTAGGGTTATTCTATAGAGGTTTTCACCTCTTGTAATAACCATTTCGTTTGCCAATCCTTTACTTATCTATAAACGCACCAGAATTCTTCCCATCCAGAAGTACCATGTGTCTCGGAAAGAGTAATCAACTTCATAATATGATCCAAGAGCATTCCCTATAGATTTGAAAACATACTTTGACCATAAGGCAAATGGAAGAATTGGAATTCGAACCCACACTGGAAGTATATCTACCTAAGCCATTCTAGCATCAAAGTCTACCTACCATTTCTTTTAAAATAAATTTTGTCAACCCCACTTCCACGGACTTTGTAATACTTTGTTGAACTTTTTCACCAATTTGAAAACACATACCAACCAACCCTTTTCCAAGGTCATAATGCAGGTAAAGTATCCAACCAACGGTTCAAAATTAAATCTTATCTAGTGCTTAAAACAATTGCAGGACATCTCTCTTCCAGGAAATAATCCTATGACTACCAACTCTTCCAATTCCATGACCCCGTTTAACCTAGTTTTTATCCCCAATTTTAAGCTTACCAACTCCAATATTTTTTTGATACATTTTATTTGTTTGGATTTACTTTCCCCTTCTAGATATGGTTTCCCTAGACTCCCTTCTTCCACCATTGTAGAGCTAGTCATTAGGTTTAGCTCCAAAAGGTTACCAATGAACCCTACCTTCAATTGAGCTTCAAATTTTCCAACAGTATTGTACAAAGGTAGTTCAAAATACCCATGGGAAGCAATCGAAGGGATATCAATATTTTCACCTTCATGAATGTGAGTAAAGGCTCTATCATTATCATACCTAGGGGATATCTATCTAGGATATCTAAGGGTTTCTCCCCCATATGCCTTAGGTGGAAAATTGGGTGTGGCATTAAGATCCTTAAATGGATAAACCCCTCCATCCTTTGACCTCACCTCCAGGAGAAACTCCACCTTGGATCCATTGGTGGTTAATCCTTGGGCTATCACATTAATTATAGTCAACATGTCTTACTCCATTGAGTGCGACCCTATCAAAAACCTCCTCCATGAATTCAACGGGGTTCCAGGATGACGTATGCATGGGTTTTATTGTTATGGCAAGATTTGCCTCCCTTATGAAATCTTGCCCAGAAGGCCTTTTTCCATTTCCCCATGCAAACTTATCTTCCCTATTTATAAAATCCATAGCCAAAATAAATATTTTTCAATATGTACGCATCTTTCACACTATACAAAATGTGTATACGTAGGTTGCTCCACTATAGTCCATGTACATCGATATATGTGCCAGAAAATGAAAAGTAGTGTCGAGTTTCCATGTCATGAAAAGAGATCTATGATCCTTGGCCTTCCATATACTGGAAATGTTTTGACTCAACCCTTCAGTTCCATTTTGAAGGATATAAATGGGCCAATTCCAAGCTATGGAAAGAGGATAAAGAATTCAACTTTGAGAGAAAATTTACTCTAGAGGAATTATTTACTTCATATTGAGTCTGGATCCCTTTGTCCTTTAAGTCTGAGCACAATGTTCAACCCCTAAGATCTTCCCTTATTGATTGAGAATCTCATTGTTTCTCTCTTATGAGCTTGCCTTTGGTGGAGGATTGAAGTGGTGGAGGCCTAGCTAGAAGGAACTTAGTTTCTTGGTTCCAAACCATGCTGACACAGAAGTTTGTAACATTTTCACTTCTTCTGATCATTTATTAATAGAAATAATCTTTTCCCATCCAATTGATATCTTACAAATATATTGAATTATTATTCCATGGGTGTATTTGTCTTGTTTATTAATGGATTATTCTATTGAATGTGCTAACATCATTTATTATCACCACATGATTTCTTTTCTCAGCTGTTGAGGACTAGTTGCAGGTGTATTTCTTTGGGTCAAGTGCTCAACGGTGGACTTCATCGAATGTCTAGATGAGGTAGGCCTTTTATCTTGTCTTGATAGAATATTTGTTTTCATAGCATACTTGAGAAGAGATTTGATTTCTGCAGTCATTTTCGTCTGTTGTGGTTTACCCTAGACATAGAGAGATTTTCTTTGTAACAGAATTGGAAACCATACTGGGGATTGAATCTTCTTTCTTAGGGTTTGGAGTACTTTTCTCCTTAGATTTCTCTCGTTCCTATTGTGTTTCTTGTCGCATAATTACTTGATAGCGTTTGTTCACTTTGGGTCTAAGCTTGCAACCTTTCTCCCTTGCGTGGCCTTGTTTTGAAACATATACGCTCTTTTTCCCCTGACATTCATGTACATATGCAGGTTGTCCCTCTACAAGTTGTGTATATACGCTCTATTTTCCCAAACAGTCGCATACATTAGTTTTCCTGACTTGTTTGCTTGGTCTGGTTGTTGTTGGGTGGGATTTGATGTTTGCTAAGCCTTCTTAGGTCTCTGTAGTTCCTTTTAAGTGCTTGTGGGTTGAGAGGAAACCTATCTTTGGTTGAATTTCTGGGTAGAGTCTTTCTCATCATCTTTTCATTTTTTATTGTCCTTGTACATTGGGTTGTGTGTTTTGCTACTTGGTATCGTGCTTGAGTTGTCACTTTTTATACACAGTAGAGTTTTATATCAAGTTACTTTTCAATTCATACATTTTCATTCTTATTATATTGAAAATACAAAAAAAATAGGCAATTTGCATTGCTTGGCATTTTTGTCTTTTGAGTCCTTGTCATTAGCTTAGTGCATGTAAAGAAAGATTGCATTTTTACTTTAGAATTGCAGAGTTGAAATTAAAAATTGCATTTGTTATTAGAAGCATATCATTCATTGAAAATTGATGTTAGGACTTTGCATTATATTTATATTTACTTTTCTTACTGAGTCATAACATCATGAGCTTCACTACCATACCTTTTTGAGTTCTAACGACCGCTAAAATTAACGCTATAATTTATAATTGATTAGTCACAATTTTATTTACTAAGGTGCACAAACTAGCTTACAATTTAGTGCCTTGGAATAGGATTTTGTGAGTAAACTTCTCGAAGGCAATTGAATCAACATATGTGTCTGACAAAGGGAGTGGAGAAATCCATTGTATAATTGGTAATATCAGGAGGCTCCACTCACATCGGAGATAATCATGAGGTCATGCGAGCTTGGTTGAAGAGATATCCCCCCGATACCTTCTTAGTGTCAGATATATTTCTGGGGATCTATTCGTATCTGAGGATCTTGTTAACTCCATGAGAGGCAGTACTTTCAAGTTTTCAGGCTTTGCTACCCTGCCCATATGGTGGAACCAACTTACGATTGCTCGCATGTGCATCGGTTATAAATTGGTTGCTTATTTTCTTGACTTATGTGCCACATAGGTTACTTGTAGGGGTTATTTTGCAGGCACCCTGGGTCAAATAAGGGTCGGACAACACACAGACTTTATCGAGGATTACCTCTCTCGAGGGATCTGACCGACTGGTTTTTAAGCCCATGAGGGCCCTTATAATTGATTATGTTACCTTCGATATTTAGCATGGAGTCTCAAGCCCCTATTTGGCAAGACATAACTTCTTTAGGGAGGGAGGACACTTTTCAACCACTTTACCCCATTTGTGTGCATATTGGTCGTTTGACTTTTGGTGTGCTCTTTGATTACTAGTTGGCCTTAGGATTTATTTTTTGTCTTTAGAGTCTTAAKTCATCRTGGAGTCGGACCRAMATCCCCGCTGGTCTCGTCTCTTGTTATAGTTACCACCGGATTTTAAGTCTTTTCCTTCTAAAAGGCATAGATTTACTAGACGTGGTACACACACCTCCATTGTTCAGACTTGTGATTCTACAAGGATGAGTACTGAACCTAGTCTTCAGAACACTGGGATCCCTTCAACTCCTACACCCACTATAGTTAATGTCACCCCTTCGAATCCTTCAACCACAATGGTTGTAGTGCCAGAGGCACCTATCATTACTATGGCTCGACCTATAGTGAATTCTCAATCTCTTACCTCGAACTCTTTTGGGTCTCTTGGTCACTCACTGGGCTATAATGTTCAGTCCATCCCTATGGCTTCTAGTCCTTTTTCCTATGGTATGACAAACTTTACTTCATGTTTTTCGAACGACATCCCAGTTTTTTGCCCTAATTCTAACATTGGGCTTGGGGGCACTACACCTCCTTAAAATCCATTTTCATTTGGTGGTTCTCAAATCCCTCAAACAACTCCTAATATGGGAGGCATTCTTTCTTTTAACCCCGGGTATAATCCTCTTGATTATGGGTGAACAACCAACCTGGCAGACAATCTTCTGCTCAAGTTTCGTCCCATACCCCTACCTCCTCAGTGTTGATTTCGACCAACACATTTGGCATGAATAATCCACATCTATTCAGTCATGAGCTTAATTATTCTCACGTTGAAAAGATAGCTTTGGATGTGGTCCAATGTTTACGTCATTATATATTAATTTGAAAGACTACTATGGTGGTCGATGTCAATCCATTTCAGTACATCCTTACCAGGCATATCATAGGGGGAAAATACAATAAATGGATTATCATTTTACAAGAGTTTGATCTCAATTTTGCTTCTGTGAAATCCAAGAAATCACTAGTCTTCGCGGATTTAATATCTTACTTTCCACGATTATATGAGGATGTTATCCATGTTTATTTTTTTGTGGACGAACACATTTTTCTTGTCTCGTCATCTGACCCCTAGTATGGAGACATTTTTCTCTATATTCAAACTTTGAAGTTCCCTTAGCATCTCTCGCGAGATGAATGGCGGTGTGTAATATAGCAATATAAGAATTATACTATCGTCGGTGACACTTTGTATCACCAAGGAATAAACAATATCTTACATCATTTTTTTAACTCACAGAGAAGCCAATTCAGTCCTAAACGATTTCCATAGTGGGGCTTGTGGTGGTCACCTATCTAGGCTTGCGACAACCCAAAACATTTTGCGAGCCGGTTATTTCTATCCTTCTATCTTTAAATATTGTATTGAAGTGGTTAAGAAGTATCACCCCTTCCAGGTGTTCACTCGGAAATGTGCTCACATCCAACCCCTCTTCACCCAGTCATTACCATTGGCCCCTTCACCAAGTGGGGGGTGGACTTCGTGGATTGCAACCCAACTTTGGATGTGGGGCATCAATACATTATCGTGACCATCGACTACTTTACTAAGTGGGCCAAGGCCATGCCTATAGTTAAATCTAACGGGAATACTATCGCCTTCTTCGTATTGAATCAAATTATCGCTTGCTTCGGTATCCCGAGTGAGATTGTCACTGATCATGGGAATCACTTTCAGAATGAAATGATGAAAGAACTAGCATATAAGCTAGGGTTTAGACATGGTCATTCTTCTCCTTATTACCCCCAGAAAAATGGACAAGTAGAGGCAGTCAACAAGTCTCTCAAGACCATTTTGCAAAAAGGTGTCAGCCAGAGTAAGTCTGACTAACACATTATGATATATACCGCACTCTGGGCATACCGAACCTCAATCAAGACTGCCACTGGATTTTCCCCTTTCCAGTTAGTACATGGTGTGGAGTCAAATTTACCTATTGAATGTCTGATCCCTTCTCTTAAGTTGGAAGTCACGCTCCTACCTGACACTTCCGATATCAAGCGATGCCTTGTACACCTAGAAAGTATTGACGAGCAGTGTAGAGACGCCTCTACAACTGTTGAGGAGAACAAAAGATGTTTCAAAGTCCAGTATGATAAGTATTTTTGTCCTCAATTGTACAATGAGGGTGACTTGGTCCTCTTATATGATCAAGCCAAAGAACCACTGGGGGTAGGCAAGTTTAAACCCATGTGGCACAGTCCTTATATCGTGCGACATGTCTTAGAAAAAAGAGCCTAGGAGTTAGAATATTATGAAGGGAATATGTTGGCCGAGCCCAGGAATGGGCTCTACTTGAAACGATATTACACTTGAGCCCCAAGATTGGGCGAAACTCTTTTTTATACTAATGTAATTTAGTGTATATACATTTTCCCTTTATTTTCATCTTCATCTTTCTTATCGAGTTTTCCCTTGGTTGGCAGATGTCAATGGAGTGTTCAGTCTACCTAGGATTCATAAATGGATCCAATCGTCATACATGGAACTTAGCTTCCATCGCTTGGGTGGTTTACTCACCCGAGGTTCTACTAGTGTCTTCAGGTGGTGTATGCCTAGGGCCATCCACGAATAATGTGGTTGAATATAATTTCTTTATAGAACTTTTGTGTGATGCTATCTTACATGGTATTCTCTCTTTAGAGGTTCGCTTGGATTCCTAGTTAGTAGTATGTCAGTTGAACGATAATTACCACATGCGTGATCCTACTTTACTTTGATGATTCCTACGGGTACGTGTTTTAGAACGACAGTTTGATTTTGTTACTTATTATCACATTCCTAGGAGTTCTAATCATGTATCTGATGCTTATGCTAATTTAGTTTTAGATTGGTATTTGTCACATAAGTAAGGCAAAGAAACCATCTCATCAATGTACACATTGTAATATAAGTAAATTTGAAGATCCATGTTTTGTATATATTTCAAAAAATATGGTGTTTATAGTACAAAATTGGGGCTAACACCCTCAATACACATATACAGTCAATACTACAATATCCATGACATATGCACATGTGGTGCCACATGTGTGTCATGGTAAAAAAATACGGAGTTTGGGAGACACCGAAAGAATCGCACCCAAGCTCTAGTCACATCAACCCCTTGTCATTACATGGCTTCCGGCAGGTCCTCTACCTGAACCATCAGAATCCTATGAGTCAAACGAGACAGGTTTCCCTTCACATTTTGAAGGACTCTCTCATCTTCTCCTCCCACCGCCTTGTCTCCCCGGTTCCTTCGACGATGTCGAGGAAGCCTGTCTAACCATTTCGGACCCACATTTGCATCACACAAGTGTCTAGTTAGTACTTAAGCATCATCCAAAAATATTTTTGTTCTACTATAAAAAAACACAAAAAAATGAAATATTTAAAAACATTGACATACCTATTTCCTCGTAGGTGGTCCCTAGTGGGAGTGGCATGTCAGGGTCTCCTCTGAAGTCAATCCCTGCATAGGGATAGTCATTTAGAGCAATGACCTATCACTACCACCAGTAGAAGAAATCCTTGTTTTAGGGTGTGGGCACCCTACCTCCCCCCTGTTGTCTCATTACCTCAGTCCACCGTGCCATGGCTATATCATGAGGTCCTCTTGGAAGAATCTTTACTCTAGGTCCCAAACCTGGAACCCGCTCAAAGAAAAAGTTTCTTAATATAGAGGAAAACGTGAAGTTCCTCTTGCTACCATGTTTGCACTCTATCAATTGGCTCTTCATATTAGCCATTAGTGAGGTACGCCAATCATATACTGTGGGTCTCAAACACTCTACAACATATAACATGAGATGCCTCGATGCCTGGTGTAGCGAAGCCGAGCCTGTGATCCTAGTCAACACGAGAACAACAATCTTGAGGTTGATATTGTTTATCACTCACATGGGGAGTTGACTCCCAACCTTCGGAGTCCCTGATACATAGTGGGAATCTATGTAATCCTCTATTTTCATTCTTCTCCCTGCTCCCCATGATTTGAGATTTACAACCTCATCCTGACGCGACAATCCAGTCAAAAAGTAGATATCCTCTACTTCAATCCTCGATGGTTTCCCATTGAGGTTGAAGCACTCACTTTCAGGGTCCCATTAACCCACAAGCATCTCAAGAGACCTCTTCTAGAATCTCATCCCTTTGAGTGCCCAAAATTTATATAAGCCACATCTTGTCAAGGCCATTTGGGCCCCCGGATCATTGTCCACATCCGCATCTACCTCCGCGTGCTCCCTTTCCCTCCATTCTAGCACCATCCTTCCAGATAAAAGTCAAAATTTGAGTTAGAAACTAAATAAGTTATTGATTACAGACTTGTACATGAGATTCTTCATTTATAGTCACATATAGGGCTGGGTATACGCACCATGTAGTTTGCATAGTCGTGTATAACCCAATGTATATGCGACCCGATAGGTGATAGCCTGCGTACACTGAGTTACCCAATTTTCACCCTAATTTACTCAAAATTTGAAACTTAATTTAAAAATTTAATCCACTAGAAAGGAAGAGGAGGGGAAGAGGAATTACCTGGTCCCAGACGGTTTCTGATTTCGTTGCCTGACGCTCCCACAATCACCAATTGAAGATCGGAGGTAATTTGGTCCAATTTTCACTATTTGGGTAAAAATTCAAAATGACATAGTAACGTTTGGTTTTGTTACTATTTATAACAATTTTTACCCACTTTATATAGTTTTGAGTCATTGTTTTCGCCTAATGGACTAATACAGAGGTGGATTGAGTTGGTTTTTTGTAGTTTTCACGAGGGATTCTTGCGGATTTCAACATTATGTTGGTTGTTCGTCACCATGGGTAGGTATTTTCACTACCCAACATATAGGATAGGTATCCATTCCATCATGCATTTTTTCATTGTCCTATAACTGTCACTTTTTATGCCTTAGGTACGAACCCATTTTTTGTGACACAGAACCTTCCATCTATTATAAGTGATGTTGTTATCAAGTGGTAGAAACTTACCAAACATGGGTGATCTAGTTAGATCCCCTACTTCATTTGGTGCCCATGCTAAGATTTTTTTCCATAGGACCGGGATTCCCTTATAGCTAGTACATGCCTTTATGCAGAGCCTCATTTCTCACTCATAAACATGTTTCTTTATATCTAGAGGACTCCCAACCGAGTTTAATTTAAGCTCTTTTCCATCTCATCTTCAAAAAGAGAAAAGATTTCCGAGTGAACTTGTCTCTTTCACACTCATAAATTGGATTTGAATGGACATCTATTTTGGCACAATTTTATCCATTTTTCACACCAAGTAGACTAAATGTCATAAAAAAGGACATTTTTTGGCATTAAGTTGTGATTGCATATCATTCCCTTGCTTGCAGTATTGATCCTTTAGTCAGTTCTCGCTTTGCGTTATAAACTATTTTCCTAAGCAGTTTTTGGATCATGAACGAAGCAGAGCCTCATTTATATCCTTCACAATTTGACACCCTATACCCAGGAGGGGGAATTCCCCCAAGTGTCCATCTCCCACATGCATCTCCTTGCATTGAGCATAGGTATGTTCCACTGTTGCAACTAGTTTTTCTTACTTGTGACACTTTATTCCTCCTCTGTATCATAGCATTCATTTGTCTATGAAAAAACAAAAAACTACGGGCGGGAAGGGAGTATTATCTTATATTGGTAGCAGTCATATCGCCTTTGAACAAAGCACAAAGTTATTGAGTCCATTCATCATCAGAATTTTTGGATTAGCATGGCCTTAGGAAGCTGAGCTCGTTACAGAGTCTTCTCTACCGATTGGTTACTCTTCTAGTCCCTATAGATTATTTCATTGACTCCTCCTGCATCTCATGGTTTCATCATTGAGTCTATGTTGTCCGAGTCTTCCATATGTCTCATGTTCTTGTTCAGAGGAAGTCTATCAACCTGTTTCGACCACTTCTCAGAACTCTTGACTTTTCATGTCGGCCATACCCTCATTTTATCTCATAGTCACATGATATTGTAGTCTTATCATGGACCCTGGTCCTACTTTCATCATTGGCAGGTAACCTTGAACCTAGCAATCGACATTTAATCATTGGTCATTGACTAGGTGGTTTCCCTTATGTTTGACAGAAATACATCTATTCATACATTGGGATTTGTGTAGTGTCTTGGATGCCATTATCCTTATTGGTGGTTTCCTCGCCTTTTTCAACAATTTTCCTCATTGGCTTCTATTCAGAGGGTCTTTTTCATGTACCACTTTCACTTGGCACATGAAAAAGATGCATAGGGGTGTTGGTTCATGAACATGTTATTCATCCAATTTCCTCCAAATCATGAAGATCCTGATTTGTACCTCGTTTTGACTGATGAGAGATTCCTTAATGCTCTCCTTTCAACGGGTCTCCTTCCATCAACTTCAGCTCATCTATTCTGGAAATGGGACCTAGAGTCTTATGAGTACCTTGAGGATTGTATTCATTAGTGGCAAGTTCTCTCACCATCGACATTTGGGAATACATCAATGTCTTCTGATTGATGGATTCTTTAGGTGTTCAACCCTGACTCCTTTTTTCACACTTGTAATAATGTACTCGGTGCCTTGCTACCTACTTTCATTATCGGTAGGTTGTCTCACGTTTCTTAACGCTATAACTCAATGATCGGTAATAAAACATGGCCTCATTGTGTTCGACCTTGAATCCTTTATTCACATGATGTAGACTTGTGCCCTTGCCAGATTGTGTAGAAGACTTGAAGACATCAGTATGTGGCTGCATATTTCCTGAGTTGTTGCTTCGTTTTCATTGGACCAGTACCTATATTACTTCAATGATCATGGGAGATTAGATTATACTCCATTGTATATAGATATCTTCAAATTGATTTTGAGACTGGTTCTACTGAGCCTTATCTATGACTTTGATGGCCTTTGGCATGTAACTACATTTGTATTTTCCTATTCATGTCCATGGACAGTTGTTTGGTATTTTTTCACATGGATTTGCAGTGTAATTCTATTGGAAACAATGTATGCAAAGTCAGGGAAAAATGTAATGAGCAACTAGTTCTTCCAGTTGGTTCCCCATCACTCCACTTCTAGGTTTTTTATAATGTATTTCGACCATCAAAAATTATCCTCTGACCTCACACATTAGGGGGCATCGGTTATAGCACTCTTCACCCTATGAAATCCTACACAGAAGGCCTTTTTCCATTTCCCTATGCAGACTTATCATCCTTGTTTGTAAAATACCAGAGCTAATATATATATATATATATATATATATATCCACATGTACACATATTTCCTACTATACAACATGTGTATACACAGGTTGCACCACTACAGCCCGTGCACATTAGGATTTGTGCCCAAAAAAATAAAAGTTGGTGTCGGGTTTCCATGTCACGATAAGAGATTTATGATCTTTGGTCTTCCATATACTGGAAACATTCCAGCTCAGCCCTTCAGTTCCATTTTAAGGCTATAAATGGGACAAATGTGAGCTATGGAAAATAGGAGAAAGAATTCAACTTTGAGAGCAAAGTTACTCTGGAGAAACTATTTACTTCATATTGAGTCTGCATCCCTTTGTCCTTTAAGTCTGAACACAGTGTTCAACCCCCAAGCTCTTCCCTTATTGATTGAGAATCTCATTGTTTCTCTTTTATGAGCTTGCCTTTGGTGGAGGATTTAAGTGGTGGAGGCCCATCTAGAAGGAACTTAGTTTCTCGGTTCCGAACCGTGCCAACACAGAAGTTTGTAAAATTTTCACTTATGTTGATCATATATTAATAGAAATACTCTTTTCCCGTCAAATTGATATATTTCAAATATTTCAATTATTATTCCATGGGAATATTTGTCATGTTTATTAATGGATTATTCTATTGAATGTGCTAACATCATTTACTATCACCATATGCTTTCTTTTCTTGGTTGTTGAGGACTAGTTGCAGGTATATTACTTTGGGTCAAGTGCTCAATGGTGGACTTCATCGAACGTCTGGACGAGGTAGGCCTTTTATCTTGTCTTGATAGCATGTTTGTTTACATAGCATACTTGAGAAGAGAGTTGATTTCTGCATTCATTTCCATCTTTTGTGGTTTACCCTAGCCATAAAGAGATTTTCCTTGTAACATGAATAGTCTTTAATATTTGTCTCCTTATCCTTTGTTGGATATTCCATATGGGATGCATATATTTGACACCCTTTCCTAAAACTTATTTTCAACTGCAATTATGAAATATATCTAATATATATAGGCCTTGGAATACCTTGAATTGTCCTTGAATTCCCTTCCTTATCAAGACACGTGAAATCCTTATTGTAGCAATCTAGGATCCAATGATGATTTTTCAACCAATCTATACCAATCAGACAATCATATGACCCAAGTGATATGATGTTATGATCCAATTCCTTAAAAATAATAAATATCCAATGAAGATAGCCCACTTTGATGGGGAAACCTCCTTTCACAACATATCCAATTTAGAAGACAATATGATAGGAGATAAGATGATCCTAAGTCTAGGTCTCCTTGGTATATATATATATATATATATATATATATATATATATATATAGGAGACAAAAGGTACAATTATGATGAAAGTGTGTAATGAAGGGTTCTAGCCTACATAGAAATATAACATTAGAAATGTAACAATTCAATATTTAGGGCTTAATAAGGGGTTTTATACATAACATGGGCATTTTTATATGGATAAACATTCCCCTCCCCTTAAAACAATTGATATCCTCAACACTTGACTAACCACGATTGTTTTTACATGAATAATTCATCTTCCCATGTTGACTCTTCCACTGGTAGGTTTTTTCATTTGACAGGGTACTCAGTAATTGCTTGATTTATCTGTTGCTTAATCCTTGTTTCAAGGATAGTTTCGGGTTCTAGTCTGGTTTTTCCTTCTTCATTAATCTCTGGTAAAATATTTGTACTGAGATCTTGTTTCTGATTACCTTCTTCAAGAATGAAACATGGAAGACCGGATGAACACGTAAAGATGGAGGAAAATCTAATTTGTAATCCATACTTCCAAATCTTTGCAAAAACTTAAAGGGGCCATAATATTTGGGTGCTAAATTATATTCCTTATTTTGTTTCTTGAGGGACATCTATTTATATGGTTGTATCCATAGAAATACCCAATCCCCCACTTCAAATTCCCTTTCAGTGTGATGTTTATATGCTTGTTGTTTCATCATATTTTGTACCAAAACCAAGTTGTCCTTCAATAGTTTGAGAACCTCTTATTGGTGCCA
>JZKD02S0011467.1:332770-343496 GCA_000966675.3 Picea glauca
TCTTATTTTCCATTCCATTCTTATTTTCATACATCTTCATTTTCATTTGATTTTCCAATTCCCTTTTGAGATATTATTGAGAATGTGTTAAATCCACTTGTTTCAACATATTAACATGCATTTCATCAACTCGATTCTTTAATTGGTTAGCTTGTTTTCAAAGTATTCATTATCTTCGGAAGTCATGTTTGATTTTTTATGAGGAGTACCAGTAGTATTTATTGTAGAACCATTTATCATGTGAGAAAATAAAAAAATTACTTGTTAGGGACCTAACCTCCTTAACCCCTCACGTAGGTAGAATAATATATTTTCCATGTAATAAAGGCCAATATTAATAAGGCCAAGTAATAAGGAAGAATAAGTCAAATGTAAGAAGACCTGATAGAAGCTTCTGGTTTGAGAAGATCTTCCTTTATATTGTTCTTTTGATATACACATTTAGTATAAATAGGATTCGAGGGCATGAGAAGTTTTGTCTTGAGAATTATTGTAATAGAGCTCTGCTCTGTTGGAGGTTTCCCCCTCAAAGAGGCAAGTGAAGATTGTTTCCTATCAATAAAGGTATTATTTTGGTGTTGTGGTTTCATCTATTGTGTTTGTCTACTGTTATTCTTTGCAATATTTATGTTTTCAGCTATTATAATAGATCCAGTACCTTACAAGTGGTATCAGAGCACTTTCCTTGACAAAAAAATGTGGGTTATTTTTTTCAAGGTGGAGACATATTCCAACGTCTTAAAGCTACAAAGATCTATCATTCAATGCATAAATCTATGGTTATGGAAGCATACATACAGAAACTACAAGTGGTACTTAAGTGCACATTGTTGGCCACCCGTTCAAATGGTAGCGCATCAAATAACACATGTATATGGATCGACCTATATATCATGAAGCCCTCTATAGATAAACCAATCGGCCGCTTGACTGCTATAGTTCATCCAAGAACAATAGTTAGGAAGATACTCTCTAGTACCTCGATAGTCAGGTAGTACAACTAAGGGCACAATCTAGCCTCCTTATTTGCTTCCTTGAGATATTGGGTTGAGTACTATTGTTGGGCCCTGCACGTATATCAAAGAGCTATATCATAGAGAAAAACCTTGTATGTAGAAACCATGAATACTCTAACCCTTGGGATGGAAACAGAAACATAACAAACAAGATCTATTTCCATGCAACTTTACTTCTTGTATTCTGGTTGTGAAATTACTACACATTTTTTCCTATTAAGAGTTTGGGCCTTTCAACACTGCAGTATTCTTCAAATCAGAGTATAACTCCACATAAGTGAGTAAAAAAAAATTTGGATCCTGCTGACACCATTATTTGAGCCCTATCCCATTGGATTCCTCTCTTCTCCTTGATCGAAGTCATACCTATCATTTTTCAACAATTGTTTTCCCATGGAATCGAACCCCTTCCAGCCCCCTTATTTGGGACTTACCCCATTGGATTCCCCTCGTATCTCTGATATGGGACTTACCCCATAACCCCTTTTCTATGTGGTCCCATCTGTCCCTTTTCGTTTCCCCCATTCATCATGGCCCACACCCATAGCCAATATCTTGAAGCCCACCTCAATTCCTTTTCATATGATTTCGCAGAGGCCCAGAAGGAAGTGTGGCAGCTTAGTACCAATATTGCTACCATCAATAAAAACATGCATTCCACCATAGAGGCAAAAATGGAAACCCTGAAACGAGACCTCTCTACCCATGTTGCATCCTTCACTGGCCAAATCTATGCCAAGATGAATATCACTGGAGAGCTTACCTCCTATGACCCACCTTTTCTCCCCAAAGGTGAAACTTCCTCCAATTACCATAATTTTCATCCCCATCAATTTCAACATGATGTACGCCTTCCGTGCGTGGATGTGAAAAAAAATTATGGCTCAAATCCCACCAGCTAGGTAAGTCAAATGGAACACTATTTCTGTTTGTACGACATTACAGATGAGTTTGCCAAAATCTGGTATGGTTTCTCCATCTAGATCAAAAACGTTGGAAATGGTGGAAATGGAGAAAAAATGTCCACCAAGGGTATGTGGCTTCGACACAATTGTTTGTAGAGATTTATGAATGCCTTGACACTGACACTGACAATTTAGGTCATTTGACAAAGTTTAAAAAGTATGGCGCAATGGAAGACTTTATAGCTTCTTTTGAGTGATTGGATTTCCACATGGAGGGTATATCTGATTTTTTTTTCTAATAATTATTTATCAGTGGCCTCAAGGATGAGATATGTGTTCACGTCCTCATGGCTCTCCCCCAGAGTTGGGTGGAAGATACTAAAATAACTAAGAAATCACAACAGGTTGTCTCTTCTCAAACCCAAAAACCCTCCTTTATTCCTCACCCTAAACCAATCACTCCCACTCCCCCTTCCACTCCACTAAAGATCCAAAAATTGACCCAGGAAGAAATGGTTGAATGCCAGCTCAAGGGCCTTTGTTATAATTGTGATGACAAATATTTTCCTGGGCACAAGTGTAAGGAACAAAATTTTTTATGGACATCTCTGAGGATGTTTCTGAAGAAGAGGTTGAGGTTCCCCCTATGATCGAATCACCTAAATACACTAACCTAAATCCACCCTTAGACACCCTAGAAGTTGAACCGATCATTTCCATGAATGCTCTCACTGGCTTCTATGTTCCCCAAAACCTCAAACTCATTGGTTACATTAAGCATTGGAAGGTCATCATCCTCATTGACAATGAAAAAACCCATAATTTTATTCATTGCCACATTTCCCAAGAAACTAATTGTTATATCTGAGCATTGCAAGTCCATGAAATGTGGGGGGCATTGTGAAAATGTGCATCTCCAAATTGGTTAGTACCACATGAAATCTCATATGTTTTCTATCAACGTTGGTGGTTGTGACATTGTGTTGGGTGTTGAATGGTTAAGTACTCTAGGCCCCATTCTCATGTATTTTAAGAAATTAATGATGCAATTCAACGAAGAGGGCCATTAGTATAATTTCTAAGGAATCATAGCAGGTTCCCCTGAGATCATAAGTTCCCATCACATAGAAAATCATCTCAAAAAAGGTCATTCCAGAAATATTGCATAACTCCATTCCATTCAAGCCACTGAGACACCCTCTATGCCTCCTGATTTCCAATCCATCCTCTCCAAACATCAAGTTATTTTTTCCACTCCCCAGGGAATTCCTCCTTCCCATGGTGTTCATGATCATTCCTTTCCCCTCACACCCAACAACCTTCCTCCCAATTTTTTCCCAAATTGTCATCCCTTTTCCTAGAAAAATGAAATTGAGAAAATTGTTTAATAATTGCTCGTCGCATGCTTTAGCTGTCCTAGTACTAGCCCCTATTCTTATCCTGTGATCATGGTACTTAAGAAAGAAGGCTCTTGGCACATGTGTCATGAATTTCTCTCCTTCAACAAACCCACCATCAAACATAAATTTCCCATTCCAATCATTGATGATCTCTTGGATGAATCAAGTGGTGCCCATTTCTTTACTAAATTTAATCTTTGTACTGGCTACCACCAAATATGTATGAAAGAGGTAGACATTCCTAAGAATGAATTCTAAACTCATGAGGACAACTATGAGTTCTTGGTCATGCCCTTTGGCTTGTGTAATGCTCCCTCCACTTTCCAAAGCCTCATGAATCATGTCTTCTATCCTTTTCTCCATCATTTGTTCTTATTTTTCTTTGATGATATTCTCATCTGTAGTAAAACCTGGACAACCCATGTTTCCCATGTGGATAGTGTTCTTCATCTACTCTCTCAACACCGACTTTTCCTCAAACAATCTAAATGTTATTTTGGAGCATCAGAATTCGAGTACTTGGGTAAAATTGTTGGCAAGGGAGGTGTCAGGGTGGATCCTAAGAAGATTCAAGGTATGCAAGATTGGCCTCGCCCTAAGACTCTCAAAGTATTGTGTGGTTTTTTTGGTTTAACATGATATTATCGTAAGTTTGTTAAGAATTATGGAAATATTGTGGTGCCTCTTAATGCTCTTCTTAAAAATAATTCTTTCACTTGGACTCCAACAACTAACCATTCCTTTCAATCCTTGAAGGCGACTATGTGCACCACTCTTTTCTTTGCCCTTCTTGGCCTCACAAAGACCTTTGTCTTGTAATGTCATGCTTCTAGGAGAGTAATTGGAGCATTCCTTGTGCAAGATGGTCATCCTTTGTCCTTTACCAACAAACAATTTTCAGAGTGACATTTGTGCCAATCAATATATGAAAAGGAAATGTTGGTTATTCTACATTCAATGGATGTATAGCACCCTTATCTATTGGGGCGCTAGAGAGCATCAGAGCTTCAAGTATTTTCTAGAGCAACATCTTTCATCCACAGAGAAACAAAAAATGGTGACTAAGCTCTGTGGATATGATTATGAGATCATTTACAAGAAAGGAAAAGACAATGTGGTTGTTGATGCTCTTTCAAGAAAATATAAATATGAAGGGTCCCTTTTTCCCCTCTCCTTCATTGTACCAAATTGGCTCCAAATTGTTTTCCAGGAATGGATACAAGATCGCAAAATTTCAATTTTGATCCAACAATTGCAAGAAAATTCTCCATTTTCCCCTAGGTACTCTTGGCATAATGATGAGCTTTGTTGCAAAGCTCATTTGTATTTAAGTAAATAATCACAACTTAAATCCATGGTGCTTTATGAGCTTCATTCTACACCCATAGTTGGGCACTCAGAGTTTACCAAAATCTATGACATGGTCAAACATTCCTTTTTCTAGGATGGTATGAAACAAGATGTTCACACTTTTGTGGTAGAATGTGATGTTTATCAACACAAAAAGGGAGAAACAGTCAAACACTTAGGTACACTACAACCGCCTTCTATCTCACTCACTATTTGGAGGGATATCTCTATGGATTCCATTGTTGGCTTCACTAAATTGGGCAATAAGTCAGTCATCATGGTGGAAGATGATTGTATTTCTAAGTATGCTCATTTCTAAGCTCTTAACCACCCATTCACCACCTCCATTATGGCTCAACATTTCATGGATCATATCTTCAAGCTTCATGGCATGCCTCATTCTATTGTTTCTGACAAAGATCCCACTTTCACCAGCAAGTTTTGGCAAGAATTGTTCAGCCTACAAGGCACACAATTTCATCTCAGCACCGCTTATCATCCCTATACTAATGGTCAAACTGAAGTTGTCAACAACTGTTTGGAAACATATTTGAGGTGTTTTTCATCTGAATGGTGAAATCAATGGGATAAATGGTTATGCCTAGATGAACGATGATACAACACTTTTTACCATACAACTACTCGCATGAATCCTTTTGAAGAAATATATGGACAAAAGCCACCTTCCGTTATATCGTACATGTCCAACATCTCAAAGGTCTAGGAGGTTGACCAAACTATTATATTTTGAGAGGATATTTTCAATACCCTCAAAGAGAATTTATTCATGGCTCAAAATCGCATGAAGTAACAAGTATATCAAGGTCGATCAGAAGATTAATTTGTTGAAGGGGACTAGGTGTTTCATCAACTACAACCTTATAAGCAGACTTCACTCAAGTATGACCATTGTCAAAAACTTGCACCCAAATTTTATGGTCCTTATATAGTTCTCAAGCGCATGGGATAGGTGGCCTATCTGTTCGCTTTTCTCAGTCATTCTAAGGTCCATCATGTTTTTCATCTCTCCTTCTTAAAGAAGGTTATTGGAACTAAGTGTCAAACTCAAACAAATATTCCTGAGTTGGATGAAGAAGGCTCCATCTGGTTGTATCCACAAGTAGTCTTGGACCAAAGTGAGCATCATTTCCATCATCACACAATCAAGGAAGTGTTAGTATAGTGAAAATATACAACTCCAACAAATTCCACCTGGAAGCTAGTTAACATTCTACAACAATTTACTCATCTCAAGCCTTGAGGACAAGGTTGTTTTTAAGGGAGAGGGCATGTTAGGGACCTAACCTCCCTAACCCCTCATGTAGGTAGAATAATATATTTTCCATGTAATAAAGGACAATATTAATAAGGCCTAGTAATAAGGAAGAATAAGTCAAATGTATGAAGACCTAATAGAATCTTCCGGTTCTAGAATATCTTCCTCTAGATTGTTATTTTGATAGATAGATTTAGTATAAATATGATTCAATGGCATGAGAAGTTTTTTCTTGAGAATTATTATAATAGAGCTCTGTTGTGCTGAAGTTTTCCCCCTCAAAGATACAAGTGAACATTGTTTCCTATCAATAAAGGTATTATTTTGGTGTCGTGGTTTCATCTATTGATCTGGATTTTATGAGAAGAAAGAAATGAATACGGATTATTATAAAAAGATACTTAACACATAATAACAGAGATACAGTAAAATTGGTTTCTATTCAATAAGGAAATAAGATGAAATTGTAAAATGCAGTGGAAAACAAGCTTGCTAGAATGGTGGTGGCTTATCTCTGAGAAGAAATGTGATGACTACGCTCATTTGCAAGAAGATGGATACAATGAGGCTCTGAAGGCCTTTTTACAATAAACAGGAATGTCAAAAATTCTATACATCCAAAAACCTAACCCTAGGAGATGAAGTACCAAAATTCATGTGGGCCCCGTTTAGGTAAGTTAGTACATCAACTTCCTGAGGTCGTAGTTTTTGCATATGATCTCGGTTTTAGGCGCACGATAGCCCGTCGGAAATGTGTATATGAGGAATACACATGTTGTCATCAGAATCCAACTTCGACTACATTTTGACTATGGAGAGCCCTAAAAAAAAAAATAGGGCCTCAAAACGACCCTAGAAGTCAGGGACCCGAAAACTAGGAAAAAAACTACCAAACTGGAAAACTTCCAAAATGAGCCAGTCGGAATAAGTGGGAGGCCAAAAAAATCCATATGGATCAATCCTATCCCCTTAGGAAGCAATTTTCTCTATTGCATTGAGTGCCCCCATCAGATGAGGAAATTTCTGCTGAATTTGGCCCCAGGTGAGCCACTTGCCTTGGTGTAGGAGTTGCCCTAATTTGACAACTCGATAAAGTTGGATCCTTTAATGGCGAGTTCCCTTGACCTATTTTTCCAAAATATGATCATTGGATGCCTATTGTATGTAGTAGAGGTTTAGCTATGTTGGTTTTAGTTGTTCTACTATCTCTGAGTTGTCCAATAATGGTGGGAAATAAGGTCAAAGGAGATCCACGTTGAACACTGGATGCAGGCCAAGGAAAGAAGGAATGTTTAGCTCAAAAGAATTATCACCCACAACCTTGGTGATGGTGTATGACCCATAAGAGAGAGTATGAAGCTTCTGATGGGGTCCTATAAGGTGTTGTTTCTAAAAGTGAAACCAAACTTTGTCGCCCAGCCAAAACTTATGTGGCACTTGGTGTTGATCATGGCGTTGCTTGTACTTGTCATTGGACTTTTGTAGGATATCCTGAACCTATTGGCAGATGTTGTGGATCCACTCAATGAACCAGGTGGCTTTGATAGATTCAGTTGGAGTAGGAGGTGATTCGCCTTAGGTGACCACAAGGGGTAGTACAACATCTATGGGATCCAATGGTTGGAATCTCATCCCCACCTGAAAGGGACTGTGGTCAATTGAGCTATGCAGGGCTCAGTTGTAGCTTTGTTGAACATAGAGAAGGCTCCCATCCCATGTGTTAGGGATCTTGTAATTATACATGCACAATATATGCACAAACATTTGATTTACGACCTCGATTTGGCAATCTATCTGTGGGTGGAAAGTCGTGGATTTGGTGATCTTGGTGTCCAGCAGTGACCAGAGGCTTGAATAGAATGTGTTGAGAAATCAACTATCTCGATCTAAGACAATGGTTTTTGGGATTCCAAAATGTACCCAGACTTGTTCAAATAATATCTTGGCAGTGGCCTCTGTTGTAATGCTCTTCTTATAGGTGGCCATAATCACCATCTTAGAAAATCGATCAACAACCAGAAAAACACAGTCATTTCCTCGCTTAGTGGAAGGGAGTCTCAACATGTAGTCCATTGAGATGGATTCCCATGGCCTGTCAGGAGTAGGAAGATGGGTGTACAAGCCCTGTTTCTTAGTGGTCGATTTGGAAATAGCATAGGTAGTGTAGGACCTGATATACTTGTTTACCTCATGTCCAAGTTTCAGGTAGTAGAAATGTTTCTGCAACATTGCCACTGTCTTTTGTACACTGAAGTGTCCTGCCAACCAAATGTAGTGGGCTTCCCAGATCAAATTTTCTGTCTCTCTTGATGGAACAAAAATATGGCCCAAATGACACAATAGCCCGTACTAAAGATGGGAATTAGTGAAAACTATGTTTTTGCTCAACATTTGGCAGGTGGTGGTGAAGTCTAGGTCTGTCTCATATAGTTGGGGGCATCCATAAGTCTCATGGCCCCAAGAGTCTAGCACCATGGTGAGTGTCACGACTGGAGTTTTGCTGAGGAAATCAATGAAACGATTGGTTCTTCATATTTTATACTTTATGTTGAGGTGCAATTGTTGCAAGTATGTAGACCACTTCTAATGGTAGTCATTCTGCAATTTTCCTTGTGTCTTCATGAATTGTAGTGCCTTATGATCTGTCTGGATGACTGTCTCTTTCCCAAGAGTGTAATGTCTCCACTGGCAGCAGGCTTGCACAATGGAGTACATTTCTTTGTCATAAGTAGGGTACTTACGGAAAACATCTAATAGTTTCTCACTATGATAGCCCACGTGGTGGTCGTGATGAGTGAGAACGATGCCCACAACATAATCTGAAGCATCTGTCTTGATCTCAAAGAGTTGTTGTAGGTACGGTAGTGAATGTACTGGGGTTGACAATAAGCACTTCTTGAAATCATCGAACGCTTGTTGTTGGGGTTGGACCCACACAAATTGCTCCTTACCACCATTCCTGGTTACTTGGTTGAGGGCCCATGCAATATGGGAGAATCCCAACTCGAACCTGCGCTAGAAATTGGCAAGGCCCAAGAAGCTCTGAAGATCAGTGAGTGTGTTTTGGGTTGGCCAATCACAGATGACTTGGATCTTGGTTGAATCCACATGTATGCCATGTTTATCAACGATGTAGCCTAGGTAATGGACCCTGTCCATATTGAAGGATCATTTTTCCAAGTTGGTTTATAGCTTGTGTTGTCACAAGGTTTGTAGAACCTATTGAATATGTTGCAAGTGTTTCGCCCAAGTCTTGTTTTAAATGAGGATTTCATCCAGATACACCACTACAAAATTATTTTTGAATGGTCACAGGATATTGTCCATCATCCTCATGAAAGTGGTTGGAGCATTTTTCAAACCAAAGGGAATGACCAACCATTTGAAAAGACCTTCTTTAGACTTGAAGGTGGTCTTCCATACATTTGTTTATTCTATCGGGACCTAGTGGTAGCCAGAATTTAGATCAATATTACTGAATTATTAGTCCCCCATGAGTTGATCAAGGAGGTCATCAATTCAGGTAAATAGGCACTAGTTTCTGACTATGATTTTATTCATTGCCCGATAATCAATGTAGAGTTGTCAGGTTCCATATTTCTTCTATACCAACATGATTGGGCTTCTGCAAGGAAATGAGCTAGGATAGATGTGCCCCTTGTGGAGAAGTTCTTGGATCTATCGCTTGATCTCCTCATTCTCTAAAAAAGAGCAGCAGAAGACTGGCCCATTGGGCACTGGTGTGTCGGGGGTCAGATTGATGGGGTGCTTGACCTGACAGTGCAGAGGTACCTCAATAGGTGAGGAGAATATATCCAAGTATTCTTCCACGACCTTATCCACTTGGTTCTATTGTGTGGAGAGGTCAGTTGTGAAGACCCTGGATATGGTTGCAATCTTTCGCCCATTCTAAGAGAGAATCATGAAGAAGACAAACTTCCTCGTCTGAGAGATGATTTTCATGCATTTCTTGGTAGAGATCAAGGAAATAGCACTAGGTGGGACTGCCTCAAATATTCTATGTAATTTCTTGTTCAAAGTAATGATAACATTGCGAGGCCTAGACTCATATACAACATGGTGTTTCCATAAATATGGTTGGAAGAAAAAAACATTACAAACTTCAAGAGGGAAACATCACACAATACATTTTCTTTAAAGGGCTTGATGTCGTATGGCAAGCGACATTGTTGGCTAACACGGATGTTGCTTCCTTGGCGAATCCATATGATGGTGTAGGTTGTGGGTGCGATGTTGTCAGAAGGGAAAGTTGCTTGACAACCTCTACTAATATGATGTTCTTCTGGCTACCACTATCAACAATGAATGCAGTGGAGTACCTCTCACCCACTTTTTTGCATGAAAAAGGTGTTCACCTTCCTCTGGCTCGTCTGGTTCACTTGGCTAGAGCTTGGTGGTAGAAATGGTAGCATTAGGTTTTGCATCAATGATCCATCTCCCCCTTTCTAGTTCTAACTCAAAGTCAGAACCCACATCTGATTTCGAGTCTTTCACCTCAGAAACCAACAACTTCTTTGAGCGACAATCAACAGTGTTATGCAAGGGTCTCTTATGGAAGTCACACCAGTTCCTGGTATATTTATTTTTCTCTTCGGTGTCCTTCTTTGCTTGTGGCCTGGACTGGTTGTCCCGAGGTTATCCAGATGTTAAGCCCTAATATTTGCTCATTACCCCTTAATTGGGGCATATTAGATTAGTAATGCTATTTTATTTATGTCGGCTTTAGGCCATTAGTTGTAATTTAGATTAGTAATGTTA
>JZKD02S0011467.1:343506-359905 GCA_000966675.3 Picea glauca
TAAAAGGAGGTTGCCCCCTCGAAGAGGCTTATTATATGAAATTATCTCTTTTTCAAGGCGTTTAGTACTTTTCCTGAGGTTTTTCTATGCTATATTGATGTTTGGTTCTTAACACCAGATTTGCTCTGTCCCTTGTTCTGGGAGTTGGGGCTGCCCTCTCCTAGATTTTTCTGAGAGGGGTTCCCAAGCCCAAATTGCCACATCTTTTTTTTGAGCTTCTGCTCTACTTTGATGGCATATCGATAGGTCACGACCAAGGATGAGATGTCCAGAAACTCCATTTCATCATGTATGTATCTATGCAGACCGTTGTGATACTTGAGCACTAGACTTTGCTCAGAATCCTTGATACCCATATTGGTTCATAAGTTATGGAATATATTTGTGAACTCGGGCACTACTTGGTCTCTTTTGTCCCGCAGTGTGGTCCATTTTGTGTACAGGTCATCATAACTTCCAACAGGGTAGTATTGTTCCTTAATAGAATCCCTGAAGAACTCCTAGATGACAGGGACTGTAAATAATGATGGTTCATCTATTTCCTTTTACTCGCAGAAAGTTTCCCACCAATCCTTGACATGGGGAATGACTTTGAGGAGTGAAAAAGTGATATTTTCTCTATTTGAGAAGTTATGTATAGATAAAGTGATATTTTCTCTAGAGCATCTACGTCTAGAGGAGTGAAAAAGTGATATTTTCTCTAGAGCATCTACGTCTATTTGACCTTAAAATATAGGAATATTGAAGTTGATTTGTACCTTGAAGGGGGAGGCACCTCCGTTTGAGGAAGATGCATCGCCCTTTGGTAGTCGCCGAAGGATTTGCGCAAAACTATCTATCATCTCGTTCCTTTGTTGCATGGGATTCCTAGAAAAACATTTTGAAGAGATATCCTATCCCATCGTCTTTCTTTTCTCCTTCCATGAGAGATAGTTTGGGCGTGCGAGAGATTTTTTCCTCAATAGAAACAAGCTCGAGACCCAATTCTTTGTAACCTGACCTCGTTGTGGACACGCATTAATAACAACAAGGAGTAGACTGCTATGATACCACTGATATGGATTTTATGAGAAGAATGAAATGAATACAGATTATTATCAAAATATACTTAACACAAAATAATAGATATACAATAAAGTTGTTTTATATTCAATAAGGAAATAAGTTGAAGCTGTAAAATGCAGCTGAAAACAAGCTTGTCAGCATGGTGGCGACTTATCTTTGAGAAGAGATGTGACGGATGCGCTCATTCGCAAGAACATGATTACAATGAGGCTTTGAAGGCATTTTTACAATAAACAAGAATATCAAAAACCCTAGACATCCAAAAACCTAACCCTAAGATATGAAGCGCCAAAAGTCATGTGGGCCCTATTTGGGTAAGTTAGTACATCAACTTCCTGGAGTCATAAATTTTGCATACGATCTTCATTTTAGGCGCATGATATCCCGTTGGAAAGGTCTATCTGAGGAATACACATGTTTCTATCAAACTATGACTTCGTGTATTGTCTAATTGTGGTGAGCCCTAAAAAAAATTTTTAGGTCCTTAAAAATGACCTCGAAAGTGAGGGACCCAAAAACTAGGAAACAAACAACAAAAGTGAGCTAGTTGGAATGGGTGGGAGGCCACCGAAATCCATCTAGATCATCTATTGTGTTTTTTTGTTGTTATTCTCTGAAATATTTTTTTTAGCTATTATAATATTTATGGTACATTACATTACTCCTCTTTTTTTCTCTTTATCACAAATTTTGAATCACCAAAAATAGATCTTCCAATCAAATGTTATGCCAATTGTAAGTTACATAGATTTCAAACCCCAATTTTGAGTATGTTTGGATGACTAATATTTTTCTTGATATATGTCTAAACTTTGAACCCTTCTGAGTCTAAAATTCTGTCTTGTATTCCTCTGATATGGATTCTTAAACTCCTGAAAATTTAACAGTCTAAACCTTAACTAATAAAAGGTTATAGAAAAAATACCAAAGTGTCTTATTCAAGACTAATTTAAGGATTTGCAAACAACCCCAACTTCCATGAGATACAAATTATAATTATTAAAAAATTTTCCATATAATTTTCTATCGCTCCTTAGGATTCTTAAAATTTTAGAGTCTGAAACTTCACAGAGAAAAAAGTTACAACGAAAATGACAAGATGACTCTCTTAAAATTGATTTCAGGATTAGTCCCAATCCTTGTCTTCCATGGAACATTTCTACAAAAGTACAACGAACCATAACTTGATATTTTTACCACCTATACTATGACATTTCTCCTCAAGGCCCACAAAATTTTAGTGTCTGATACTTTTCAGAAAAAGAGTTATAGTGGAAATTCCAAGATGACTCATTTAAAATGGATTTTAGGATGAGTCACAAACCCCATATTCTATAGGATATATCCTAAAAATTAAATGGAAACAAACCTTAAACTTTTTACCACCTATAACTTGATATTTCACCTTAGTCTCCTCAAACTTTCATAGTCTAGAATGTCCTAGAAAAAATGTTATAATGAAAATTCCAAGGTGTCTTAGAGGAGAGACACCTTATGATCAAATGTTATGATCAAACATCTTAAAAAAGATAAACAATCAATGAATAAAATAAACTTCTAGGGGGGAACCTCCTTTCACAATATACCCAATTCAAAAGACAATATGAGATGAGATAAGATGATCCTAATTCTAAGTCTCCTTTGTATATATATAGGAGACAATGGGTACAATTATACTGAAAGGGTGAAATGAAGGGTTCTATCCTACATACAAATATAACACTAGAAATGTCATAATTCAATATCTATGGATTAAAAAGGGTTTTTATACATAACATGGGGATTTTTCTAGGGCTCAATACATGATGTTCAAATATGCCTTAGCATTGACTCCATTCATGCTTACTAGGTATGTTATGTTCTTATATCTAAAAATATAATATCAACAAACCCTTAACCAAACCTTCTCACCTTTATTGTGTTCACACTATTACATGGGCCATATTTACTAGAATCAGGCTCCTACATAACAATACATAATTGTTATAGCCCTAAAATTCCCTACTCGTGCATACATAGCATTGGCCCTCTTACTTTCATAATTTTCCAAATAACTGTTGAGGAACTCCAATTAAAAAACCATTTTTTGGAGCATCTATGCGCTCTGATGCACTATTGCCCACGTATATACTCAAGTTGATGCATTATTGCCCGTGTACACATGCAGGCTTCTTCACTACAGGCCAGGTACATACTTGGGCTGCTCCACTACAACTCATGTACATACTTATGCTTGTTCACTACAGCTCGCGTACGTACTAAGGCTGCTTCACTACAACCTGTGTATACCTCCAGAAGTTACAAAAATTAAAAAGTTGTAAGGAATTCGTTGAAATTCACGGGCTATTGGAAGTTTCCCAACCAATTAACCTTCTATAGCCCATCACCCAACTAAATAAACATCCTTTTGGCATATAAAAATAGGTGTTGGAGTCTCAGTTCAAAGCTAAGCATAAGAACAGTGAAACTCTGCCCAATTTCACTTCCTCTCCTTGCCCAAGATATTACTTCCTTTTGTGAGATATTGCCTCAACATTCCCTCATCAACCCCTTCTTCCTCCATTCATCACATTCCCTTCCATAGAGGTGATTAGAAGGTTGAGAGAAGAAGTCCATTCAAGGTGCACTTGGAGCATGGTAAAGAGGAGCCCAGACCAGGTTTGCGGAACGGTGGCTGACTCAAATTGTAAGGCATAATATTTGTATTATGAATAAAAGAATCACATTTTCCTGTCCCAAATGATGGTGTTTTGAGTATTTTTATTGATTTATACTTGACACTTAATATCTAACCCTAACTTATGGATAGAATAGCATGCTTTTAGTTCGTGTTTGTCTATCTTTGGATGCAGGTTAGGCTTGGGAGGAGATGTGCAGTTAGTGGAACTTCCAAGTTTGAGGAGATCATCACCAAACATGAGATTAAAGGTATAGTTACATGATCTCTTCTCCATTTACTTTATTTCCATTAGCTTTGGTATGTTTTTGGTAGTATAGAGAATTGATTGACTTTTAGATAGTTATTCATTTTGTCTACACCTTGAACCCTGGTGTAGTTAAAGGGGGTTTTTTCCCGCTAGCAGAATTGGAAACCATACCAGAGAAACCTCTAGGGTTTTTTAAGGGATTTTGGGTTGTTTGATTGGTTTTTTTTTCCTTTCAAGTTTTATGAGTCTGTCAGGGGATTTTGGTCACCTACAGAGTGCATACTAGTTGTCCCTGCCCTATAATATTGCTTGATCTTTTCTTTTTTGAAGATATACAGAAGTGTACGTGCCCTGTATTGGGTCAGCCCACATAAATATGCACTCTACTCAGTAAACAGTCTGCGTACATACGCAGGTTGTTGAAGCAACAACCCACGTCTCTGTTTCATGAAAATTTTTGAAAAAAAAGAGGGAGTTTGCTTCTTTCCTGATTGAAGTTCATACTTCTCAGTGCTTTCTTGAATCAGTCTAGAGTCTTTGTTTGTGGCCATAGCCTAGGTATATGTACCAGTTTACTTGTTTCTTTAATCTTCTTGTGTTTTCTATCATTTTTATCTTGAATTTTAAGAAAAATGAGTTGCATTTTGAAAAATAATTTCGGGACCACGAATCATGTATTCATCAATTACTTTTAGCATATTTTGTTAGTTCTTCTTTGATTGGAAGAAAAAAAGGAAGAAAAAAACTTAGTTTGTTAGGTCTCTTTCTTTATTTGCATTGTTATTTGAAAAATAAAAATAAATTAGCATAGTGTTGTGTTTTCTTCTCATCTTGAAAGCATTTCAAAAGAAAAATAAGAAAGATAATCTTTCTTTGCCAGTGTTCTTATAAATTTCATTTTTTGCAAGTCTTAACACCATTATTTTCACTACCATACCTTGTGATTAAATAAATCCTTTAAAAATAATGCCTAATCTAAAAATACATTAGACTTTTCTATTTGTAGGGTTCACAAACTAGTTTAGAGTTTTAGGGCCTTGAATTAGGTTGGAGAGGAAACTCTTCAAGGTCGTTAAATCAAAAATTGGAGTCTTAGTTAGGGAGTTCTTAAGTCCAATGTCATAAAAATTATCCGATACTCCCCTCTAACATAGGGGATAAACACGAGGTAATGTGAGGAAAGGAAACAGAGACAACCCCTCCAAAGTCGAATTGAACGTAGTGGGGAACGTATATTGAGGGTCTATCTCAGGAATAATACCCAATTCGTTTTCCTACAGATATTTGTGGACCTCAAATCCTTTTGAGATCCTATGTTGTCTTCTAGACCATATGCTTTAGATACCCCTGGTAGGCTTCAGACTTGTTATCCTGCTCATTACGATCTGCCTAACTGTCGACTGTACCCGCCTAGTAAATAATTGCGAGCTGACAACCTAGTTTCCCATATTTTATGGACTTACATAGGTGATATCGAGGGTATACCATGGTACCTAGGGAAAATGTAAAATCACACTTCATAGAGTATACCCAGAGGATGCTTCCGTGTTTGAGTTGCACTTGCACTAGTTAGTTTCTCTTGTGTCGATTGGCGTAACTGTCCTTCCCACTAGTTAGTCGACTACTTGATTTATGTTTAGGAACTTTTAGTGTGTGATCTGTGATCCCTAGTTTTCCATAGTGAGTTATTCAGTAATTTATTTTGGTCTCTAACCTAAAGTGGTATACTGCCCACTCTATCAGTCGTGAGTATTTTTCAGTCTTCTGCTTAGAAACATGGAGCTTCCTCTTTATAGGCATTGTTTTTATAACACTGGTTCGTCGAAGTTAGTGTGTGAGACTTTTATGGACTTGAACAATCCCACAATGGGAGAACCTGGGCATAATATCTTCATGGCTAAAGTTCCCAATGATACCAACCAAGGAACCCCTTCAAAAGGGGATTCTTATGCTTTTCCTTTTTTCAGAAACATTGGTGTCGCTTCGATGGCCACTTTGTACATTCTTGGGTTGAATGTGGGACTACTGGTTTGGTTGTGTACCATTCCAAATGTCCCAAATGTTCTTGATGCTTCTCAGTTAATAACTTTATGTCATGGGAATCATGTTGATGTTCCTTCATCAACAGAGTCTTCTCCTCATCCTTCTCTCGTCTCTGGTGAAAGTACATTTACTAGTAATTGGAAGTCTAAACGAAATAGAAAGAGGAAGAATAGGAAGAAGAAATCACCAACCTCTGCAAGTCATGTTGGTGAAGAACACATGGCCCACACTAAGAGGGGGGGGTGAATTAGTGTGCGGACTATTCTAACTTTTTCTTTTTAAATTTATCAGTTAAAACATAATTGAACATATTAATAACAATTAAATAATAATCACAATGGAAACAGAGACACCAGATGTTTGTATAAGATTTTGTATAATTGATATGAACATAGTAATATGAATATATGTGAGAGAGGATTCTCTTTAGCACTAGCTAATTGTTTCAGCACCAAATGAAGTAAGGAGAACCAAACCCTCAGAGAGAACCAACTCTCAGCCAAGACCCATCTTGTTGCAAGACCCAGCTTGTTGATAAAACCTAGTCTATCCAACTAGAGTTTATTAAACTCCAATAGTAGTGATCCATTATAGACTCAACTCTATCTTATGATCAGAGGTATATCATAAGACACTCATCACCGCATTTCATCTTGTCTATAATTCACATGTTCTTTCCTCTAATATCTTCTTGGAATCTACTTCGGATTTTGATCTATTGTTCTAAAGTGCAGAGACACTTCTTCTCACCAATTTTTCTCGTTTATATAATATTCAAACTGGTGTGAGATTTAAAAACATCGTGTCCTTTTATTTGAACCATTGTACCTTTTCATTTAAAATGATAATGTAAACTTTAATTAATATCATTTTTCCTTTTTATTAATTATTCATATTTTCATGATTTATTCTCTTTTAATCATGACTTTGTATCGGTTCATTTTTGTTATGAGTTTATCACAAACATGGATTGACTCATTAGATCATACTCATGTTTATTCTATGTTCTCGGTTCACCAACAGACCATATTCGATCATTTATCGATTCTTTGTATTGTACTAGTGTAACTTTCTGTCGAATAAAATCTGTATGAGGCACTCCCTTCAAACCATTTTCATATGACCAATGGCGTAGAACCAAAAGCTTAGAAATTTAGTCGACTCATTACAATCTGCCCTTTCAAATCTCTTTACCAATATGACCAATGGAGGTGACCTCGCGATTCATTCTTCTGACAAGATGGATGGCTGTCGTAACTTCAGCACTTTGATCTTTGGGTGTTTGTGACATCCAACTCTTCAAAAATCTAGAATATGATATCGTCGAATAGATCTAATGGCTCACATTATATCTTGGAACCAGATCAATGGTTATCTTCAATCCTTACATCTATCCTTTGATTCATTAATCTAACGTCCATGATTTAATCAATAAATGAGATGGATGGCCACTATTTACTTCCTGACTTCGTCTATTATTCTTACGCTATTCTTCCATTGTATTATATAGATGGTCGAGAGTGCTCTCGAAGTGATATTCAGATCGGACGACTCGTGTCCACTTCAGAAATTCATCCTTCGGGACTTCAGGACTCTGTCCTTTGCGACTTCAGCACTTTGGCTTTTCGCGACTTCGGCCCTTTGGAATTTTGTCTTTTTGTGACTTTGGCTCTTCGTGATTTTGTCTTCTCAGGATTTTGGCCTTTCAACATTTCGGCCTTTGCAACTTCGACCCTTCAACCTTTTGGTACTTCGGCCCTCTTGTAATTTGTTTGGTGGTGAAACTCCTGAGGTAAACTCCTAGAGTGACGTAACTTCTTACGTCACTTGATGATGTGTCAATTGTCGTGTAGCTGCCATGTGTCACTCTGATTCATTATTTTCACATACCTGATATGTCAATTCAACTTGACACTTGTAGTTCTCTGACAGTGCCATGTGTCCTTCCTGACATAGACTGCTGACGTGGTATTCCACATGTCCTTTTCAAATCAGTGATCCTTTTTCTCCCTTTGATCAAAGACTGTGATCAAATCGCGACTTCACATGTCGAGTGTTTGAGCATGAGCCACCACTGACTCTTTCAACTCCCGATATCCAAAATACTCTAGATCAACAATCCACAGTCCTCTTTAATCCAATGGTCCAAATCTTATCGGGACTTCGTGTTTCGCTAGTTCCTACAACTCTTACCTTTGACTTTTCTAGTTCGCGAGTCAGTGAAATGTTGATATCTTGCCATGTGTCCTTTGGATCAGGCGACCCAAATTTGATTTGGACAATCTGAGGCTTGTGATTTACATTGGATTATCTAACAGTCAAGATCTATTCTGTGATGCAACTCTTGTAGCTTTATCTTGTCCTTCCATTTTAACATGATCCAATGGTTAAGATCTTATCACAATTTCACATATTGGGAATTTGGAACAACTCCCTCTTTCAAACTTTTGATTCCCAATTTCAAGATATTTTAGAGTGCCAAATCAAAGGCTCACATTCCTTTAGATCTGACGCCTGACGAGTATTGAAATATTCGAACTCACAGCCTCTTTACCTCACTTATCCTATCCTTCCACTTGAAAGTGATCCATCGACTTGACAAGAACTCAGGTTTGATCCGATGACTGACAGGTATTAAGTTATTCATACTCATAGCCTCTTTACCTCACTTATCATATCCTTCCACTCAAAATTGATCCAATAACTGTGGAGATTGAAGCAGATCAATGGTCTTGAATTGTTCTGCATTTTATCGCGCCATACCTATTGAGTTTCAACGCACTATATCTTCTGGGCTTGATCTCTGCATTTTCTAACCCTCTTAATATTTTATCATAGGAACATTGTTGATCCTATTGTGATCAACAATAATCATGAATTTCTTTATATTGTTCTCTTCTTCTAATATACCGTGCAATGCACTTTTCCTCCTGATATTTGATCTTCATAATGTTCGCTCCTCCTCCTAATCTTGCACTATTGATCTCTGCATACTGTTTGACATATTTTGCTAACTGATATACTTGTTGACATCAATGACAATATTATCTGTGGAAATTCATCATTAAAAATAGATCATCACATCGACTATTGACATCAATGGAAATATATCCAACAATCTCCCCCTTTGTCATTGAGGTCAACACAATAACTTCATATACAAAACTCCCCCTATGATGATTCTTTCCTTTTATGAAGTTTTCCTTTTTATGAGGTTTCTCTCCCCCTTTGACATCAATGGCAAAGGGTTTCTTCGCCTATGATTTTTTAGTATAATTAATTCCTTGACCACTGGTAGCTCCTTCTGCAATCAACCTTTTTTCTGTCATAATTGAATGACTCCTTGTGTCGTTAATTTCTATCTCCCCCTGAATAGTTGCCAACTGATGCATTATTTTCTTGAGAGATTTAGGTAGGAAGAAGTATTACTCCCAATTTTTACCTGAGATATTCAAATGCATCTATGTTTAAAGGTTTTGTAAAAATATCTGCCACCTATGGTAAGCTTTGTATGTTACTGACCAGACTGAACTTGGGTAACTCTTCCTTCAAACATGTTCTACCCATCATAGTTGGATGACTCCCCCTGTCAATATGATTTCTCTCTACTTCTGACTACTCTCCACTTTTGTTTATGAAAGGGTAGCTCTTCCTGACATGGTTTCTTCCCCTATTGATTTACTAACTTCTTATCTCAATTGATTGGGATTTTTTATTTTTGAGTTTCAAATGAGTAGTCTTCTTGATACTAATTTTTGTAGTGATCAAGTATTTTCAAGACTTAATCTAATTTCTTTATTATTTAATAATTCCCCTGAATTTTTACTGATTGTTCTCCCCCTTTGTTTCTAAAAGGGTATCTTTTTCTGCCAGAGTTTCTCCTCTTGTTATTTATGTAGGATATCATGTACCTCATTTTGTACTTCAGAATGTTGCTTCTGCAGATGATGCTGTCTTACTGGAACACTGTGCAATTGTAGCTCATTTTATTCAAACAGCTCTTGGATCTGCCCATTGATTCTCATCGATCTCTAACTAAGATACCAATTGTTTTCATATCATCCACCTTGACATCTGCACTCTCAATAATGTTATGTAACCTAAGATTGTAGCATCTATATTCTTTCTTGGTAGAAGCATATCCAAGAAGGATACCTTCATCAAATATGGCATCAAATTTTTGAGATTCTCATCAATCCTTTTGTTGTAACCCTTACTTCCAAATACCTTGAAGTATTTTACCGAATGAGCTCTTCCAAAATAGGGTTCACAAGGAGTTTTACTACTTTTAATCCTGAGCTGACCTATGTTCAATATGTATACTATTGTGCTTACAAATTCCTTCCAATATTAATACTAACTTATGGAATATCCATCAAATAATTGGCTTTATTGGGCATAGTCTTTGTAGCTTTCTGAACATAGATCATTTTTTTTCCGAAAAGGAGTTATAGTGTACCATTAAAATAGGATTGAAAGATTTATAAGATAATCACCACTCAATTCTTCTTGTTGTTCTACTATTGGATATTCATCATCAACGTCATTATTATGTGCACCAGAAGCTTCTTTATCCTTGTTTTGAGAATATTCCTTATTAKTAGTTTCATCCTCCAAACTCCTATTATTAACTTCATCAGTTTTAGGAACAATATTTTCCTCATCTTTCTTGTTTTCTACTTCGAATTTCCTTTTCCATGTCTTCTTATTTACTTATTTTGTCATCTTGTATGACACATTTCTCATTGACTGTTTTCTTGAGTTCCAACAGTTATAGGCTTTGTGGCCATATCCACCACAACTATAGCATCTCATAGTTTAACAATGTGCAACAATATGTCCAACATGATTGCAGTTCCAACATCTTATACTAGTGTTGAACCTACTGAATTTTTTTCTTCCATGATGCCTACAATCCAAGGATTTATGACCATATTCATTACAAGAAAAACAATAATCATTAAATACACTCTCATACCTTCTTTGATTCATCCATGAAGGTGTCTCTTTTCTGAACTTGATTTTTTTTCTTGAATATGAAGAACCTGAGTCATACCTGCTTTCAATTTTGACAAATGAAGGAGTTGTTTCAAACCTGTCTTCATCCTTTACAACTGAAGGAACTGTGTCAGAATTGTTTTCACCTTTTACAAATGAAGGACCTACATCATATTTTTTAGGGGTACTAATATTTTCCTTATTGTATCCAAGGCTATATTTGTCATTTTGTGATCTCTGACTATCCAAGATCTCATCCAGGGTCATGGAGATGTTCAAGAACTTGATTTGGGTGTCTGAATTCTTATCCTTCTTTCTAAGATTCACAACTTCCACTTCTAGCTCATGACAAGATTCTTCCTTTTTGTCTAACTAGTTTCTTACTACCTCTTCTCTCCTTTTGGCTTCTTGAAGTTGGATTTTAAGGTTGATATAGCTTTCCCTTAGTTCTTTTAGATCTGTAAGGCTTTTGCTTGGTTCAACATCTTCCTTATTTTCTTCTTTTTCTTGATTGATTTCATATTTCAATCTCTCGATTTCCTCTGCCTTTGCTTGACTGATTTCATTTTTCAGTCTCTCGATCTTCTCTTCCTTTTCTTTTGTTAGATCAACAAATTTTGTTTTCAATTTTTTGATCTCTTCTTCTTTGTTTTCTAATTGAATCTTTTGCTTAGATATAATTTCTTTATTGTCTTTGAGCTTTTCTTTTATTTTCAGGATATACTTTTGATTGCTAAGCTCATCATCTTGCTTCTCCTTTTCTTTTACTTGACTAATTTCTTTCTTTTTCTTCTCGATCTCTTCTTATTTCTCTTCTAGCTGATTGTCCTGCTCATATATTATCTTTTTATTGTCCTTGAGCATTTTCTAAGACATGATTTTGACTCTTTTCAAGAAATTCTTGAGTGTAGTCATGAAGATAGATATAGTATAATTCATTATGGTCATAGAGGTATTCAAAGAGACTCCAATCAACCTTTTCTTTGGCCTTTGATAGTTTTTATTCTTCTTCTTCCATGGGATAAATGCTAACAGAACATTATGTTATTGTATCTGATTCTTCTTATTTATTTATAGGGGAGATTTTAATATCAACATTATTGCCATCGAAAGTTGTGGAGAGTCTTTACCTTTATTGATGACTGAGTCTTCTCTTTTGATTTGATACATCTTCTTGGGAGGATGAGCAGATTATTTGGAGGTATCATCACTAGTCATGTCATCTTCAACATCAATCTAAGTAATAGGACTTGATCCTTTAATTATGTGTGTGTGGTCATATCCAAGGCCAAATTTGTTTGAGGGAAATATTTGTAGACTGAGAAATTTATCAAGGGCTTCAGTCCCTTTCTTGAATTTTTCAACAGTCTTAAGTTGATCCTTTAGTTGTTTACAACTTTTTTTTATATTTTCTTAGTTTGTCCAAAGCACTTTCAAGCTCAGATTCCAGATTGACTTATGCTTCAATGTCAAAGTATTCTTCATTTTTGATTTGACACATCTTTTCTAACTTCATCCATAAGTCCTTGGCGGATGTGAACAGTCCTATACTTGTCTTGACTATATCTGATAATCCATTGAGAAGAATATTCAATGCCACTTCATTATTCTTCCTTGTTCTTCTTTGGACTGTAACCTTGGATATATTCTTTGATCTAGTTAAGTCGCAGGGCTTTCTTACTACTGAATTCTAAAATTCAGATCCTTTTGACTTCAGATACTGTTTCATATTTTCTCTCCATGAGGAATAATTTGTTCCATCAAATAAAGGAGATTCAATTGCAGAGAAAGCCATATGTTCACCCATTTCTTCAGGATCCGTCTTCCAATATTTAAACTATGTTTGAAGAAACCTCCCTCTGATACCAATTGAAGAACACACAACCCACACTAAGAGGGGGGGAGTGAATTAGTGTGTGGACTATTCTAACTTTTCCTTTTTCAATTTATCAGTTAAAACATAATTGAACAGACCAATAACAATTAAATCATAATCACAATGGACAAAGAGTCACCAGATGTGTGTATAAGCTTTTGTATAATTGATATGAACATAGTAATATGAATATATGCGAGAGAGGATTTTCTTTAGCACCAACTGAAGTAAGGAGCACCAACCCCTCAGAGAGAACCAAATCTCAACCAAGTCCTAACTTGGCACAAGACCCAACTTGCTACAAGACCCATCTTGTTGATAGAACCCAGTATATCCAACTAGAGTTTATTCAAATCCAGTAGTAGTGATCCATTATAGAATCAACTCTATCTTATGATTAGAGGTATATCATAAGACACTCATCATTGCATTTCATCTTCTCTATAATTCACATTTTCTTTCCTCTGATATCTTCTTGGAATCTGCTTTGGCTTTTGATCTACTATTCTGAAGTGCAAAGACACTTCTTCTCACAACTTTTTCTCATTTATATAATATTCAAACTAGTGTGAGATTTAAAAACATCGTGTCCTTTTATTTGAACCATTGTAAATTTTCATTTAAAATGACAATCTAAACTTTAATTAATATTCATTTTTATTCTTTATTCATATTTTCATGATTTATTCTCTTTTAATCATGACTGTGTATCGGTTCATTTTTGTTATGAGTTGATCACAGACATGGATTGACTCATTAGATCATACTCATGTTTCTTCTGCGTTCTCGGTTAACCAACATACCATATTCGATTATTTATCGATTCTCTATATTGTACTGGTGTAACTTTATGTTGAATGAAATCTGTATGAGGTGCTCCCTTCAAACCATTTTCATATGACCAATGGCATAGAACTAGAGGCTTAGCAATTTAGACAGCGCATTACGATCTGCACTTTCAAATCTCTTTACCAATATGACCAACGACAATGACCTCATGATTCATTCTTCTGATAAGATGGATGGTTGTCATAACTTTGACACTTTGATCTTCAGGTTTTTGTGACATCCAACTCTTCAAAACTCTCGAATACGATATCTTCGAATACGATATCTTCGAATAGATAGGACGGCTCACATTATATCTTGGAACCAGATCAATGGTTATCTTCGATCCCTAAATATATCCTTTCACTCCTTAATCTGACGGTCAGGACTTAATCAAGCAATGATATGGATGGTCACCATTTACCTCATGAATTCGTCAATTATGCTTACATTATCCTTCCATTGTATTAGCTCGACATTCAAGAGTGATCCCGAAGTGATATTCAGATTGGACGACTCATGTCCACTTTGGAAATTCATCCTTTGGGACTTCGAGACTCTGTCCTTTGCGACTTCGGCACTTCATTTTTTCACGACTTCGGCCCTTCGGCATTTTGGTTGTTTGCGACATTGGCTGTTCGCGATTTCGGCCTTTCATCATTTTGACCTTTGTGACTTCGGCCCTTCAACCTTTCGGTACTTCGGACCTCTTGTAATTTGTTTGGTGGTGAAACTCCCGAGGTAAATTCCCGGAGTGACGTAAATGCTTACATCACTTGATGATGTGTCACTTGTCATGTAGCTTCCACGTGTCACTCTGATTCATGATTTTCATGTACCTAATATTTCGATTCATCTTGACACTTATCATTCTATGGAAGTGCCACATGTCCTTCCTGACGTAGACTACTGACGTGGTATTCCATATTTCCTTCTCGAATCAACGGTCCTGTTTCTCCCCTTGATCGATGACTGTGATCAAATATTGACTTCACGTGTCGAATGTTTGAGTGTGAGCCACCACTGACTCTTCCAACTCCCGATATATGAAATACTCTAGATCAATAGTCCACTGTCCTCTTTAATCCAACGGTCTAGATCTTATCGGGACTTCACATTTTTCAAGTTCCTACAACTCTTACCTTTGAATTTTCCAGTTCGCGAGTCAGGGAAATGTTGATCTCTCGCCACGTGTCCTCTAGATCAGACAACCCATATTTGATTTGGACAATCTGACGCTTGTGATTTACATAAGATGATCTGACGGTCCAGATCTATTCTGAGATGAATCTCTTGTAGCTTTATCTTTTCCTTCAATTTTAACATGATCCAAAGATTCAGATCTTATTGCGATTTCATGTATCGGGACTTTGGAACAACTCCTTCTTTCAAAATTTTGATTCTTGATTTCATGATATTTCAGAGTGCCAAATCAATGGCTCACACTCCTTGATATTTGACATCTGATGGGTATTCGGATATTCAAACTCACAGCCTCTTTAGCTCGCTTATCCTATCCTTCCACTTGAAAGTGATATGTTGACTTGACAAGAACTCGAATTTGATCCGATGACTGACGGGTATTCAGTTATTCATACTCACAACCTATTTACCTTGCTTATCATATCCTTCCACTCAAAAGTGATCCAATGGTTGTGGAGATTGAAGAAAAACAACGATCTTGAATTGTTTTGCATTTGATCGCGCCATACCTATTGAGTTTCAACACGCCATCCCTTCTAGGATTGTTCTCTTCATTTTCTAACCCTCCTGAGCTTTTATCATAGGAACATTGTTGATCCTATCATGATTAACAATAATCATAAATTTCTTCATACTATTCGCTTCTTCTGGTATACTGTGCAATGCACTTTTCCTCCTGAGATTTGATCTTCATACTGTTTTCTCCTCCTCCTAAGATTGCGCTATCGATTTCTACATATTGTTTGACATCTTCTGCTAACTGATATACTTGTTGACATCAATGAAAATATTATCTGTGGTAATTCATCATTAACAACAGATCATCGCATTGACTATTGACATCAATGACAATATATCCAAGAGTTGGAGATAGGTCATCAACCTCTACAAGTCATGTTGAATACCAAAATTCAACCTATGAAAGTCATGATGGGGGCATGAACCTAGTCCCTACAAGTCATATTAGAGTTCAATAACTGACCTCTGCTAGTCATGTTGGAGAGTTGTCAACAACCGATGCGAGTCATGTTGGGGGAAAGCACCCAGCCTCTATAAGTCATGTTGGGGGGGAAAGTCCAGTCACTTCTAGCCATACTGGTAATAGGTTTGTAGCCTCTGTGAGTCATGTTATCAACCAATCACCAACCTCTGCAAGTCATGTTGGATATGTGAAACCAACCACTGCTAGTCATGTTGTGGGCATTGATTATGTTGATAAACCTAGATGGATAGGATGTAAGCCTAAGTTTCGTTGTAAGATTTGCAAGGTAGATCACCTTACTCATATATGCCCTAGCATTTTAGAGGTACAAATATTGTGGTCCATGTCTTCAAGATCTTTTGATTTTGAGTCTTCTGAGGTTTCCTCACAGTATATTCAACCTTTGGTTGATGAAGTGGTCATGCCGATGCAATCTTCAACTGATCCCACTCCTCATTTAGGGGGTGATGTGCATGT
>JZKD02S0011467.1:359955-372460 GCA_000966675.3 Picea glauca
TCTTCTCTTTTGATTTGATACATCTTCTTGGGAGGATGAGCAGATTCTTTGGAGGTATCATCACTAGACATGTCATCTTCAACATCAATATAAGTAATAGGAATTGATCCTTTAATTATGTGTGTGTGGTCATATCCAAGGCCAAATTTGTTTGAGGGAAATCTTTGTAGACTGAGAAATTTATCAAGGGCTTCAGTCCCTTTCTTGAATTTTTCAACAGTCTTAAGTTGATCCTTTAGTTGTTTACAACTTTGTTTATATTTTCTTAGTTTTTCCAAAGCACTTTCAAGCTCAGCTTCCAGATTGACTTCTGCTTCAATGTCAAAGTATTCATCATTTTTTATTTAACACATCTTTTCTAACTTCATCCATAAGTCCTTAGCAGATGTGAACAGTCCTATACTTGTCTTGACTATATCTGATAATCCATTGAGAAGAATATTCAATGCCACTTCATTATTCTTCCTTGCTCTTCTTTGGACTGTAACCTTGGATATATTCTTTGATGTAGTTAAGTCGCAGGGCTTGCTTACTACTGAATTCTAAAATTCAGATCCTTTTGACTTCAGATACTGTTTCATATTTTCTCTCCATGAGGAATAATTTGTTCCATCGAATAAAGGAGATTCAATTGTAGAGAAAGCCATATGTTCACCCATTTCTTCAGGATCTGCCTTCCAATATTTAAACTATGTTTGCAGAAACCTCCCTCTGATACCAATTGAAGAACACACGACCCACACTAAGAGGGGGGGGGTGAATTAGTGTGTGGACTATTCTAACTTTTCCTTTTTCAATTTATCAGTTAAAACATAATTGAACAGATTAATAACAATTAAATCATAATCACAATGGACAAAGAGTCACCAGATGTTTGTATAAGATTTTGTATAATTGATATGAACATAGTAATATGAATATATGCGAGAGAGGATTTTCTTTAGCACCAACTAATTGTTTCAGCACCAACTGAAGTAAGGAGCACCAACCCCTCAAAGAGAACCAACTCTCAACCAAGTCCCAACTTGGCATAAGACCCAACTTGCTACAAGACCCATCTTGTTGATAGAACCCAATATATCCAACTAGAGTTTATTCAAATCCAGTAGTAGTGATCCATTATAGAATCAACTCTATCTTATGATCAAAGGTATATCATAAGACACTCATCATTGCATTTCATCTTCTCTATAATTCACATTTTCTTTCCTCTGATATCTTCTTGGAATCTGCTTTGGCTTTTGATTTACTATTCTGAAGTGCAAAGACACTTCTTCTCGCAACCTTTTCTCATTTATATAATATTCAAACTAGTGTGAGATTTAAAAACATCGTGTCCTTTTATTTGAACCATTGTACCTTTTCATTTAAAATGACAATATAAACTTTAATTAATATTTATTTTTATTCTTTATTCATATTTTCATGATTTATTCTCTTTTAATCATGACTGTGTATCGGTTCATTTTTGTTATGAGTTGATCACAGACATGGATCGGCTCATTAGATCATACTCATGTTTCTTCTGCGTTCTTGGTTAACCAACAGACCATATTCGATTATTTATCGATTCTCTATATTGTACTGGTGTAACTTTATGTCGACTGAAATTTGTATGAGGTGCTCCCTTCAAACCATTTTCATATGACCAATGGCATAGAACTAGAGGCTTAGCAATTTAGACAATGCATTACAATCTACACTTTCAAATCTCTTTACCAATATGACCAACGACAGTGACCTCATGATTCATTCTTCTGATAAGATGGATGGTTTTCATAACTTTGACACTTTGATCTTCAGGTTTTTGTGACATCTAACTCTTCAAAACTCTCGAATACGATATCTTCGAATAGATCGGACGGCTCACGTTATATCTTGGAACTAGATAAATGGTTATCTTCGATCCCTAAATCTATCCTTTCACTCCTTAATATGACGGTCAGAACTTAATCAAGCAATGAGATGGATGGTCACCATTTAATTCATGAATTCGTCAATTATGCTTACATTATCCTTCCATTGTATTAGCTCGACAGTCGAGAGTGATCCTGAAGTGATCTTCAGATCGGACGACTCATGTCCACTTCGGAAATTCATCCTTTGGGACTTAGAGACTCTGTCCTTTGTGACTTCGGCACTTCATTTTTTCGCGACTTCGGCCCTTCGACATTTCGGTTGTTCACGACATTAGTTGTTTGCGATTTTAGCCTTTCGGAATTTTGACCTTCATGACTTTGTCCCTTCAACCTTTCAGCACTTTGGACCTCTTGTAATTTGTTTGGTGGTGAAAATCCCGAGGTAAACTCCTGGAGTGACGTAAATGCTTACGTCACTTGATGATGTGTCACTTGTCATGTAGCTGCCACGTGTCACTCTGATTCGTGATTTTCATGTACCTAATATTTCAATTCATCTTGACACTTGTCATTCTATTGAAGTGCCACATGTCCTTGTTGACGTAGACTACTGACGTGGTATTCCATATGTCCTTCTTGAATCAACAGTCCTGTTTCTCCCTTTGATCGATGACTGTGATCAAATACTGACTTCATGTGTCGGATGTTTGAGTGTGAGCCACCATTGACTCTTCCAACTCCCGATATCTGAAATACTCTAGATCAATAGTCCACTGTCCTCTTTAATCCAATGGTCTAGATCTTATCGGGACTTCACGTTTTGCAAGTTCCTACAACTCTTACCTTTGACTTTTCCAGTTCGCGAATCAGGGAAATGTTGATCTCTTGCCACGTGTCCTCTAGATCAGACAACCCAGATTTGATTTGGACAATATGACGCTTGTGATTTACATAAGATGATCTGACGGTCCAGATCTATTCTGAGATGAATCTCTTGTAGCTTTATCTTTTCCTTCAATTTTAACATGATCCAATGATTCAGATCTTATTTCGATTTCATGTATCGGGACTTTGGAACAACTCCCTCTTTCAAACTTTCGATTCTTGATTTCAAGATATTTGAGAGTGCCAAATGAATGTCTCACACTCCTTGAGATTTGACGTCTGGCGGGTATTTGGATATTCAAACTCACGGCCTCTTTAGCTCGATTATCCTATCCTTCCACTTGAAAGTGATATGTTGACTTGACAAGAACTCGGATTTGATCCGACGACTGACGGGTATTCAATTATTCATACTCACAACCTATTTACCTTGCTTATCATATCCTTCCACTCAAAATTGATCCAATGGTTGTGGAGATTGAAGAAAAACGATGATCTTGAATTGTTTTGCATTTGATCACGCCATACCTACTGAGTTTCAACGCGCCATCTCTTCTAGGATTGATCTCTTCATTTTCTAACCCTCCTGAGATTTTATCATAGGAACATTGTTGATCCTATCATGATTAAAAATAATCATAAATTTATTCATACTGTTCGCCTCTTCTGGTATACTGTGCAATGCACTTTTCCTAATGAGATTTGATCTTCATACTGTTCGCTCCTCCTCCTGAGCTTGCGCTATTGATTTCTACATATTGTTTGACATCTTTTGCTAACTGATATACTTGTTGACATCAATGACAATCTTATCTGTGGTAATTCATCATTAACAACATATCATCGCATCGACTGTTGACATCAATGACAATATATCCAACAGTTGGAGATAGGTCATCAACCTCTACAAGTCATGTTGAATACCAAAAGTCAGCCTATGAAAGTCATGCTGGGGGCATGAACCTAGTCCCTACAAGTTATATTAGAGTTCAACAACTGACCTCTGCTAGTCATGTTGGAGAGTTGTCAACAACCGATGCGAGTCATGTTGGGGGCAAGCACCCAACCTCTGTAAGTCATGTTGGGGGGGAAAGTCCAGTCACTTCTAGTCATACTGGTAATAGGTCTGTAGCCTCTGTGAGTCATGTTATCAACCAATCACCAACCTTTGCAAGTCATGTTGGATATGTGAAACCAACCTAGATGGATAGGATGTAAGCCTAAGTTCCCTTGTAAGATTTTCAAGGTAGATCACCTTACTCGTCTATGCCCTAGCATTTTAGAGGTAAAAATATTGTGGTCCATGTCTTCAAGATATTTTTATTTTGAGTCTTCTGAGGTTTCCTCACAGTATATTCAACCTTTGGTTGATGAAGTGGTCATGCCGATGCAATCTTCAACTGATCCCACTCCTCATTTAGGGGGTGATGTGCATGTAGACAATGTTTTCTCATAGCTTATTCAACCAGTGGTTGAGAAAGTGGCCACACTGATGTAGTATTCGGTTGATCCCACTCTTCTCTTGGAGAGTGTCGAGTCTACCAAAGGGGTCACATCGATACAATATTCAGTTGATCCCCCTCTTCTCTTGGAGAGTGATGTTTCTACCAACTATGTTTTTAGCATTTCCAGCTCAATACTTTCAGAACAAGGGGGCATTCTGATCACTTCAAGAACACCCCCTCCAATTCCTAGGATGGTTTCCTTTGATTGGAATGACCTTGTTGAGCCTCGTCTTCCTTCTTCTACACCCATTCAAATAAGGGTTGAAGTTAGTTCAAATAACATTTACTGATGTATTATAGATGAAGGATCCTCCCCAAATATTTTATCCTCCTCGACTTGGAAAGCTTTGGGTTCTCCCGAGATTATGTCTGCATCACATTAGCTATTGGATTTTGACAGACGTCCTAGTGAATATTTGGGGATTCTTCCTTGGTTTTCTATCTCATTAGGTGGGGAGATTTTCCTTGTCGATATTATAGTGGTGCGGGTCCCATTAGATTTCAATATGCTTCTCGGGAATGATTATGTATATGCTATAAATGTTGTGGTGTCCACAATCTTCAGGGTGATGTATTTCCCTCATGATGGAAGCATTGTCATTGTCGACTAGTTGGCATATGATAATCACCATCTTGATTCGGTGTTATTTCAGGCTTCCCCTTTATATGTTCCTAGTGTTTGTGTAGACTCTACCTCGCAGGACTCCCTCATGAGCACGCTTTGTTATATTTCAAGATCTCTTTAAAATTCGAAAGCAATATCTGACGAGACTGTATTTATTCTTTTCGATATTTTCGGGATTAACTGAGAAAAGTAGCCCCCTGGAGTCTTCTTTAAGCCCTTTTTAGATTCTATAAACATGAAAAGATTGACAAGCGATCTTGTTTCCCTTCACGCTCACCAAATTCAAATTTGAAGGCACATCTGTCTGGTGGTAGTTTACCCCTTTTTTGGTCTAGACAACTAATTTCACAAATAAAGGTATGCTCTAGGAACTTCGGTTCGCTAGAAGAGTATTCCCAGGCATAAGTTTAACCCTTTTTCGGGCTTGAGGGACTAAATCTTAGAAAAAGGGACATTCTCCTTGGTTTTGGTTTATCATATTTTTCAGGCCTTGGAGATTACTTACGAAAAATGAATCCCCATCGAGTCCATAGTTAAGCTATTTTCAGACTCCCTAAAATTGAAAATATCATCGACTGGCCTTGTTCCTTCACACTTGTTAAATTGGCGTAGAAGAACATATATTGGCATGATTTTAACCCTTTTTCCAACCTGTAAATTATAGTAGAAAAAGGTACGCCTCGGGAGATTCGTCTCACCGAGAGAGTTCTCCTCGGCAACTTTTATACTTTTTTGGGCTAAGGAGACTAAACTCAGAAAAAGGTTGTGAGTCCATAGTTATTCTCTTTTAAAACTCCTTAAAATTGAAAAGATTGTTCAGTGATCTTGTCTTTGTCACACTGGTTAAAATGGTTTTGAATAGACGTCTTTTTAGTGCGAGTTTAACCATTTTTCGAACCGACTAGACTATTTCCGAAAAAGGTACTCCTTGGAGTCTTCTTTTACATTTTTTTAGACTCTCTATATGTGAAAAAACTACCTAGGTTACCTTCTCTCGGCTCGTAAAAATTACATTGAAGGGGTCTCATTGTGTCTTGCTCAATCAAATTTGCATCTTTTCATCTTTGGCCTAATGTTGGCTCCATGTTTCTCTCAACTGAACCTTTGAAGCATGCCTTATACGCAAGCCTTGTAGTACTTCTTGCCTCTATGACCTGACACCTTGACCCATGGAGAAATTTCCCCCTGAGTGTCTTTTTCCTACACATGTCTCCTTGATCTGAGCATTAGTATGTTCCTTGGTATTAGAACTAGTATGCTTTCTTGTGACACTTGTTCCTCCTTTGTAATGTAACATTCTTTTAATCTTTTTCAAGCTCTTTAAAAATTGAAAAAGACAAAAAAATAAAATATTCCAAAAAGAGGGGACGAGAAATATGTATTCTTTTTTCAACAGAACAGAGAGTTGGCCTTGGACAAAGCACATCCTTCCATTTGTTTGTCAAGAATTGGGATATAGTATGACCTTAAGAAGATGTTCTCACTACATAGAGTTGTGTCCTCCTCTATTTGGTTACTCTTCCAAACACACAGAGAGTTTGTGTTTCCTCCTGCATCGTGAACTTATGTCAATGTCATGATTCCTGAGTCTGATCATCTTTCGTGCTTTTGTCCATGGTAAGTTTCACTCAAACTGAGTCAGCCTTTTTGCATTTTTTCTCTTGACCTTCATGATTCAACCATCCTGAGATTCCAGTCAAGTCCAAATTCAAAATCGATGAAGTTCTTTGTTTGATCATCGAGATCCTCATGTATTTTCCTGATGAGTCATCGAAGACCTCAGGGTATTGAGTTATACACTTGACTTTATAATCCTACATGAGTTTTGAAGATATTTAAGTTGATTTCTCGAGCTATGCATACCTCATGTCTAGCCATCAGGTGTCACTAGCTTTTTGAAGATGGATACTATGCTTGTATATATTCGACTTATTTTGAGATGTAGATCTATTGTGTATTGCTCACGCCTACACTTTATATAGTTATATGGCATGGATATGCAGTGTATTTGATTGGAAACCATGATTTAGTTCATCCTGAGCATGGTAATGCCTTCCTCAGAGATACAATTGTTACATTAGGGGGCATATGTTATATCCCTAAAATTCCCTACTCATGAATACATGGCATTGGCCCTCTTACTTGCATAATTTTCCAAATCACTGATGAGGAACTCCATTTAAAAAACCATTTTTTAGTGCATGTAAGTGCCCTGATGCAATATTGTCCGCGTACATAATCAGGTTGATGCACTAATGCCGGCGTACATATGCATGCTTCTTCACTACAGCCCGCGTACATACTCAGGCTACTTCACTACAACCCATATATATACTCAGGATGCTTCACTACAGCCTGCGTACATACTCATATTTCTTCACTACAACTAGCGTATACCTCTAGAAGTTGAAAAAAATAAAAAGTTGCAAGGAATTCGTTGAAATTCACAAGCTATTGGAAGTTTCCCAACCAATTCACCTTCTATATCCCATCACCCAACTGAATAAACATCCTTTTAGCATATAAAAGGAAGTGTTGGGGTCTCATTTCAAATCTAAGCATAAGAACAATGAAACTCTGCCCAATTTCACTTCCCCTTCTTGCCCAAGATATTTCTCCCTTTTGTGAGATATTGCCTTAGCATTCCCTCATTAGCCCCTTCTTCCTCCATTCAACCCATTCCCTTCCCTAGAGGTGATCATAAGGTTGAGAGAAGAAGTCCATTCAAGGTGCACTTGGAGCATGGTAAAGAGGAGCCTGGACTAGGTTCATGGAATGGTGGCTGACTCATATTGTAAGGTATAATCTTTGTATTATGAATAAAAGAATCACATTTTCATGTCCCAAATGATGGTGTTTTGAGTATTTTTATTGATTTATACTTGACACTTAATATCTAACCCTAACTTATGGATAGAATATCATGCTTTTCATTCTTGTTTGCCTATGTTTGGATGCAGGTCAGGCTTGCAAGGAGACATGCAGTCAAAGGAACATCCCAGTTTGAGGAGATCATCACCAGACATGGGATTAAAGGTATAGTTACCCGATCTCTTCTCCATTTTATTTCTTTCCATTAGTTTTGGTATGTTTGGGGTAGTATAGATAATTTAATGACTTTTAGACAGTTATTCACTCTGTATACATCTTGAACCCTATTGTAGTTAAAGGGGGGGTTTTCCCGCTAGCAATAACTACATAAATATTATTATTCCCCTTGGGTACTGTTAGCGCTCTTTAAATTCCCGTAGGTTGTCAGGAGGTAGAAGAAATTTAGTAGAGGTAAATTACACAACCACTTTGAAACTGGGATCTAGCCCTGCCAGTTTCAAAGAGGGATCTCTCTGTAAGATTTAGATATGTTCGGGTTTTAGATATTAGGCTAGTTAAATTAATAGAAGTGTGTTGTTTTGTTTTATAAATATGGCTGAAATATTGCTTACACATCCATTGGTCTATGGGGTCTATGTTAAGGGTTGAGATCAGAAAATAGATTTTATTAGGTTTCTTCACACGACAGGATAATGCAAATGTTGGATCTTTTAAAATTAAAGCAATGAAAGGAAGAAACAGGTGAGATAATCAATCACAATAAAGAAGCATTTAATAATTTCTTTATCACAACATCAGAAGAAAAACATTCATATCTTTAAAATCCAGAAACAGAGTATTCGAGATAAATTATGAACTTAAACTTCTTTTAATTGATCAAATATAGAAAATAGAATGATAACGAAGTAAGATAAACATTTAACGAAGAGAAGTAAACATCACCAACATCAACAGGCAGGAATCTTGTGAATTGTCCTTTTTATTACTGGTAAATCTCTTCAAAAATATTACAGATTACATCTTGCTTGGGTGTAAAGATCAACCCTCAATACTTCGAAGTCTGAAGTATTTATAGAAAAATTACAATTGATCCTATCATTAATGATCAAGATATGGTGGAGAGAAAATCTAACTAACTAGATTACATATTACAAAAAGATAGGAATTCTAAATGATCCTCTTGAATCCTTGATGTTGATTCTGAGGAAGTTGGTTGATGATTCATCTTTGACTTGACTATGACCGTTACACATGATGACTTGGATTGTACACATCATCTCTTACTCGATCAAAGCACACATGTCATCCCATATCTTTTGACTAGGGATGGTAACTTTGAGTAACCTTCAGTAAAATTCCTCCATCTTTGTGTATTTGGCGAAGGTGGGCTTGGTGATGAAGATGAACTTGAACTCGTGTTGGATTCTGAGATCTAACTGCAGAGTCTCCAAAAAGGCTTTGCCAGTGATGCTTCTTTGTATCCTTGCAAACTTAAAGCCATCTTTTTCCACTGTCAGTATTTTTTGTTTGTATTATGAGAGAGTAATCAAATTGTTATTTATCACAAATAAACTTGGGAGCCCTTTCTTATGCAGCAAATATATCTTGCTGAAAAACCTCTATACTCTGATGTGCATTGCTTGGGATCTTTCCTCAAGTTGCAGTATTACTCCTCTCTTGGTCAAAACTTTCTTAAACTCAAGGATAGTTTATGTCCTATCCTCAATCTCCAAGGCCTCTAGTTCCTCTCTTGTTTTATAATTCAAGAACCCGATGATCTCCTTTGCATCTGTAGGCCCTTCTCCCAATTCTCCTCATATCTTATCAATGGCATGTCTGCTTCTCTGCACTAGTTCATGCTACTCAAACATAATCTGTATTAGTGGCCAAATCGCTATCATGGATTTGTACATTTCCATCTAAATATTTTCCTTGGCCTTTGAAAGTGTTTTGGCCATGACTTTTTCTTTCTATAGCTTCTACAATTCTTGCTTGAGTCTCTGTGTTGTATGCATCTTTATATTGTAACTATATTGGAAAGTGGACTTCAACTTTTGGAGGTTATTTATCTCATTCTATAGTATTTTGATTTCCTTTCCTTGCAGAGACATGTCCTCCATGGATTTTGCCAATTTTCCTGATGTATCTGTGGTTGTTACTGAGGTTTCTCCTGGAATTTTCCCTTTGGTGGTTGTTGTTTTTGTATTGATACCTATGATGGGAACTGCATTCAATGGGATGACTATCATTGGCACATTCTTCTCTTTTTCTTTAACTAGCTTCTCCAACTTGGATTCCATCTCCTTAATCTGTGCATTCTTCTCCATGATTAATTTCAACATTTCCTCCTTTTGGCCTTCAGTTTCAGCCATTTCCTTCGCCTGTGGATCTTTTGTAGCAAGAATTTTCAGTTGTTTCCTCAGGGAGGCTATGTCAACATTGTTTTTATTGAGGATATCTTCTGCTTCTTTCACATTTGATGGATCATATCCGATTTTGAGTATCGGTTCTTCTAGAGATTTTGTCTTGTTATCTTTTGCCAAAGAAAAAAATTTCTCCATCTCCAACTGTGTCTGGACATTGTTCAAGGAAACTTGCAAATTTGCAGTAGTCGTGGAGGTATTGGCTAGGGTGGAGAAAATAATTTCTCCATTTTTTTTGTGCATATCCATCTGATCAGCTGGATGCACCTCTCTGGTATCAAAATCAAAAGTTGATCTTTTATAATTAGAAATTGCTTTGGATTGAGGTACCTGTGCCTGCAAGTATTCCATGTGCATCCTCCCTTTCTCTGTGTCAAAATAATAGAGAAACCTATGTTGGGTTGTAGATATTTGCTTCCATAATTGAGAATTGGTACTACTAGTCAACATCTCATTTTTCTTCTTGATTAAGTTATACTTCTCAAAAATATTTAGTCCTATAGACTCTTGTGAGGATTTGGTTGTCAATGTTGTATCAATCTACTTCTTTGATGAGTAAGTGGACATCATTTATTGGCTTCCTGAGAAAAGTGGTGAATGTTGTCCCTCCATCACCATGGTGGACTGAATTTATTCTCCTCCAGACCTGTCAGGAGTATGACTAGTTTTGGGCCTTTTTCTATAAACTTGGAAGTCCTTTGCTGAGACTTCAGTGACTGATGGAGATACTTCTTTCCTGGGCCACTTCTCTACTAGTACCTGTGGAGTTGAAGCTTGTGAAATGATGGCAGGAGAAGGATGTTGTTAAATGGCAGTCATAGTGTTTTCCTCCCATTCTGTCTGGTTCATGTATATTTTATCTTTGGTTTAGGCACGTGAGCATAAGGTGGAATTTTGTTCTTCAATCTGGTTTCTGCAATGATACCACAGGGATCATAGTTCCATGGGAAACTTTTCTTGAACTTCATCTCTTGTAGAATCTTGTTTTCTTCTTCTCTTGCAGCTCTGTTGTTGCATATGAAAGAACCAATTTGACCTTTGATCCTAAGTTGTTGTTTTTTCTTGAAAGCCACAAAATGAATGTCATCTGAATTGATCATCTGCCTGATATATTCTAGAGTGAATATTTTGACAGGAAAAATACTTGGGAAGCTTATGAGGTGGAAGTTCACATCCGTAAACCATGATTTCTGTGTGATCCTGGTATAGGTACTAGTCACTTGTTTTGGCTAGGTCTGAGAGATGTAAAATTATTTGGATTTCCTTGTTTATTCTTGTCTCTGTTCTTCCACTGAGCATGCTTACCGGAGGGTGGTAAAACTTGTCTATGAATTGTTTTAAATTGAAATCAGATGAGTTATTTCTCACCAATGATGTCCAAGATGTGACAGGCTATGGGTTTCCCTCCTGGTCTAGCTTCTGTAAGGAGAAAGGGAATTTGTCTACTTGGAAAAAGATGAATAGGTATACCAGAATTGAAGAATATCTGAACATACCCTCTATAGAAAACTTGAAGATTTTCTCATGGATATTGTCAAACATGAACTTGCTATAGTCGAATTGTGTAGTGGATTTTTCCACGATGGAGAAGATGGATAGAAAACCCAGAATGGGCTCATCTACCCACTTGTCTGAATAATATCCTAGTAGATAGCACAAGGAAGAAATAATTTGGTTACCTCTTACTGAGAATATGGAGGAATGGTAGGGGGGATTCTTTTTGGGTAACTGGGCACTTTCATGGAGGAAAATCTAGAAGATTTGAGCTCTCTATGGGAAAGATAGATTTTGGTACATATCAGTCAGAATTTCGATGGAGAAAAGGGAAAGGGAGTTGACTCTAGTTATCTGCATCATCTGGTCTATTGTTTCTGGGGTAATGGTGAAAAGGGTTTCACCAGATGACGAAAAAATGGCTCTGTGGCTAGGGATTTAGTGTTACTAGAATTTTAGAGAGAACTCAGGGAAGTGGTGTGTTTGAGGGAAAAGGTATAGTGGGAGATTAGACTCCCAGAGTCCAATCTCATCGCTCAGGTGTAGAAAAATGTCTCTGAGACATAAATGCAATTTGAAGAAATCGAATTCGTACTCAGGCTCTACAATTAGGTAGTATTTATCAACCAAATATGTCTAATCCAGGTCGACGGGAGGTGGGAGGAACACATTTTCTTCTATCTTTGAAGATTTGGATTTGGGTGCCATTGATCCGAGTGATACTTGCAAAAAGGATTGTTAGCTACGTTTATCAGGCGTTAAAGGCGGATGTCGATTGAAGAGAATGGAGAATGGTGTGGTGTGGCTGCATCTGGATCATGAACATTATGGTAATGGTGAAAAATTGGGATTAAGAGGATGAACATATGTCCATTGGGAAGT
>JZKD02S0011479.1:14295-27051 GCA_000966675.3 Picea glauca
TGAGGGCCCCTATAACTGATTCTGTTACCTTCGATATTTAGTAGGGATTCTTAGGCCCCTCTTGGGTGAGACATACCTTCTTTAGGGAGTGAGGCCACTCATCCACTTTAGCCCATTTGCATGCATATTGGCCATTTGAATCTTGGTATTCTCTTTGACTAGTATTTGGTCTTAGGATATTTTTTTTTATCTTTAGAGTCTTAAGTCATCATGGAGTTGGACAAACCTCCTCGTCAATCCCGTTGCTTGTTACAGTTACCACCAGATTTTGTGTCTTTTCCTTCCAAAAGGCGTAGAGTCATTATACGTAGTACACACACATCCACTATTCAGACTTGTGATTCTACAAGGATGAGTACTAAACCTGGTGTTCAGAATTATGGGAGCCCTTCAACTCCCATACCCACTATAGTTAACGACACCCCNCTCATTCAAAGTTCTCTGTCTGATCATCATGGTAACTCTTCAGTTTCTCTGCCGGTTTGTGCACACATCCATCATCACTGGTTGTTATCTCAAGATTCCTCAGCTTCTCTGGTAGTTGAGACTCTTCGTCTTCTCTGTCATAGACAAGCTCATCCTCTGGTAGAAACCATCATTTGTTTCTAGCAGTTACACTATGAGGTGCAACAGTAGCCCTCCGATCTTTTCCAAATTCATCTACACCGTTGAATTGACTTCATTGAATCTTGCATTCATTTTTCCATTTCATATTTCAACATTTCGGGATCCCCGTGGTGAATATTTTGTTACTCTCCAAGTCCCGATCCCTGAAACTTCGAAATGGAGCTTTTCCACTTCAAGTTCTCTTCTATAGTTCTTTGACGATGTGACCACCGGAATATGACCCCTCTCTAATCACACAAGCGCTTCGATATCCAAATCAATGGTCCTCAATCCGTGGTGATCGGACGACTATCCTCTGCCCCGGGACTTCAGCCTTCGAGACTTTGGGGGAGTAATGGAGTTAAAATTTCTGAAGCAAAAACTCCCATAGTGAGGTCAGTCTTGCGTCACTCGATGACGTGTCATGACCGGAGTGGCTGTCACGTGTCACTCAGAATTGTGATTTCCAGTGGCCTAAAATGCCTAATCAACTCGACACTTGTCCTTGTTTGATCGTGCCATGTGTCATATTCTTCCACCTATCCTTTCTAACATGGTCTGCCACATTCTCCTCCTAGATCTATTGGCCTAGATCACTTCACGATTTCACGTATCACGATTTTGACATTCTTGATGTGAATGTTATCGACACTTCCAAGTCTCGGTCTGTGAAACTCCGAAATAAAGTCAGATCAACTTTTCGGCCTTTCGCACTTCGCAACTTTGGGACTCCTATGATGAGGAGTCTCGACACTTGACTCCTCCATCTCTCGGTATCCAAAACTCCGGTATCTGAAACTGTCTCCTGCTTTTGGGATTTCGGCGTTTCACATTTCACGATTCTGAGACTCCTGTGGTGAAGTGTTTTGACACTTCAACTCCCAGTATCCAGAACTATCTCCTTCTTTTGGGATTTCGACGTTTCACATTTCACGATACCAGGGCTCCTGTGGTGAAGTGTTTTGACACTTCAACTCCTGGTATCTGAGACTCCGAAATTGAGTTATTTCCCGGTCTGTAAAACTCTTGTTGATGTGCCTCTTTCGGGATTTCGGGATTCCAGATTTCGTAACTCCAAGACTCCTATGTTGAAGAGTCTCAACTCTTGACTTCTCAATTTCCTGGTATCCAAAAATCCTAAATGGATTCGGATTAGCGTATTCCGGCTTTTTTCATTTCGTCGTTTCGACATTCTTGTCGTGAGTTGCTTCCTTGCTCCTCCAATGCCCGGTATCCAAAATTTTGAAGTGGAGTTTACTCTTCTGATCTTTCCATGCAATTATCCTTGTGCTGTTGATATTCCTTACCTTCCTGTTTGCCATCAAATAAACAAGCACACTCTTTCACTCTTCATGCACCTCTACACTATCTCTTCTAAGCTTACGTTGTCCCTATTTTTCTATCGCTGCATACTCTGATCTTGCCATCAATGACAATCAAATCTGCCTGAAAACATGCCAACAGGATTACCTCTCCGGGGGGGGGTCTGACCAACTGGTTGTTAAGCCCATGAGGGCCCCTATAACTGATTCTGTTACCTTCGATATTTAGCAGGGATTCTTAGGCCCCTCTTGGGTGAGACATACCTTCTTTAGGGAGTGAGGCCACTCAGCCACTTTAGCCCATTTGCATGCATATTGGCCATTTGAATCTTGGTATTCTCTTTGACTAGTATTTGGCCTTAGGATATTTTTTTTTATCTTTAGAGTCTTAAGTCATCATGGAGTTGGACAAACCTCCCCATCAATCCCGTTGCTTGTTATAGTTACCACCAGATTTTGTGTCCTTTCCTTCTAAAAGGCGTAGAGTCATTATACGTGGTACACACACATCCACTATTCAGACTTGTGATTCTACAAGGATGAGTACTAAACCTGGTGTTCAGAATTATGGGAGCCCTTCAACTCCCATACCCACTATAGTTAACGACACCCCTTAAACTCTTGCAACCTTCATGGCTTTAATACTGGAGGCACCTATCATTACTATGGCTCGACCTATATTTAATGCTCAAGCCACTGCCTCGAATCCCTTTGGGTCTCTTGGGAACTCACCGAGCTACAATGTTCAGTCCATCCCTATGGATTCTAGTCCATTTTCTTATGGTATGCCTAACTTCAATTCGCAGTGTTTGAACTCCATCCCAATTGCCGGCCCTAATGCTATAATTGTGATTGGGGGAAGTACACCTCCTTACACTCCTTTTTCATTTGGTGGATCTCAAATGCCTTAAATGACTCCTAATATGGGAGGTATCCCTGCTTTTAACCCTGGGTTCAATCCTCCTATTTCTGGGTGGAATAGTCAACCTGGCAGACAAGCTTCGACTCAAGTTACGTCCTACAATACTACCTCCTCGGTGTAGATTTCGACCAATACTTTTGGCATGATGAATCCACCTCTATCCTTCAGTTTCCAACCTGGGGGAGGTCAGTTTGATGATTTGGGAAACCCCCAAATTGGATCTAATCTAGCTGGGGGAAATTTCTATAATCCTCAATAGAACATTCCAGCTGGAATGATGCCCAACCAACCTTATATGAATCAGCCTGGAGGAGGTCCTTATAATGTTGGACAAGGCCATGGTGTTTACCAAAACCCTGGATGGCATGCAAATTCATAAGAATAATATTTCCCAGGAGGTTGGGGCCAGATGTCACAACCCTGTCTCCCTTTTCTAGCCACACTTAATCTGCCAGATTTGGCTAAGTTAATGAATGATCCTATGAGTCACGATCCTACATGGCCCCCGGTCCCCACCAAACTTCCTTTGGACATCCTGAAGGATCCTGGTGATCACGTCACTACCTTTCACCTTTGGTGCTCATCAAACTCCCTTAATGACGATTCTATTCTTTTGAGATTATTTCAATGCACCCTTATTAGAGTTTCTATGAAATGGCATATTGAGCTACCCAGGGGGGCATATGGGACTTTTGGTTAGTTGGTGATGGTGTTTCTTAATCACTTCCAGTTGCCCATTTGTTATGATGTCGGCTTAGAATTTTTTTCAACTTTACGGTAGGATACCACCACTCATATCTCAGACCATATCCAAGAGTGGCATAGACAAAAGAGGTTGATTAATACCCCTATACCTTGACCTTTCTTTTAGAATGGTTTCTTAAGTCTTTGCACCCTCCTATCTCGAAGGACGTTGCTACTTCTGGGGTTACCATTGAAGAAGAAGTGATATTTAGAGCCCAATAGTTAGATTTGATATATGTTCAGTCTGGGATGTTATAACACCTTCTTCCTGATGCACCACGATCTAATTACGACCCTAAGAAAAATCCTGGACCTCATGGCGATGGCATTATAGAATCCGCCAATGTAAAGTCCATAGACTCGGTGAAAAACCAATGGAAAGAGTTGTCTTTAATCCAGTCTACAAGAGGGACATCTTTGTCTGTGTCTTCCAACCCCACTCAGTTGGTGGATGTGCACTCCATACAATCGTCTTCCAACCCAAATGGTGACAAACAACTAGGAGGGAATAAGAAGAAAGGACGTAATAACTGTAAGGGTGGGAAAAATGGTAATAAACCCAAGGACAATAATAATAATGATAAGACGAGTAGTAATGTTGGAGAGGGAAAATGAGAAAGACGTAAGGTGAAGTTTCCCTATAAAATTTTCATAGATGATCACCTTACCCATTTGTGCCCCAAACTTGCAGAAGCTACGAGGGTTTTAGCTCAATCGCCCACTGTGCTGATGAATCCATTCCCACATAATCAACACTTATCCTTGATCTCCTCCATCGAAAATGTGGCTAGTGGAAGTCAAAACCAACAATCACAAGATGGGGACCATTTATGTATCAATATGGTCGATGCAAAAATCGATGTAGCCACTCGATCTCGAGACTATAGTTCTAAACAAACTAATCCTGGTTTAGAATCTCCTCCTCCTCTGGAGATGACTTTACAGATTGAAAAACCAGAGCCACTGCCTTGTATTCCGAAAGGATTACTCAACCTCTCTACACATAATCCAAATTCTAGAGCCACCTAGAACTACTCTATTGTTGAGGACCTGGGCCAAACCCCTTGTGCGATGTCAGCTTTGGAGGTACTCCAGACATGTCCTTCATAGAGGATTGCCTTACTCTATGATTTAGGATCTCTAGAACTTAGTGGCTCAAAGGTTGTCAAGTTTGACATCATAGATGTTATCCTTTCTTGCCTTACCATGTGGATTTACAAATCCACATGGAGTACTCAAATTATACCATCAAACGTGTGGTTGTTGATGAAGGCGTTGCTATGTGTGTGATGTCCCTGGCCTGTTGGAAATCTCTTGGTTCTCCGAATATTTCCAAGTCATCAAACATGTTGACTGCTTTTGATGCTCATTCCTTTTTCCCTCACAGTATTCTCCTTGCCTTTCCAGTCTAGTTAGGTGGGAAGATGGTAGAGGTGGAGGTAGAGGTAGTTTATGCACCTCTTGATTATAACCTATTACTAGGTCACAATTGGACTTATTCTATGATCATTGTCATGTCATTTGTCTTCCATATCCTTTATTTTCCTCATGGAGGGAAGATCATGATGATCGATCAGTTATCCTTTGCATGCTCTAGTCCTAATGCATCTCTTGGACAGTCGATCCTTGTAATCGACAATTCTTAGCCGACAATTGAGAATATCGGTGTCATAATGTATTCTTCCCTTATGGGTACTTTCGAATTCTCGGCATCGGACCATCACATTTATGCCATGCCTAGTAGGCCCATCTCGACTGGGAGGTGCATTCCTTTCTGTACTTCTTATTTTAGTGATCTGTGGACCCTACCTTCCCCGACTTCATCTTGTGAATGTCAGTTGCATGTTGGAATGGCCATGCCACTATCAACAACAAAGATTGTGTATCAAGTTGTTCTCTACTCTTCCGTCGATCCCGATACTGTTCCCTCACCGACGAACGAGGAGGATCTCGTGTCTAGACCCGTGTGGGCCACTTCGTTGTCTTGTTCACATGATTTCCTCGATGGGAATTTTTCCTCGGACAAATCCATAATCGAAGCCATGAATGGTTCCAACAAACCTTGGGATGATATGCATCACCACTCTTATTTTCTCCCAGAGATTGAAAGAATTGAACAAGATGAATTTCAATCTACTTTGAGTGAGATAGTCGGTCACACCATAGTTCTACTTGATACACATGATATTTATGATGAAGGAAACATGGCGAGTTTTTATCCTACCATCCAGATCGACATCTCTTGTACCCCTGGCAAGGTTGAAAATGTAAATATCGATGCAGATTGTTCGTCAGAAGAAATGATGATCTACACCAAAATCTTCGAGAATTTCAGGATGTATTTGCTTTTTCCTATGAAGAAATTCTAGGAATCGACCCTCGTATTGTCGAACATGAGATTAGAACTTACTTGGATGCTAAACCTTTTCAGCAACATCTTAGAGCTATCAACCCTCGAAAGGCCCCTGCTATTACGGTAGAGGTGGAGAACCTACTTAATGTTGGATCCATCTACCTGGTTCCCTTGACTGAATGGGTATCCAACCCCATTCTTGTAGATAAGAAGCAAGGAACCATCCATGTATGTATGGATTTCCATGACCTGAACAAGGCTTGTCTGAAAGACAACTTCCCCACACCTTTCATCGATCATATTCTCGACGAGTGTGCAGGAAGCAAAGTATTTTATTTGATGGATGGATTTTTAGGATATAATCAAATTCAAATCAAACCCGAGGATCAACATAAGACAACATTTATTTTTCCTTGGGGTACTTTTTCATATCGGAAGATGCCTTTCAGCCTTAAAAACACCAGAGCAACTTTTCAACGTGCCATGAATTTCACTTTTCAAGATCTTAAGAACATAGTCGAAGCTTACCTTGATGACATGGATTCTCACTCTCACAAGAGAGAAGATCATGTTACTCACCTTCGACTTGTTTTTGAAATATGTCATTATTATAGAATCCGATTGAACCCTCACAAGTGCATCTTTTATGTTAAGTTTGGTCATCTTTTAGGTTTTCTAGTTTATGAGACTAGGATCATGGTAGATCCACTTAAGGTTGAGGAAATACTTCGGTTGCCTCCCTCATGCATGATTATACAAATGAAAGGTTTACAGGGGAAAACTAACTTTCTTCGTAGGTTTATAGTGAACTATGCCTCTATCACTAAAGGTTTCATGCATCTGTTGAAGAAGGACACACCTTTTATCTAGGATGAGTGAGCCTAGGAGTCCTTCGATGCTTTGAAGAAAGGTTTGGTGTCGGCGCCTCTATTGAAGCCTCCTGACTATAGTAGATATTAATTTCTTTATATTTCCGTGTCTAAGGATACGATTGGTATGGTTCTGGTTTAGGAGGATGATGAGCTCCATGAGCACGTCATTTACTATCTTAGTCGAACTTTTCTCAGTCCCGAACTTAATTATACTCATGTTGAAAAGATAGCTTTGGTTGCCGTTCACGCAGTCCAACATTTGCGTCATTATATATTACTTTGAAGGAATACAATTTTTTCTGATATCAATCCATTTCAATACGTCCTTACCCGACGTATCATAGGGGGAAAATATAATAATTGGATTTTCATTTTACAAGAGTTTGATCTCGATTTCGCTTCTGCGAAATCCAATAAATCCCTAGTCTTTGCAGAGTTAATATCCGATGTTCCATGATTAGATGAGGACATTATCCATGTTGATTCATTTGCAGATGAACACATTTTTCTTGTCTCATCATCTGACCCCCTGGTATGGAGACATTGTTCTCTATCTTCAGACCTTGAAGTTCCCTCAACATTTCTCATGAGATGACCGATGATGTATAAGATACCAAGACAAGAAATAAACTATCATCGGTGACACTTTGTATCGCCGAGGAATAGACAATATCTTGCGTTGTTGTTTAACTCACGAAGAAGCCAAGTATGTCCTAAATGATTTCCAGAATGGGGTTTGTAGTGGTCATCTATCCAGGCTTGCGGCAACCCAAAATATTTTGTGAGCCATTTATTTCTGGCCTACTATCTTTAAAGATTGTATTGAAGTAGTTAAGAAGTGTCACCCCTGCCAAGTGTTCACTCGGAAAATGCACTCACATCCAACCCCTCTTCATCCAATCATTTTCGTCGGTCCCTTCACCAAGTGGGGGATGGACTTCATCGATTGAAACCCAACTGCGGTTGGGGGGAATCAACACATTATTGTGGCCGTAGACTACTTTACTAAGTGGGTCGAGGCCATGCCTACAGTTAAATCTGATGGGAAGACCACAACCTTCTTTGTATTCAATCAAATTATCGCTTGGTTCAGTATCCCGAGTGAGATTGTCACTAACCATGGCTGCCACTTTTAGAATGAGATGATGGAAGAACTAGAAGCTAAGCTGGATTTTAGACATGTTCATTCTTCTCCTTATTATCCCAAGGGAAATGGACAAGTAGAGGCCGTCAACAAGTGTCTCAAAAACATTTTGCAAAAAACTGTCATTCAGGGTAAATCTGACTGACACATCATGTTATATCGTACACTATGGGCATAACGAACCTTGATCAAGACTGCCACCAGATTTTTCCCTTTCCAATTAGTACACGGTGTGGAGTCGATTTTACCCATTGAATGAGAAATCCCTTCTCTTAAGTTGGAAGTCACGCTCCTACCTGACACTTCCGATCTCGAGTGATGCCTTGTACACCTAGAGAGTCTTGATGAGAAACGTCGAGATGCCTCTATGACTATCGAGGTGAATAAAATACATGTTAAAGTCCTATACGATAAGTCTGTCTGTCCTTGGTTGTATGCTGAGGGTGACTTAGTCCTATTGTATGATCAAGCCAAGGAACCACTGGGGGAAGGCAAGTTTAAACCCATGTGGCACAGTCCTTATATTGTGTGATGTGTTCTAGAAAAAGGAGCCTATGAGTTAGAAGATTATAAAGAGAATAAGTTGGTTGAGACCAGAAATGGGCTCTACTTGAAACAATATTATGCTTGAGCCCCAGGCTTGGGAGAAACTCTTTGTATACTAATGTAATCTAGTGTATGTATCTCTTTTCTTTTTCGTCTTTGGGTTGCCTATTGAGTGTTCATTTGGTTGACAGATGTCAATGGAGTCATTGGTCTACTTAGGATTCACAGATGGGGCCAGTCATCATACACAGAACTTGGCTTTTGCTGCTTGGGTGGTTTACTCACCCGAGGGTCTACTGGTGTCTTCAGGAGGCGTATGCCTAGGGCCATCCATGAATAATGTGGCTGAATATAACGCTGTTATAGTACTTTTACACGATGCTATCTCACATGACATTAGATCATTAGAAGTTTTCCTAGATTCCTAGTTAGTAGTACGTCAGTTGAACGACCGTTACCACATGCATGATTCTACTTTACTCCGACGATTCCTATGGGTATGTCTTTTAGAATGACAATTTGATTTTATTACATATTATCATATTCCTAGGATTTCTAATCATGTATCTGATGCTTATGCTAACTTTGAATTAGATTGGCATTTATCACATAATTAAAAGCAAAGAAAACCATCTAATCAATGTACACATTGTAAAATATAAGTAAAGCCAAAGATCCTTTTTTATATATTTCAAAAAATATGGTGTTTATAGTGAAAAATGGGGATAACACCCTCAATATACATATACAACTAGTAGTGCAATAACCCACGACATCTATGCCTATGGCATCAGATGTGTGGCATGGTAGAAAACCACATGGTTTACAAGATGCCGAAAGAGTCATACCCATGCCCTGGGTACACCAACCACTTATCGCTGCATGGCTTCAGGTAGATCCTCTACCTGAACCATGGGTATCCTGTGAGTCAAACGTGATAGGTTTCCCTGCACGTTTTGTAGCATCCTCTTGGATTCTCCTCCCACCCCTTCATCTCCCCAGTTCCTCTGTCGATGTCAAGGGAAAACCTCTAGCCGTTGCAGACCCACGTCTGCAACACACAAAGTCTAGTCAATACTTAAGCACCATCCAAAATATTTTTGTCCTAATTATACAAAAAATACAAAAAAATGAAATATGTAAAAACAATTTGACATACCTATGTCACCATAAGCGGCTCCTGGTGGAAGTGGCATGTCTGGATCTCCTCTGAAGTCAATCCCCTCACAGGTATAGTCATACAAAGAGATGACCTGTCGCCGCCACCAGTAGAAAAATTCCTCGTTGTGGGGTGTTGGAACCCTACCTTCTGTCTGTCACCTCATCACCTCGGTCCATCGTGCCATGGATGGATCGTGAGGTCCTCTAGAGAGAATCTCAACTCTAGGTCCCAAACTTGGAACCCGCTCGAAAAAGAAACTACACAAGATGGAGGCAAACACAAAATTTCTTTTACCCCCTGCTTGCACTCTGTCAACTAGCTCTTCATGTTCACCAGTAGTGAGGTACACTAGTCATACACTATGGGTCTCACACACTGCACTGCATATAACATGAGAGGCCTCGATGCCTAGTGCAATGAGGCCAAAGTTGTGATCCTGGTCAAGACTAGGACAATGATCTTCAAAATGAGGTTGTTTATTGCCCGGATAGGGACTTGACTCCCTACCTTAGGAGTCCCTTCTACACAGTGGGCATCGATATATTCCTCTATCTTCATCCCACTATATGCTCCTCATGATTTGAGGTTCACAACCTCCACCCGATGTGATAGACCAGTTAGAAAGTAAATGCCCTCTACTTCAATTCTCAATGGCTGCCCATCGAGATTGAAGCTCTCACTATCAGGGTCCCAGTAACCCACCAACATCTCCAACAACCTCACCTAGGATCTCATTCCTTTGAATGCCCAAAACTTATACAAACCACATCGCTTTAAGGCCATTTGGGCCCCCAGATCCCGATCTATAGCAATGTCGACCTCCTCATGTTCTCTCTATCTCCATTCAAGAACCATCCTGTCAAAGACAAATAAAATTTTGAGTTAGAACCCTTCAATTTGGTCATTTGCGTGCTTGTACGCGGCTTACTTTACACATAGTTGCATGTAAGTCTCAATATACACCCCCTGTAGTTCACACAGGGGTGTATACCTCGTCGTATACGCGACCTAATCAAGGCCATCTCGCGTTCACCAAAATCTATACTTTGTGCCTTCAATAACTAAAAATTTAAGACCTAATTCAAAATTTTAAACCATTGAAATTGAAGAGGAAGAGAACAAAAATTACCTAATATAGACGGCTCGTGATTTTGTTGCCTGATGCTCCCACAATCATCATTTGAATCTTGGAGGAATTTTGGTCCAATTTGCACTAGTTGGGTAAAAAATCAAAATGGTATAGTAATTTTTGATTTTATTTCTATTTAAAAATTATTTTTACCCACTTTCTATATTTTAAAACCATTTTTGCACCTAATGGACTAATACAAAAGTGGACCGAGTTGGTTTTTGCAGTTTTAACYTGGGATTATTGCAGATTTCATTATTTTGTCGACCGTTTGTCACCTTGGGCAGGTATGTTCATTACCCAACATATAGGATAAGTATCCATTCCGTTATGCATTTTCGCATTATCCTATAACTGTCGCTCTTTATGCCCTAGATATGAACCCATTTGTCGTGACACAAAACCTTCCAGATGCTATAAAGTCATGTCGTTAACAAGTGGTAGAGACTTACCGAACATGGGTGCCCTAGTTAGATCTCGTACTACATTTGGTGCCCATGTAGAGATTTTTTCTGAGGAACGAGAGTCCCTCATAGCGAATACATGAATTTATCCTGAGCCTCATTTTTCACTCATAAACATGCAACCCTATCCTTCATGGATTCCCAAACGAGTCTTAGTTAATCTCTTTTCTGACTCGTCAAAAAGAGAAAATATTGTCAAGTGATTTTTCCCTTTCACACTCGTTCAATTGGATTTGAAATGTCATGAGTATTAGTTAAGTTCTTTTCTGACTCATTACCAAAAAGTGAAAAGATCGCTGAGTGAAATTGCCTTTTTTACACTCGTAAATTGGTTTTGAAAAGACGTCTATTTGGTACAAGTTTATCGCTTTTTCACACCAAGTAGACTAAAAGATATAAAAAATGACATTTTTTGGCGTTAAGTTGTGATTGCATCTCATGCCTCTGCTTGCAGTATTGAGCCTATAGTCGTTTCTCGCTTTGTGTTATAAACCATTTTCCTGGGCATTTTTGCATCCTCAACCAAGAAGAGCCTTGTTTATATCCTTCACAATTTGACACCTTATACCTAGGAGGGAACATTCCCCCGAGTTTCCATCTCCCACATGCACTTCCCTGCATTGAGCATAGGTATGTTCCACTGCTAGAGCTAGTTTTTCTTAATTGCGACACTCATTTCCTCCTCTTTATCATAACATTTATTTGCTATGAAAAAACAAAAAAAAGACGAGAAGGAAGGGAGTATCGGCAACAATCATGTCTCCTTTGAGCAAAGCACAAAGTTATTTGATTCCATTCATCATAATTTTGGGTTTAGCATGGCCTTTGGAAGCTGATCTTGTTACAGAGTCTTCTCTACCGACTAGTTGCTCTTCCAGTCCCTACATAGAACTTCATTGATGCCTCCTGCATCTCATGATTTTAAATTTGGGTCTATGATGCTGGATTCCTCCATATGTCTCATGCTCTTGTTCAAAGGAAGTCTATCAACCTGTGTCGGCCACTCCTCATAACTCTTGACTTTGCATGTTGGCCATACCCTCAGTTTTTCTTAGAATCACATGACACTTTAGTTCTATCATGCACCTTGGCCCTACTTTCATCATTGGTAGGTAACCTTGAACCCATAAGTCGACATTTCATCATTGGTCGTTGATTGGGTGGTTTCCCTTGTGTTCGACGACAAGATATCTATTCACACATTGGGATTCGTGCAATGTCTTAGATGCCATTAGCCTTATTGGTGGTTTCCTCACCTTTTTCAACAATTTTCAACATTGATTTCTATTCAAAGGGTCTTTTTCATGTACCTCTTGCACTTGGCACACGCGAAATACGCATAAGATCGTTGGTTCGTGAACTTGTTCTGCATCCAATTTCCACCAAATCATGAAGCTCCTTCTTTGTACCTCTTTCTGACTAATGAGAGATGCCTTAATGATCTCATTTAAATGAGTCTCTTTCCATCGTCCTCAGCCCATTTATTCTGGAA
>JZKD02S0011490.1:4716-16475 GCA_000966675.3 Picea glauca
TTTGACTACTCTTGGGAGTAATAGCCTTCCTTGTGGTAGTCTTCTTGTCCTTGTCCTCTTGTGGTTTTTCAGTCTAGAATTCATTCCAGAAGAGAAAGTAATTCCATGCAACCTTCTTCCTCTTTAGAGACTCCTTGATAAGAAGAGTAATGAGTCCTTGATGGGACAGTCTGCTTGCCACCTTAGTGGGCTTAACGTTTACCTGTCTGGCCATTTTGGTGAGAGTCTTGTGGAAGTAAAAAGGTAGATTAATTGGATCTCTTTTTGTAAAATGGTTTAAAAGTTTAAAGTGATAGAACATCACTCTATTGTATCTCCCTTCACATGTAATGTAGACAAAGATTGATTTCAACAGTGATTGCCACTTTGGTTCTAAGAAATACATTGGAATGTCCCTTTTCTAGATAAGATCTTTGTGAATAGGCAACATATATGACCTAAAATCAATATTTGAAGGAACAGTTGATTTAAACCAACAATCCCATGACCTAGGTAGACCTGTATACTCAGCAATGGAAGCTTCATCAATGATAAACTCCTCTTTTCCTATTTTAGCAGACCTCCCATCATAAGAAATGGCAAAAGACTCGGCCACTTGTTGATGAAAATTGGTTAATTTTTCACAATATGAAAATACCCCCGCCTGTTTGAAGAATTTTTCCACCTCCGGGTGAGCTTCTAGGAAGCAAAACTCATCAAGTTTATCCCTTAGGGCTGGTCCAGATTTTGACATTATGACAAGGTTGATGTGTCCCTCAATTTAAGAGATGTGCATGCAAACAGGAACAAGACTTCAATCACTCATGCAATAAAAGGGTATGAGTCGATGGTCAAAGAATCTAATTCGACAGACAGAGGATATGAATCAACAAATAGAGAGTGTTTTTAGGCAACAGAATCGAATCAGATATTTAGCATACGATTGAAATCAATAGCCAGGTGTATAACTAAGGGTAAAATAAAAAACAAAGGATAGAACTCAGAGTTTAAAAAGGAACCAAATCTTTAATGCACAGTGACTATAGGTAGAACTCAGCAGATAGATATGCATAATCTAAACAAGATTCGACTCAAACAAACAATGAGCTGGAATTGAGCTGAGAATGTTTCAGAAAATAATTATAGAGAATCGAATCATAGACTGAAGCTACCTTTTAACTGGGTTTGATACCTGGATGTTGAATTAGTTATTGAACTGGATATTCGACCATCAATTGGCCTCTTTAAATGAGATCTGGAGCTTTGAGAGCACGCCTGAATAAGGAAATCATGAGACTATTTGAAATGATGAACAACACCTGGACTCAATGCACAATTCAATGACATTTAAACAGTGTTTAAGCTCAACAATGATGTCATAGAATTTCATGGCTGGCAGTCCCGATAATCCGTATGCAATCTCATTTTTGTTATGATAAAATCTTTCATGAGATTCTGCGCCACACCAAAAATTGATTACAACTGACAGTTGAATGCTTGGAGAACGTTTTGGCATCTATTCATCTACAATTCTGCAACAATGACATGAAAAATCACCATTTGACATGACTTTCAGTGGTTAGGAATCATAATCACGCTCGCTTGACATATGGATGATGCGAGAGAATGAGGTTTTTTATTTGGGCATGAAAACACTTTTGGTGGTTAAGGACCCCTTTTATTTCGCCTCTTAACCACTGAAAATATCAACTTTTGGTGGTTAACGAGTCGTTTCGTAGACCCTCTTAACCACCAAAACCTGAGATTTTAGATTTTGAAAGCCAAGACCAAAAATGATGATTTTTGCAAGTTTATATTTAAAAAATAGACCCTCTAATGCACCTAAAAAATTTAGAAATAAATTTTTTGACATGTTCCTATCACCTAAAAATTGAAAACTTGACAGTATTATTTTAGGAGATAACAAAACTGATTCTTCTCCCACTTCTGTTGTTCCTTCTGGTAGAGGTGCAGTAGAGATTGTGTGGCTAGACTGGAGTGCCTGATGCACTTCTTGGAGCCTAATTTCAATCCTGTTATATATCTTCTCCTGCTTCACTTCCTTCTTTTCTGTTATCTCTTCTATGGCTTCATTCATAGTTGCGAGGAGGAAACTGAATTCATCCGGAGTGAGCGTGGTCTGCATCTTAGTTACAATTTCTTTCAATTTCTTCTGGGAGAGATACTTCAAAGTTGACCTTTTTCTCTTATTTTTAACTTTGACTTCGTCTTTCGGTCTCTGTTCGACTTCCTATAGGTCTTCTACATCCTTACAGATCTGTTATCTACATCCTAAACCTCTTCAGGATTCTTCGTCTTATTTGTCTTACTAGGCCCATGTGTGGCATGTGCATCTTCTGGGTTGTTGATGTCTAAAATTTCCGTTGGATGTGTTGCAACAAGGAGGTCCACCAACCATTCCTTGGTGATCAATTCTAGGTCTTCTTCTGTCAACTTATAATAGGAATGAAGATGTTCCTGGTGCTCATCAACGCGTGGAGTTAGGTATATAAAGTGGTGGTCCACGCTGAACTTTATCATAGGTCAAAACCTTTGTAAAGTGTTCAGGGTTATGCAAGGTTCACCCCCTATGGTTTCTTTCAATTGGTTATAATACGTGTGGAAAACGACATTCGATTGCCATTGCTTGTTCATGTCAGTCGAGTACCATAATGTACTAAACTTCATGGCTAGTGGCTCAAAGGGGTCGAGGTCTGGGAAGGTTGTGCCTTCCGGTATCTCCCATGCAAAAAAAGTGATCAGTATTAGAATCCAGCTAAAATGGAATTCATGCCCTTGATCCTGGGCTTCTCTACATTCAATCTCTTGCTGGTTTACCAGGTACTTTTCCCAGTTCATTTGTAGTCCCTCTGTGAATTTTCTTGCGAGGTGAAATACAAAGCCTGATACTTGTGTAGGTCGATTCTTACATACCATATTTCCTACGATCAATTGACATGCGAGGCCCACTGTGCCACTTTCAATAGAGGCTACCTTGTATCCTCGCACGCCCTTATCGACATTGTCATAAGCTTATTTAATCTTCTGTGAAAGAGCACAGTCCGTAGTCTTTCCAAGGTAGTAATCCTAGGGATCAGGGCCCTGCATGCCAAGCTCGATAATCCTATTGATCAGTTCCATATCAATAGTTATGTGACGGTTTAACCACAGGTATCCTCCATGGTAACTTTCTAGCAACAATTTTACACAAGCATTCACCTCCTAGTGTCTGTCAAAGTGTGGTATTTTCATAACGTTGAGAAAAGTAGACTGCGCGAGGTTCAACGTCCATTGCTAAGGGATGATCTTCGAATTATTTCTCTTATTTCTTGTCAAGTACTTATACGGGGCGAGCATGTTGTAAACCTTATGGTCCCCTAGGTTGAAGTCGCAAAACTTCAATGTTGTAACCTTCTCTTGATCTGCGCAGTAGGTGCATACTCCTTTCTGTAGATATGCAGTGACTAGGGTGTATTCAAAGTCTCTAGGGACACTATCCCTATTAATCGCACCACTTAGAGGGGGTATGTAAGCTGGTAGGATGGATGGCACTAAATTCGCATTGGCTATGTCGTCTTTATTCTTAGTTCTCCTTTCCGCGCCGGCTTGAGATGTTCCTGCTCGAGCAGTCGATGAGGAGGATTGCACTCCTCTTGTCGATGATGCTTGGACTCCAGTGGACATTCCTCTTTCCGACATGACTCTCTCAGTCATTAAATCTAGAAGGACCTCTGTGATAGATTCCTCAACTATGGTGAGATCATCGGACATACGCACTCGGAAAACATAATCGGGGCATGATGATCTCAGATACTGCACTAGGATGAAAAATCTTCTTGCAATGATCACTGTATACAATCACTAGTTCTGCGGGCTTCAAATTTTTAGTTGGAAAAAGTGTTCTTTAGGCACGACACGATGAGCTAAATAGGAAATTCGTCAATGGTATACTTGCAACGGGTATGAAGCTTCCATTATCATAGATCTATCCATTATGGTGAGGTCAAATGCTCTAGTGGTGATCCTTAAATGCTTTTATATTCGTTTGGGGTGGAAGTCGAATGGGTATATCGGTCCAACGACTAGATTGCTTTGCCATGGAGAAGTGCCATATGTCACTATTATGATATCTTAGCGAATTTCAATTCCTATGATTTTTCCTTTTGCATTGTTCCACCTAGGATATCTTGTAACTTTTTAATCTTCTCCTTTTTCTTACTTAATTTTATAGAATTCTTCCTGGTAGTCTTCAACTTGGTCAGTCTTTTCCTGTTCTGATTCCTATCTTCTCTCGACATAGTCACTTCATACTACGAAGATTATTTCTTCAGATCTGAGGGTAATACTCCTTCAACATATGGATTAGGTATTTCAGTCTTCTATGGTTCCTCTAATGCTCTTATAGCTTTGACGCCCAATTCCCTGGTGTCCAATATCTTAGATATTTTCTCTTGTTCTTCCATCAATTAGGTGATCCTTCTAGTCATAGATTCCATGAGTTCTTGCTTCTTCTGTTCTAAGGCTTCCTTTTCTTCTTTTCTCTAGATCAGGTCTTTTTCAATCCATATCTTTCCTAAAAAAGTTGGAAATGGGGCACGATCCTTAATAAATTTAATAACTTCGAATTCTTCCTATGTTGAAGCTCCATGGGTACTCATAGCTATCTGGGTAATCCTGCCACATAGGGTTACCATTTTTCCTTTAAACAAACCTATTTTTCCTAGTGAAGGAACCATGGCAGGCCTCCCTAGGGTTTCCCAAGTGCTTTCTGTCATAATGTTCATCTGTGTTTCCTCATCCAGATCACATTCAATGTCGAAGTCTCCTATTCTTACTTCAATTTTCTCCTTTTCTTTGAAGATCTCTGACAAAATGGCATCTTTATGTTCATTTAGGGTTTCTTTCATTTTCAGTAGCATAATCTCTGATTCTTTCTGGGGTTCTTCTATAATCTTAGTCTCTTTATATCCTTTAGGGTTTTCTTGCTCCATATTCAGCTTTTCAAGTCTAGCAATCATTCTAGGGCAATCCAGTACTTCATGGTCCATAGCCTTACAACATAGGCAACTAGGTTTTCTCCCAAGGCATTCCTTAGCAAAATGTCCTGGTCTTCTGCAACTGTAACAAAGAGTTAATCCTCTCTTTCTCTTCAATGATCCCCAACTTTTCCTGTAATGCATGCTAGGATCATAATGGCTAGCCTGCAAAAATTTCTTTTTAGGATCCTGCATCCACTCGTTAGTCCAAACATTCTTTCTATGCATAGGTATAACATATATTTCATTATTCTTATCAGATCTATTCATATCAAATGTTCTTTCATCTAACAATGCCCTAGTTTTCAAGCTAGGACAAAATCTATCAAGCATACCTAAATTCATGCTTCAGAAACAAAAATTTCCACTTATTGAGCACAAATCTTCCAAATCTAAAACCTTTCACTATTCTTACCTTTATCAAAGCAAAAAGATTACATATCTTACCTCTTTTCTTTAGATATGTCTTCTTTTCTTCAGCACAAAGCTTCATAGGTTGAGTAGAGTACTACGCATCAGAGCGCCATATCTATGCATAGAGTTTCCACAAGTTCAGGATGAATCTTTGCACAAATCTTCTTCTTCCTTAGTTCCCAACAATCACAGTTTCAAGTCCCGACAATGGAACCATTTGTTGGCACAGGGGCAGACCCAGGGTTCAACTCTACAACAACGCACAAACAAAACCCTAACTACCGACCCTTTCAGCAACACCTGTGAAGCAGATGAAGTCTCACCTGAGGTAGAGGCAAGGGTGATTGCAGGACTCAGGTGTTTTCAACCTTGGTTGGGATCCAGATATGTGATTACACACTTAAAAAAACACTTAGCATCAATAGTTCACCTAGAATTAACCCTTATCTCACTCTGCAGATAAAACAGATCATTGCAGTATATACTTAGATCTAAGATGATTCAACACTTAGCAACATACAACAGACCAGATATGGTATACCAAGCACATAGCAACTTCATAAACATCAAATTTATCATCTATACACATATAATAAGCACAAAGAATAATTAAATATATCTAAAAATGTCATAGCACTTAGCAAGAGAGTGAAAACACATGTAAGTAACAACACAAAGCATGACACACAAATTTACGTGGTTCACCCCCACCCAGGGGCTACATCCACTAACTCTTCTTCTCTATTATTGATGGCCAATTGGTTACAAGCACAGAGCCTCAAAACCTACTCTGCGTAGGACAAGAGATCTACGCAGCTCGCTAGATCCTTCTTCCCTGAGTAGTTCTAAGCATAAAACCTTCTTACAATCCATGCACTCAGCACTTACAATACTTGCACTCATCTCTACAAGTATATCACATAGATCAGATCTTAGCACTAAGCCACTTCTCAAGTGTTCTAAAAAATGTCCCTTCTTGCATAGCCTAGACTTCTATTTATACATTACAAAAAGGGGCCTAAACATGGGTAAACCCATGGGCCGACATCTTGGTCCTGTTACATTATCCCCCAAAACCCAAAAAGGACCCAAAAAGGACCCAAAAAGGGAGTCTATCTTCCACGATCTCCGCTTCACCTTGCGCTCCATCTTTGACATACTGTGAAGTCCCAAAAATGGTCAAATATAACCAAGTGTTCCTCAAAACTTGGTCAAGGGCCAAAAACCTCCTTCCAGTTGTAGTTGGAAAACAAAGGAAGTTTGTTCTTCCAATGAATGTAATTATTAAATAAAAATAATAAAAAGCATTATGTGGTTTTCTCCCGCATTGGGTTTCCACATAAAAAATACTGGTGTACTGTGTATGTGTATGATTTTTCATTTTTTCATGGTTTATTTTCTTTGCACTTATTTGATGATAATGCTATATTGATCATAAATATAAATAACACTTGTATATTGTGGTTAAAAGGATTAAAAATATCTATTATTGATTCACCCCCCCTCTTAGTAATCCAACAATTGATATCAGAGAAAGTTCCTTCATAAATCAGTTTAACCATTGAAAGGTAGATCGTGGAGAGAAAAAATATGTATAAAAATGGAATACCATAGTTTAACGAACAAAAGTATGCATTTTGGAGAAAAAGGATGAAAACATATTTACAAGAACAGGTATTTGAAGTTTGGAAATTATTTGTAGATGGATACAAAGAACCAACAGTTCCACCAACAAATGACAATGGAAAGAAACTTAGTATAAATAATCCAAAATCCACAAATTCACTTCTGAATGGTCTTTGTGATTCGATATATACCAAATTTATACATTGAATATCCACTAAAGATATTTGGGACAAACTTCAAAATATTTATGAAGGAGATCCAAAAGTCAAAGAAGCAAAGCTTGAAAATGATAGAGGTCAATTCGAACAACTAAGGATGAAGGAAGATAATAATATTGCATCTTACTTCTTACGAGTTAATGAAAAAATGAATGAAATCATAGGATTGGGAGAAGAAATTGAAGAATCTTTAATTGTTCAAAAGGTACTAAGATCTCTTCCAATGAGATTTGATGCTAAGATCTCAGCACTAGAAGAAATAGCAAATCTAGACTCAATAAGCATGGATGAACTACATGGAATCTTCACATCTTATGAAATGTGAACTAAACAGGAAAATCCAGGTATAAAATAAGTAGCATTCAAAGCATCCAAAAGGTCAAATCAAAAGGGAAAGAAAAAAGAAAAAGAATATAGCAGGATCAGTGACATCTCAAAAGATGATGAAGAAGTGACCAAATTTGTCAGAATATTGAAAAAGGGAACCGGTGGCAGATATAAAGGTAAGGCTCCATTGATTTGTTTTAATTGTTATGGTATTGGTCATTTTGATAAAAAATGTCCTCATAATAAAAAGAAAATAAATGATGAAGATTATTCAAATAGAAAACAAACATATAAAGGCAAAAGAACCAAAAAGAAAGTCTTCAAGAAAAAAGTTTGCACCAAAGAAGACAACTCCTCATGAGATGAACATGAAGTTAGTGAAAGTGAGACAAAAATATTTCTATTCATGGAAATAGAATATTCAGATAAAGAAGACACTGAAGACAAATATGAAGAGGCATAATTTGACTACCGAGAATAATTTTTGAGTTCTTTAGAAGTTATAAAAAGAGAAAAGAAGAAAAACAAGAAGCTCCAAGAAGAACTAGACAAGAAAGAAGACACTCAATAATTAGATAAGATGATCACAGAATTGAAGGTTCAAATAGAAGAAGATAAAATAATTTAAGAATCCCTCAAAGAATAATTAAAATAAAGAGACAAGATCATTGAAAATTTGGAAGCAAAGACTGTCACATTGAGAAAGGATATTCAAAAGAAAAATATGTAGAACAACTCAAAATTTTTGTATGACATTATCAATAGTCAAAGGCCTAATCATGAAAATTATGAAATTGGATACAATTAGATAGAAAATGGATCAAGCTCCAAAATGATAGATCAAGAAACATATCCAAAAATATATGAAGAAACAGTCAGAGGGGATAGGAATTTCTACAAGGAAGATCATAGGGACACTCCTCCACCAAGAAGCTTCAGATTCCAGAATCAACAATGGTCAGAAACAAATAGGCCTTAGGAAGAAGAAGGATTCAGAAGATTAAATCATTTCAAAATATATTCAACTCCCAAGTATCAAACTATATTTTTTGGTTTATTTTATGCATGTAATAATATTGGACATAAAGATGTAAATTGCAGAGATAATAGTAGGAACAGAAACACCTTTAAAAGTCATACAAAAATGGTTATCCATGAAGGCCTAGTGAAACAAAGAGAAGAAGCTACAACATGTTTGAATCATTGAGTACTAAAGTGGAATGATACAAGTGAAACAACTTTTCACACATGGCTGAAGATTCTAGAATGGCAGTCCCTCCTAGAGAATCACAACATAATAACAAGTACAACAGTCACAGACAGGAACCTCAAAAGAGAACATGGATAAGAAATTATAATCAGTATAGCAATGCAGAATGCACACTCGCTCTACAAGCTAAGCATAAGAAACATGGTTGGTATGTTGACAATTATTTCTCAAAGCACATGATAGGTGATGAAGACATGTTTCTAACATTGAGAAAGGAAAGAGATGGATCAGTCTCCTTTGGAAACGATGACTCAACTAGAATCATTGGAAAGGGCACAAGAAGAACTGGAAACAAGGATACCAAAGAAGAAAATGTTCTACTAGTGGAATATATGAAACATAATATTCTAACTGTAAGTAAAATATGTGACCAAGGTCACAAGAGTATGGTCAATTCACAAAAATGAGAGATAAGAAATGAAGGTTCAAGAAAATTGGTTGAAACAGTTGTAAGAACTTCAAGCAACATATATGTATTAAGTGAAATTGGAAATGAAAAGTGTTGTATAGGGAAGGAAGATGAATTTTTTCTATGGCACAAAAGAATGGGTCACATAAACTTTGATAACCTCGTCAAAGTTGGAAAAAAGGAAGCAGTGAGAGAAATTCCTGATCCGGGATCTTTTCATCGTGACTTATAAAGAATTGTATTAAATGAGCATAAATTAAAGTGTGCCATTAAGGAAGGGGAAACATAAAATTGAAGAGACATAAGCATCATATATGAACACAAAATATTGATAATGGAGTTTGTCCCTAGTGGAATATGTCTCCAAGTCCTGCTCTCAAATGGGTAGGCTCTTTTATTAACTCAGCAAAAGAATATGGAAAATACATGAATATACCTCATTCTGAAATCAAGTTGCAGAAATAATGCTTAGATCATTAAAAAAACATCACCAATGTATTTGTGGCATTGAATTACCCAAAAATTAATGTCTCCACACTCCGATTCGACTCTGGCACTCCCAGGCCCAAGAGGAATTTTTTCTAGGTTTTCGTGCCCTCTATACCTGCAATTATGACAACATTTGTCTCAAAATCCATGTCCGTGGATTGTAAAGTACGGTCACATGCCACCTTCTAGATCTAGGAGTATTTGCATTTTTAAATAAATATTGTGGCAGATATGCCAAGAAATATCATTTGGCGCGTTGGCTAGGGTGGAGTTCTAAAGGCATTGTACTAGTCGAAGGTTCTAGGGTCGAACCCACTGGACTCCATTTTTGGTAGTGGTTAATATGTGTGTGTGTGTGTATGTTTGTGTGTTGTTTGAAATCCTACCATATTTAGCAGCTCGATAGAAGCTTTGCTAACAACTATACATAATTGGAGTGGTCCGCCAGATTTGGTGGACTCACGATTTTCTTTTTTAAAACAAAAAATTGTTTACGAGCCAACATTGGGAATTCTTGAGATGCCACATGTCGCTCCATGATTGGGACACGTGGAACCTACTGATACGCCTGCTTGTATGTTGGCGTAGCTTTCCCTCTCACTATCGTACCAACATGTGGCACTCCCTGGGTGGTGCCACATGGTGTCTCCTGGGGATGCCACATGGCACTTTTCTATTGGTCCATATGGACCCCTAAAAAGTCCACTGGAGGGTGACATGTGGAAGCCTCTAGTGTTTCCATGTAGCATGCTGACATCAACATCATGTACAATGATTTTAACCTGCCACATTAGTTGTTGACGTCATGCTAACATCAATAGTACAGACGATGATGTGTCCCCTGTTCATTGGCCCTAGTTGACCGCAACTTTGACTGTGAATATATTTTAAATTGTAACTCCATTTGATGAGTCATTTGCATTGTCAGAAATATTGTGACGTGCTCTTCGCAATCAATTCATTTTCACTGAGTTTTGGGAACTTTGATTTTTTTCCCTTTCTTTGGCTGTTGGAGCCATTTTGAGCATTATGAGCTACCTCTATGAGTTCTGAGTTATTCTTATCCTTCTATTGATCCTTTTTGGATCAAGACTTCCCACTGAGAGATTTTTGGATGGGTTCCCTCACTTTGTCCTGGGAGTTAGTAAGTGAGGGAAGAGTTCCCCCACTTTGTCCTTCTCAATCCACTTTTCCTTGTTTGGATGGGTGCCTTTTAAGACTACTCGAAGATAGTCAACATCACTCTCGCATGAAGTCCTTGTCCTCTTATCTATAATGATATATTCATGTAGCTCATCAATTGATGGAATTGAAACTTCCTCCTCTTGATCCATGATCAGGGGAGGCTAAAAACGTTTCAAGCTCTCAACGTTCACAGTTGTGTAAATTTTCATATCAGGTGGAAGATCCAGACAAAAATCATCGGTACCACTTTTCTCCAAGATAGTGAAGGGTCCATAACAAATGGGCTTGAGTTTATTTTCTTCACCCTTTAATATCCCTGTGTTGATGTGAAGCCATACTTGGTCCCCAACCTGGAACTGATGATCAACCTTGTGCTTATCATGTTGAGCTTTATATTGTGCTTGACGTTTCTCTAATTGTTCCCTAACTTCCTAGAGTATCTGTTGAATCCTCTGGATGAACTTGCAGGATCTGTCCTCTGTTCAATATTAATTTACATTGGCATCTCTCCCATACATAAAGTTCAAAGGGACCTTTGGTAGGTACCCAAAACATGTCTCAAAAGGTGAACTATGAGTGGATGAATGTAAATCTCATTGTACACATGTTTTACATAGGGTATATGCTCATTTTGTACCTTGGGACACTTGCTACAGTAGCCTCGAAGAAAAAGTACCACTGTTTGTTTTACCACCTCTGTATGTTCATCGGTTTGTGGATGGAAAGTAGTGCTCCTCTTCAAATTGGTGTTCATCATTCTCCACAAGCTAGTCCAAAATTTCCCAAGGAATCAAGTATCTCGATCT
>JZKD02S0011523.1:10960-27050 GCA_000966675.3 Picea glauca
TTGTTTTATTTATTTTGTTTTTGTTTATTATCTTTTAATTAATGTTTCATTTTTTAATTCTTTTTAATTTATATGTATTTTTTATTTGTTTTTATTGTTTTCATTTAACTTTTAATTCTATGTTTGATTAATAAACGACTAACTTAATTATTAACCAACTAATTAATTATTAATTAATTAATTATTAACAAGACTAACCTAGTTTATTAGTCTAATTACACTAATTCGATTAACGTTAACACTATTAATTAATCTAATTATTGGTTTATTATCCTAAGTTTGTTTATTCATACAGGGATGAGTGATGGGTGAGATGTGGCCAAGGGACAAAAGGATAAGGTGCATAGGTGGATGAATGATGCAACAAGTGATGAAGGATCGGGCAGGGTGATGGAGGATCGAGCGAAATGGATGGAGAGGGAAAAATGAAACAACCGAGAGACCAACAAGCCAGGGATTTCATCATGAGACCACAAATCATATCTGAATCATCAGACCTCCTATAATTATAGGACCTTAACAGGGGAGAAAACCCAACAAAACTTCCTTAATATAGATATCCAATACAATGACAAGACAATAAACAAAAACACTAGAGAATATCCAAGACTGAGCAATGTGCCTCTCTCTCCTCCTCCTCCCAACTTCAGAAATATCCAAACTTGCACATTGAGTGAGTGAACAATTGAGGCATCAGCATCCTTTATTTATACTAGTTGGCGGGTGTTGGAAAGGTGTCTCTTCACTGGGCAGAGCCAAATTCTCTCTTAGTGGTTAAAACCACTTTAATTAGGCTTGGAGGCTGACTTCTTAATTAGCATAATATAATTATGGTTTGACCAATCCAAAAAAGGGGATTTGGTCAAGTACAAAACCTGACATGATCAATCGACAAAAGGGGATTGATCTAATGAATAATAACTCAATAATACATAGAATACTCTTTATAGTTACAATATTTCAACACATTGATGGCAAAGAGGATGTAAGGAATTTTATATCCTCTCTTTGACCATAACAAACATTGAAATAAAATAACCATGAGACTCATCCTCCATTGTAAACAAAAACATCACCATTCCCTCCACCTTGTAATATTTTCAACATGCAAATTCTGACAAGAAGAACCAAATGTTTTCACGGAATGGGCCATTAAAATTGGTGGAATGTCCTAGAGTTCCAAACCTTTGCAATCCATACACTATATTTGTGATATTTCTTAGTTCCCTTAATTTTTTGTAGTCATCACTCTAATCCATACACATTTGTGAAATCCACTTCACTAGATCAATTCCCTATTGTTTTAAGAGTAATAAAAATTTTGATTTTTTTCTAGAGAATTGATGGATTTGAGGAGGGTTGATGTATCATAAAGGAACTCACAAGAATTGAACCAACAACCATATGGGAACTAAACCCCATGCAAACTAATTGCCCACTACCCATGGGCTTGGCAGGAAACTTTGCTTATTAAATATAAAAACAAAATCACGATAACAAGAAAAATTAGTCATTAGAAGAAATTTGCTCCAAAAATGGGCTTTATAAGAAAAATTGTTCTTGTTGAGTTGGAAATTCAATAAGCAATAGAATTTCAAAGAATTGAGTCAACCATAATGGTTGAGTGAGGCATAAAAAAGTCAAGGATGATTATGTGTTATGTTTCTATTTGACAATATTTAACCATGTGTACACCTAAGCTTAGTTAAGATCTTGGTGAGATCGTGTTGAGAGATGTTCAATATCTTTGAAATACTTAATATGAAATATTTTATATTATTTGTACTTTTGTCATTTATTATATGATATCTATTATCATTTATTTATTTTATTTCCATTATTATTATATATCAATAATAATCCATTATATATTAATAATGTATTGTTATTATTATATTATATAATAATAATATATATCATATAGTTATTAATTTGTAATATTATATGATATTTAACTAATAGTTATAAAGTTATAACACACATATATAATTGTTATTATTATATTATATAACAATAATATTATATCATATTGTTATTAATTTGTAATATTATAATTAGTAGTTATAAAGTTGTAATATCCTTTTTAATTTAATATTATATAGTTTTTATATAATAATTAATTCATAGTATTAATTGGTAGTATATGTTGACCTTTTCATCTTTAATTCATATTATAAATTTCCTATAATATATCTGCCACCTTCATATTTGTATTATAATACTAGCATACTCCCTTAACGAATGAATGGGAATGCCAAAGTAATGAAAGGAGGTGAAAAGTAGTAATATGTAGGCAAATTGTGCTTTTTCATCTTGGTATGGGAATGGAATAAATGCATGCTCTTTGAATTTTTGTGAATCAATAAACCAAAAATGTGAAAATGTGTTGTAAATGTATTAAGAAACAAGAAGAATCCATGACATATGAAGGACAAAGAGATGCAGTACATATCACATAGTTATGGAGTACATTCATTGATCTTAAAAGAGTAAAAATGAGTTATACCGACAAAACATCTAAGCATGATTCTTCTTTCTTTCTCAGTGGAATAGGTGCACTATCTGAGAAGACATTGTAAGAAACGAGAGGAATCCGTGATATATGAAAGATAAAGAGATGTGGTAAATTTCACATAGTTATGGATTAGATTCATTGATTTGAGAAGAGTATAAATGGGTTATAACAACAAAGAATTTAAGTGTGCTTCTTCTTTTTTTCTCAGTGCAACACATGCACTATCTTGCATGTTTGCATAACAGTCAAAAGAGAAGAAGGGTGAGATACACAAACCTACTAATGATTTGATGTGTGATATTTTTGTGAAGGTTAAGCATTGTCGTTCAACCTTTCCAATGCCTATGGTTTCCTTGGATAGTGTTATGCCTTGGGATTTATGTATAGTCAAGGCCCATGCCAATTTGAGTGGGATTTGTTTCTTGTTGCCACATTTTGTGTGTGGGATTGGTAATTTTTGTGCTTTGATATCGTCTCATGGTGGAATGATATATGTATCAAACTCCAAAAAAACATATGTTGGCAAGTTTGGAGGGATAACTCCTTCTATGTAGGAAATTTGAGTGACCAATCCTAGTGCTCCATTAACTAGTCTTGCTTGGATCGATAAATTTCAGGTCAACATAACACGCTGGCCAATGCACAACAAGATTTTTTGTTTTAATTGGTGGTGATCATCTTCCTTAGAGATAGAAGAGCCAAGACGTTCTGCGATGCAACGTGCGATTGGCCTGTTCAATGATTGTACCATTTGTTTAGACCAAATTATTTGCTGCAAATAGGTGTATGGACACATTGAAGGCTTTGCATTTTTTTGTAGACAATGATGTATTTTTTTGGGACTAAAGGATCTCCCAATATTCTTGTAGAGGATTTGCATTTCTGATGCTTGTCAATAGGTGATGAGAATGGATTTTCTCTTCATCCTAGCCCTATTGGAGGAAGCTTGTTTTCAAGGTTACAACAATGGTGAAGGAGTTCCACAAAGACCTTCCTGGTGTTGCACTTGTATACAAAGGTGTGTCCATAACAGGCGAGAGCTGTCCTAGATCACCAACAAGAATTATAGAGCAATGACCGAATGGACAATTGTTGGTTTATGGAAAGGATTCACATAGAAGGCTTTCAATATGCAAAAATAGTTTAGTCCCTATGAATCTCATCTCACCAATGAGAACATAATGAATATGTTTCATCACTTCCTAAAACACTACCAATGTTTGTGCTTGCAAAGGATGTAAATTTTTTATTGGAATCTTAAGTGTTGAATGTATAGTGGTTGTTTGTATGTTGAAAGTTGCAACTCTAGTGGGAGCAAGTAGTATTGGAATATGTCCATAGGGAGAGTGTGCATTCAACAAATATTTAATTCAATTGATCAGGTAAGATTTTCTAGTCCCCACGGTTCCTTGGATGTTCATCATTAGGGGAGCTATTTTTTTTCCCATGTAATATTATCTTGAATTCCTGATGTTGTTTGTGTGACAATGTATTAGCCTCTAGATTAACATGTTGGTTCCTTTGTAGCACATCCATACAAGGCCGATTGGTTTCAATGAATTGTGTTGCAAAAGTAAGCACTGCTTCTAGAATTCTTGGGTTGTTCCAACAATAATTGGTTTCAAAGTCACGCTTTCCAAGAATGTGAAGCTCATTAAAGTATATATTGGAAACAAGTATCAATCTTGATAATAATTCCCACTCATTTATATCGATGTCAGGATGCATATGTGTATCATTTTCTTCAGCTTCATCTAATGTTGTTTCTTCAACATTTGGAGGGGAACCACATATATGTCATGCATGGTAGGTTATTTTTATGCTCTCCCAATTTTGTATGATTGTATCTCTTGAGAGGATTGTTATCACCATTTTGTGTATAGATAAGGAGATTATATATTGAGGCCCTTAGGTTGTAGATATGGAGTGTCAAAAGACTACATGACCAAAATTACCCTTTTGCATAGATGGAAACCCCTCACCACCACAAATGGTCACAAATTTCAAGATGGAATCCACCAGATCAATTGGCTTCTGAAACATAGTGGGCCTTGCTCCATGAAGAACAAGTTAGTATTATGGTGAGAATCATTTCAATATTTAAGTGAGTTGAGTATGTTGTATATTAGATTGATCTAGATTTCATGATATATGCTTGGACATTATTCCTTTTTCCTTGCTTCACCTTGGTGGTTGATATTATTCTTTAGTAAGTGGTCTTCCTTGGGGATGGGTTTGATACTAGGAACTCCCTAAAATATCCATCGTACCGTTCTCGACCATACTTACCACATTCCATCATTATTCCCCTCCATTTCCTTATCTCTTGGTATTTTAAGGTGTATTGAACCAAGAATGGGTTGGTCCTCATTCTATGGGAAGAAGGGGATGAAGGCCTAGAGGGGTTGATGTTGGGTAAAAGATAAAAGTCTTGTATTAAACTTCTAGATGCTTCACCCAGGGATCACCCAAGAAAGAAGTGAAACACTTATCTTTGAATAAAGGGGACCCACAATATAATAAAGAATTATTAAAAGGTTAGTTGAAGGATATGAGGTCTCATCATGAGTCAACCTATCGTGTCTGTGAATATCTAGTGGTATTCCATTGCCATTATCTGGTCACCAAACCAGGGTAATGGCTCTCAACTGCATGGATGAGATAAAGGGGGTCTCATGACGAGCCAACCTTCTCATTTCCACTAGGTGTTTGTGGGTGACATTGCCATCATCTGGTCACCATGCTAGGGCAGTGACCTTCAACCTATCCTTATGCTACATTGAAAGAAAATACAAAGAAAGAAAAATAAAAGGCAGTTGATGGGCTTGGAAAAAGTTCATTGCGGATGAAGGTACCATGCACCCTCTACAAAGGCATCCATGAATGAGACACTACGACCCCTTGCATATCATGAGCCCTATGCCCATTGAGTCTTGACCCCAACCACTTCATCCACTTTACATGGCTTAGAGAGGGATCTCTTGGAAACTCTCCTTGACCTAGGGAAAGATCTACCCAATAGGACACCTCGTCAACCCTCACATATTCAAGCTTGATAATTCACATAGTGTCTTTGAGCATTTAATTGTTTGATATATTGATATTTGATGCACATGATTAGGTGGCTCATTTATTGATTGGATTCAATTATCATGATGTTATGACTTGATATCCTTGGAGGGCATGCTCATTTGTATTTGCAGGACCTAGTTGGTGGACAATTTTTGGAGAACAACCCTAGCTTGGGATTCCATGGGGCTACAAGCCCACAGTTGGATGCCAAGGGCCCACATGCTAGATGAGAAAGATCAGACTTGGAAGGCCTTGAGATTGACCTGGACGACATAGACTAGCCCCCACATACCAAATGTTCTACCTAGGAGAGGCAAAACATCACTCCTAGAGGAATGATGTCATGTAGGGGGGTTACGACATGGTGGTGAGGTGCCACTCATTTACACATGAACGTTTTGAGGAGAAGAGGGTCTTCACCATGAGGAGAGTTTTCTAGATGCTTGACATGTGGCCTTTGGAGGCCTACCCATGCTTCTCCAACATCAATGACTTCTTCTAAGTGACAAAACGTCCCCTAAAGGGGAGATGTCCATGTAAAATTAGGGTTTATTTGTGCAAAAGTGAAACTTTAAATGAATTGTTTAATATTACTTTTTTAAAGGTGGAAAGATTAAGGTTGTTGACCCCTAGTCTTGTGGTTTACCCCTTAATATGTGGACAAGTCACCTTGGTGACATTTTGTATAAATAAGAGATCATAAGATCTCACTTTAAAATAACTCCCCCTCATTGTGAGACGTATTGGTCTGAAATTTTCGCTATCTTTGGAAAAATTGTCTCTTTTGGCTCTTTTTATGGTTATCTTATGATGGTATGTTTGATGGGAGTGTTGCACTAGCCTTGGAAGGTTTATCTCTTGCTATTGTGGTGGATTATCTTGGCGTTTTCCCTTGTTTTAATATGGCTTTTACTCTCATGCTATCATTTGTTTCAAGTCAAGGTCATTTTTCTAGGATATAGGTGGGAAGTATAAGGGAATACAACTCCACCATAGTATTCATCATTTTATGCTTCATGTTATTGGTTAAACAAGGGTTTGCTAAGAGAAGTATAAGGGCATACACCCTCTTAGCTTAAACCCTAGCTAGAGATTTTTTCCTTCCAAAGTAAAAGGTATTACACCCCCAAGGAGGTAGCTTCTATAGCTATCTATTTTCATGACTCCATTAACCCAATAATTAAGAGCACTAGTCATTTATTATTGCATTGGAGAAATAAAACATTGCATTGGGAAATGTGACTTTTGGTCATTTTTACTTCTTGCAAAGTGGATTGTATTCCTTGTGCCTTGGGCACCTCACAACCACTAATGCATCCCCATCAAGGGGATAATTATTTATGTTGTTATAAAATTATATATTCATCCATTAGGGATGCAGAAACCCTAACTCATTTGCCTGAATAACGCCCTTATCAACCATTGGATTTTGCTCAAAGTTTGCAAACTTATTTTTCTTGGTATAACACACTTTTTGGAAACGTTTGAGGGGGTTTCAGTGGATGATTTTCTTGATGTAATACATTGAATTTTACAGCCATAAGGATGATATAATTTGCTGCAGACAAGTGTTTACAACAACCTTATCTTTTTATGCTAGAATATTGGTTATTCATCTTGAGTTTAGTTAATCATTAACTAGTCTTTCTCTTGTATTTTCTACTTGATCTCTAGAATTTATTGAGAACCTTATAGTACCATTATATTGCTGATATATACTGTTATCTATTGCTGCAAATTAGGGACAACAAGATTAATTTTCTGATCCAACTAACATACAACATTGCAAAGTGGTTTTTCTTGTGTCTCGAGCAGGTATTTCACCATTTACAGGTTATTCAACATACCTGACAACCCTTGGACCTTCCAAAGAATTAATTCCACACATTTCACTCCACTTAGACTTGAACTCTATGGGATTCACTTCCATCTCTATCCATATCCACCTCATTCCCCCTAGGCTCACCCAGATCACCTCCCTAGAGTGATCTAGTAACCCTTGAAGTGTGGGACCTACATCGAGGTGACATTGGGTGTAGGATTCCCAAGTTGTAGAAATGTCCTTGTAGTTGGGTCTGGATTTTCCCAACCTACAACTTGCACTATAACATTTTGGCATTATTGTCGGCGAAGATTTTGAATCTTCTTCGTACCCTAATGACACTTTGGTAAGCTATCTCAAATCCTTTTCCTTAGCTTTCCTAGAGACTCCACCTAAGGGACATTCCCTTTCCCTTTTACTTGATGAGCTCATATTGAAACTCATATGGTGACTCCACCTTCCCAGAATCCTTCTTTCCCCAAACCTTTTCCCCCTGGGAGGTTTAATCCTTCTAAGGTTTACCAAAGAAGGCCTTCTCTCAAGTCTCATGTTTCTAAAACCATTTTCAAAAATATCCTTCCTCTTGTTCCAATGGCTCGCCCTTGGGAAAGGGACCTATACAAATGCCTTAACATGCCCAATATCCAAGGTTACCCTAACAAAATTCCAACAAAATTCAACAAGTGGTTGTGAAAGTAATCAGGAAGCAATGTGATAACTGTTGAAGACCAAATTTATGTCATGGGTTGGAACATGGACAATGAAGGTATTGATCATGAGGATGTGTCCATGAGGTTATTTTCTTCGCCATTGACTGAAGAAACCCTTGATTGGTTCAAAGGATTTTCTGATAATCATATCACGTCTTGTGATTCTTTTTCCAACTTATTCAAGAGAAGATGGTCTTGAAAAGAAGATGGTGGGACACTTGGGACTCAGTTCAATAAAATAAAGAATAAAAAGAACAAAATAGTAAAGGAATTCATTTCCATATTTGGCAGGTTTTACAATCAAATTCCAACAGATTATCGTCCTACAACATCATCAATTCGTGTCCTTTACATGAATGATTTTGAAGGGGAATTCCAATACATTCTTAAAGATAAAAATCCCACATCATTGGCAGAGGATAAAGAGTTCAATATCGACATTGAAGAGAATCTCCTTGATTAAAAAATAGAACATTTTCAATATCCTCTTAAAAAGACAGGATCAAGGACGAAGGTTTCCAACAACAGTGTTCATGATCCGATTACTCTCTTGACTCAGAAGATAGACCAAATGAATACTCAGATTGTTCAGGTGCAGAATTAACTTATGAACCGTATGACTAGAGTGGAAATAAATCAATTTTCTCCCATACCTCAGTTTGCCAGACAATAGAGAGATGCCACTGATTGGAAACCAAGACCTCAATAAGAGGCAAAGGACCTAGATACTTTGAAACCTGTTGGGATAGTTGGTATAGAAGTTTGGTGTCTCCCATGCTAAGAACCCCACAGGGAAGATGAGTTCCCCCAATGAGACAAAGATTATCCTAACGATGTAAACTTCATGATTTGCAATTTCAATGATGAACATGTTACCCAAGAACAAATCAATGAAGCCATAAGAATAGGATAAATAGAGCAGAGACTTCGAGATTTAAATAAATTTACAGATGATCAGAAGAAGGAATTAAGGAGGAGGGAAATTCTAACCTACAGAAGAAAAAATGATTCAGCACCCTCCGTCACAACCTGATACTCTTCTTCCATCAACAGAAAAAGTGTCTCCACCACCTCCACTACTGGTATGTGAGTTTCTTCCTCAGCCAACTCCTACAGATGACATTCATTTGAATATAGATGTTGCACATAAGTTTGGAAAAATGAATATGACTGTCCCAGTGAAAGAGATGTGTAAGATCCCTTCTGTAAAAAGAGAAATTTTGAGGATATTATAGGTGCCAACCGAGAAGGAGAATCCTCCCATCATTTTGAATAATATGTATCTCGATTGGCCAAGAGACAAGACCCTCCCTTATATATTTCATTATGCATGAATGGCCTCCGATTGAACAACTACATGCTTGATTCAAGGGCCTTAGAAAATGTCATGTCATTAAAGGTGATGAAACAACTTGGTTTGAAGACAACCCAACCTTATGGCAATGTTTGTGGTATTTATTCAAGAAGAGTTGAGGTCTTGGGGGTGTGTGAATACGTTGAGGTATTTTTAATAGATTTTCCACATATCATCGTCCTCATGGACATATTGGTGATCAATAATCTAGATGCCTGGGGGATTTTCTTATCGAGGACGTGGTCCTCATCCCTTGTAGGTTTCCTTAGCATGAACCTTACACATGCATATACTCCCATGGGAGATGGGACGTATTAGATCTTACATAATAGGGAAAGGAAAGATAGACACGTGATGGATCTTAGGGGCCCTAAATATGTCAGTGAACACTACTATGATATGCCTCCACAAGTTATTGAGTATGATCCATCCGAGTTACCCTTCATGCAAGAAGATTCCATAGAAATGTTTCTCCCATGGACAGATAAAAAGAAGACTACAAAGTACCATGGGAAGGAKCTAGGGTCTATTCATATTATTCAAGAAGAAKATGAGAAACATGAAGAAATYGTCAAAGAAATAGTCCACGCAGAGCTTYCATGCGATGAYAATACACCTTGCATCAATTTCAATGAAGTCTTGTTCTCATGTGGGACAAAAGAAAGGGAAAGCCTAKATAGGACCAAGAAGACAAAAATTCTTGGCTTGGMCCTTACATCATCATGAAGAAGTATGACAAATAAAGGTATTGTCTGATGGCATTAGAYGAGAGAAAGATGCCACTACCGATATATGGGTCTATTCTCCAACCTTACATCCAAATCACATGACTTCTTCAGGGCCCATGCCCAAGGTAAGTAGGTAAGTMATTTTGATTCCCTKCATTTKCATATTGATTTCTCATACTAGTTTAGATGCATTTCATTTTCATTTTTCTCTACTTGCATATTGATTTCATGCTTAGTTTAGAAATTTTTGAAAAAATGTCAAAATTTATTTTTCTAGCTTAATTGGTTTTGATAATGATTATATGAGAACAAGGATGAGTAGGCCATGTTGAACTTGACAGTTTGGTGTTTCCTTGCAGGCACAAATCTACCAGGAGATGTTGCTAGCACAAATCTACTAGGAGATGTTGTTGTTCTCATGCACTCTACGATGAGCACATGTCCCCAAGTAGGAGCTAGATGTTATCCCCATTTTGTGGATATCTAAGGAGATTATGTCTCGAGGCCCTCAGGTTGAATATATGGAGTTTCAAGATATTATATGACCAAAAATACCCTTTTTCATAGATGGAAACCCCTCTCACCACCATAGATGGTCACATATTTCCATATGGCATCCACCACATCGGTTGGCTTCCTGAAGGTAGTGGGCCTTGCTCCAAGAGGTACAAGTCAGTATTATGGTGAGCACCATTTCAATATTTAAGCAAGTTGAGTATGTTGTATCTTAGATTGCTCTATATTTCATGATATATGCTTGGACATTATGCCTTTTTCCCTGCTTCACCTTAGTGATTGACATTATGCCCTAGTAAGTGGTCTTCCTTGGGGATGGCTTTTCTACTTGGAACTCCCTTAAAGAGCCATTTTACCTTTCCCGACCACACTTACCACTTTCCATCATTATTCCCCTCCACTTCCTTATCTCTTTGGATTTTAGGGTGTATTTATGCAAGAAGGGATTGTCCCTCATTCTATGGGAAGAAGGGGTTGAAGGCCCAGAGGGGTTGATGTTGGGTAAAAGATAAAATCTTTGTATAAACCTTCCATATGCTTCGCTGAGGGAGCACCCAAGAAAACAATGAAACATTTATCTTTGAATAAAGGGGACCCACAATATAATAAATAATTCTTAAAAGGTTAGTTGAAGGATAAGAGGTCTCATCACGTCCATGAATATCTAGTGGTATGACATTGCCATCATCTGGTAACCAAACCATGGTAATGTCTCTCAGTTGCATGGTTGAGAGAAAGGGGGTCTCATCACGAGCCAACCTTCTCATTTCCACTAGGTGTTTGTGGGTGTTATAGCCCTAAAATTCCCTACTCATGCATACATGGCATTGGCCTTTCTACTAGCATAATTTTCCAAATCACTACTGAGAAACTCTATTTAAAAAACCAATTTTCAGATAATATGCACGCCCTTCTGCACTATTGCCTGCGTACATATGCATGATGCATGATAGAAATCTCACGTACTTATTCTTCTGCACACTAAACAACCCGCGTATACCTCCAAAAGTTGCAAAAATTAAAAAGTTGTAAAAAATTCAGTGGAATTTATGGGCTATTGGAGGTTTCCCAACCAATTCACCTTCTATAGACCATCCCCCAATGAAATAAATATCATTTTGTCATAGAAAAGGAGGTCTTGGGGTCTCATTCAACACTCAATCATTAGAACAGTGAAACTCTTCCCAAATTCCCTTTCCTTCCCTGCCCAAACATTTGCAGCCTATTGTGAGTTATTGCCTCAACATTTCCCTTTTCTCCCATACAATCCATTCCCTTCCCTTGAGGTGATAAAAATATTGTGAGAGAATGTATTCAAAAGGTGCACTTGGAGAATTTTGAAGAGGAGCCCAGACCAAGTTCAAGGAGCATCGACTTGCAAAGGTTGTAAGCTTCAATCTTTGATTAATGAATAAAAGAATCTCTTTTCCCTATCCCAAATGATAGTTTCTATGTATTATCTTTGATTTATACATAACAATTTATATCTAACCTTAATTTATGAATAGAAATAACATGCTTGTATCCTTTTTTTCCTAGTTGTGGATGCGAGTCATCTTTGGGAGGAGACTTGCAACCTTGGGAGCTACAAAACTTGAGGAGATCAACACCAAATGTTGGATAAAAGGTATGGTTTTTGATCTACTCTTTCATTGTTTTTTGTTCATTTATTTTGGTATGTTTGGGGTAGTGTAGAAATTAGATTGACTTTTAGTGAGTCATTTTCTTTGTCTATACTTTAAACCCTGGTATAGTTATAGGGGGGTTTTCCCGCTAGCAGAATTGATGACTCCACTAGGGAGTCTCTCTAGGGTTTTTAGGGAGGTTTTTTGGGTTGTTGATTGGATTCTTGATTTCCTTTTGAGTTTCAGTCAGGTTTACTGAGTCTTTTAAGGGTCTCTGGTCACCTCCAAGGTGCATACTAGTTTTTCCCTGCCTTGTCAGTCTGCCTAGTCTTTTTATTTTTGAAAATTCTCAGAGGTGTACGTGCCCTATTTTGGGTCATCCCACGTGCATGCGTGCATTGCACAGTAGACAACCCGTGCACATACGTAGGTTGTTGATGCAACAACCCACATTTTTGTGTCTTGAAAGTGTTTTTTTAACAAAGAGAGAGTTTGTCTCTTTCTTGATAGAAGTTTGGACTTCTCAGGACTTTCTTGAACTTGCCAGAGTCTTTGTCTTTGGAAATAGCTTGGGTTAAAGTTTCGGTTAACTTGTTCCTTAGTTTTCTTTTGTTTTCCCTAAAAGGTTTAGAGAGAAATGTCAAGTTTTAGATCCTCCTTTTGGTTTCTTGTTTGAATCCCTACGTTTACGCAGTTGACTTAGGGTCTTTATCAATGTTGGTTTCATTTTTCTCTTTGTTCCTTTTTCTTTCTTTGTAAAATGAAAAATGTTTTACTTCAATTTTTCTTGTTTAAGCAGTTCGAAAAATTTAGAAAATAATTTATTTTCTTGCATTTAGTTTGGTAAAGTATTCAAAGTTCTTGTTTTCAAAAGAAAAAGAGTCTTCGTTTCAAAGTTCTTTGATTTCCTGAAATACAAGTAGTTTTTCTTAATCAAACGAAATCATTTTTTAGGAAACTTGTTAACTAAAGATCTTGAAACATTATTTAGAAAAGTTGAGTTTTACAAAGAGTTTTACAACTTTGCTTTAATTTCGGATTTTCTCTTGCTTTCAAATGCTTTAAATTTCTCTTCCTTATTCGTCTCTTCATAACACCATCAGTTGCACGACCGCACCCTTTCTGTAAATCAAGCCTTAAAATTAACGCTTAACTTAAAAATTGTTAGACTTTTTGTTTGTAGGGTTCACCGACTAGTTTAGGGTTTTAGGGCCTTGAATTAAGTGTGAAGAGGAAACTCTTCAAGGCCACTTTAAAACAAACATTGGAGTCTCAGATAGGGAGTGTCTTAAGTCCATCATCGTAAGAGTTATCCAGGACCCCCCTCTAACACATGGGATAAACAAGAAGTCGGGTGAGGAAAGGAAGAGGAGATAACCCCTCCGAAGCTGGACTAAACATAGTGAGAATTGTATATTGAGGGTATTTCTCGAGAAAAATACCGATCGCATTTTGATGCAGGAGCATCGATCCACCTCAGCACGCACCAACTGATTAGCACGAGTGATGCACATTCAAGGAAGGGAGAGGCGCCGCCCTCTCATTTTGCCTTCGTAAATCTAAATTGTGATTAAGGAAATTAATGTTGACAGGCTTGTAGAGCCAAGTTGTGCCTTCTCATAAGTTGTAGATAAGGTCGCCATTAAGTGGTTGATGGTAGGAGGGATCTGTATCCAATTTGGATCAGATTTCCATCATTTTAATCTACCTCATTAATTAGGTGTTTTTAATGGTGATTAGACACCACTGGCTTAGCTTGGAGGGAAGCTCATCGAGCCCCTCTTGTATAAATCCTTTTATTGTATTCCTGGAAGAGGTTGCTGGAGTTTGATGAAAATCAATGTAATCCAAGAAGTTTTTAAGAGTCGAGACTCAGTTGCAGTTCAGACTCACATTTTGTAATGGACATTCCACCATTAATAGAAAGTAACAAATTTTCTTGTCTCTCAATTTCCATGTGATGGATGGTTAGTTGTGAATGTCATTCATATGCATTTATACTGTAGATGTATGTTAGAAATCGTATGCAGGGATATAATTATAATCTTTTATCTGTGAGTGTGTTGAATTAGATCTATTTCTCTAGGATAAGTGCAAGGAGTGTGCGACAAATAGTTGAAACTCTATGATCCGACGCAAGGAGTGCGTGTCTGAACTCATTCAAGTCAAAAGAGAATCTTCTAGGAGGGCACACTAGGATAATTCAAGGTTGTTGAATACCTTGGAAACAAATATTGTGTGGGAGGAAGCACAATGCAGAGTTTTTGAACACTCTTTAAGACTCTGCCAGGAGGGAATTGAGCTAGTGCAAGTGCGCATAGGAGCAACATTTTGGAGTGTTGGAAACATTGAGAGAACCCCAAGGTTCCTGAACAATATGAGGAAGGAAGGCTTTGCAAGAGTGCATCGACCAAGGAAAGGAGATTCCTTAATACTTCTTGAAGGGCTCAGGGAGAATCCATCAGAAGGCCAAAAAGAGTGTAAGGAGTGTTATAGGATAAATCGGTATATGCGGACACTAAGAGGTCTCCTTAGATCCACCTATATCTAGAACAAAATAAGACAGGACATGACGCTTCCCCTAAGTTACAATCATTGAATTTTTTATTGAAGGAGGAATAAGTGACATACCTTTAGATATCGCTTCCTTATGTATTTGTTGTCCCTGCTTCACTTTAGTAGCCTTGTGATATCAGATCTACAATGAAACAAATCGACCAAGGTGAAAGAAACAATAATACATTCAATGAAGACCTAAACATGTGATTAAGGAGTCATGTAATAAAATAAGAGTGATTTTATGGGAAAGGTACATGCTGCTGTATTATATTAAATGAAAGTATAAGATACAACCGGATTGCCTTGATGTCGCAAGCTTCCTTTCGGTGGTCCTTCGTTCCAAAACACACACTTTCTCTATGCTTTCATGAAGAAGATCCACTATGGCTTGATGGATGAATGGAGGCCTCAAGCATCAATTCAAATAGGATTCCTCACACAATTCTGAATCTATTCTTTCATCAATTCTCTATTCAATCTTGCTTAACCTCTTGCTTGAGAAACCTTTCATTATATAGGAGAAGGAGAGATGGTTAAAGAGATGAGGATGATCCCACTAAATCTGAGAAGTCAGTAGGATTCCAACCATGCAAATGCCAACTCATTTTCTAGAATATTCTCTTCTAGAACCTTCATAACCTCTTCTTCCTTTTAAGATTTGAAGCAGGTTCACACCCTACCTATAGAGCAATTGTGAACCCCTCACAATCCAAGTATAGAGTAGCCTATGAGAATTAGGGTTTTTCGCACCCTACAATATATGTAGCCAGCAAACTCATCTTAAAAATATGTTTTGTAGAAGAAGACAACAATCACTTTTCTCAGGAAAAAGGTCCTTATAAGAGCCTGAGCACATAACATCAGAGTGACCAAAATAATGTGTAATAGAATGCCCCCCAAAGTATGAGGCTGGAACTCGTGACCACCGAAATACTTTGTAAAATGTGTGTGTGTGTGTGTCAGAAGCAAGGATCGTACCTAATCGGAAACCTACAAACAATCAAGCATCTGCAGAATATAATACCAATTTTGAGGTAGGCATTCCCATGCTTAGACTACAAATGAATGAAATCACAAATGTAGGCCATGGCCACCAATCATACACCATGGATCCATGTCATCAAAATGCTACATAGCCACCAGGAATACACTGTGGATCTATGTATTAGAAGACTCAGATTAGGACATA
>JZKD02S0011534.1:0-15664 GCA_000966675.3 Picea glauca
ATATTAATTAAATATTTATTAATTAATTAATTGTTATAATTTTGATTAATTAATTAATTACCTATTACATCCAATGACATGGTTATTAAATTTAAGAGGGTTAATAAATTTAATTGTTTAATTAAAGGATTACGTATACGGAGAGGATAAGAAGCATTAAATGTAAGGATAAAACATTAATAATCGGATAAGACATTAATAATTGGATAAGACAATAAATGTATGGATAAGGAAATGGGGGAGGAGAAAAGGGTTGGTGAAGGAGGGATATGAGGGGAGGAGGATTACGGAAGGAGGGGATTATTTTTCAGGGTTCTCTTGGATTTGTGGGTTCAGAGTTTGAGTTCTATAGTCGGGGAAGGATCATTACGGGGGGGCACCAGTTTGCTGGGGGTTTTGGGCACGGGAGCCAAGATATCCATATGGTATCCTGGAGCTAAGAAGCTGTCCTAGATGGCAGGGAGGAAACACAGTTTGGGCATAGTTGATTAGCGCATCAAGCTGGGTAAGGCAACAACAGGAAGGTCAACAAGACAAGCGAAAGTTTAGCATCAGACCAAGGTATTTTAATTTACGTATTTGTTTTAAGAATTTAAGGAATATGAAGTGTTATAAGGTTGTCCGTAATCTATTATGTTCAGCTCAATAAATTTTATATATGCCGGTTTTGGTTATATGTTGATTATGAAGTAAAATAAATGTTAGGTTAGCATTCTATCAAATAAATTCTTTTGGGTTTTATAAGGCTTTGTGGAGCTGAACCCTACATATATCATATGAATGAGGGAGAGGTGTGCCAACATCCCCATCATATCCTACTAGCAATCTCGTCGTGACCTAAACTAAAGGTTAACGAGTACCTTTCTCCTAAGAGGTTCACGATGTCATGAGGTCGGAATAAGACATTCACTCACGAGGATTTTTGAGGGACATGCAATAAGGAAGATTCCTTATTCCTTGGTAAGCCCTTAGACTCACACAAGGTCGACATGTGGATTATTGACTCCAAGCATCAAACAACTTCCAAACTAGTCAATGGTGAGTGGCACCCTTGGAGCACATAGGTGCATCTTGAAGGGCATGTCGCAAGAATACATTAGTGAGTTATTAAAAATATAGAATACCAGAGAGAACAAAACAATTACTCAGAAATGATAGAAAATAGAAAATGAATCTAGAATATTTTAATTTTAATTTATGAAAAGAAACATAATAAAAATCAAAGTCTAACAACGCTCGAGGGGGCAGCTCAATTGGCAAGTGTCATGATATCAAGTTCCATGAGGTTTTGAGTTCAAATCCCCCCAATTTATCTTATGTGTCACATATGGGGCATCATGGGCACACCTGGAGGTTATAGAGGTAGTAGTTGGATAACACTACCACATGTAACATGAGTGTGTGCCCAACTAGTTGTTGATTCCGCCAAACATAAAAAATAAATAAATAAATAATAATAATAATAATCTAAGTCTAACTAGTTATGTTTAAACAAAAATATATTAAAGGGGCTTAAGGAAAATCTTAGACTAAACAAAACTATTTTAGGGAGAATAAAGTATTTGGCATGTGCACAATGTGTGCATGAAATTAATAAAAGAAAATTTTAATTAAAAGAAATTATTTTTTTGAGAGAATGTGAAGTCAACATAGAGTTAGAATCCTAAGTCAATCTAGACTCTAAATCCTAACTAGGAGAAGAATCTTAATCAAACTCCAAATGTAAGTTAGTTAGGAGACATAATAAAAGAGAAATTGGGGAACTAAGGGAAAACTAGGAGAAAATCTAGGAACTAATTTGGATGTGAGGGAAAATACACAATTATTTTAAATTAAAAAGGAATAAATATGTGCAACTTGAGGAAAGGGTGACATGTGTTGGGGGTGAATAATATTTAATTTATTTATTAAAAATTAGCTAATTGGGCATGAGATGACAGGTGTCAAGGTGAATTTTCTTATAAAATGAATGGTGAGGAAGAGGAAAGGGACCCTATTGTTGGATGAATGAAATGTTGTTGAAATTTATATTGACTGAGTTTACTTGTGTGAGTTGGGCTGCAAGTTTGAGCAAGAAGTGAAAGCCTCTTCTTGCGAGGAGAAACTTGAGCTATTTTGAATATGAACTCTGTGTGTGACTCCTTTGCATCTCGAGGGGCTAAGGGAGAAGAAGAGTACCCCTAGTGTTGGCTGGGAGGTACCGGTGAGGTCATTAGATTGCAAGCGAGGAAGGTTTAGTGCAATTCTTTGAATCAAGGATCAACATCAAACATCAATCTTCATCTAGTTATGTTATTTTGATTGTTCTAGATATTTTATTATTTATGAATCTGAACATAATCTACTAAATAATTTTTGGACTGAATGATTTAATTCGAGATAGTTTTTCTAAAATTATATACATGTTTTCAAATGAAAAATGTACATGAATCATTGGTTGAATTGTGAATTTCTTCCTGCAAATTATATGTATTGTTTCTAGGAAAAAAGAACCCAATTATTAAATTTTGATTACAATATTATTTTATTCTAATTATTATTATGTAACGACATGTAAATTTATTTCAGAACATGTTTGGATGGACTTGTAATGGTTTTCTTGGAATAATTGTTTTCTATATTTTTCTTTTTAAAAAAATAAATTTTGGTTGTGTGGGGTATTCTATTAGTGAACTGATTATCAAATTCTTCATGGAAACACAATCGCACGGGATATTTTATTTCTGCAAGCCTTACAATAATTACAATCTGTTCAAAATTTTAAAGGTTAACTTACTTTATATATGCATCAATTTCATGAAGTATTAGGTTTGTTTACCTCTGTGTCAATTGTTCTAGATAGATTGTTGAAGCTTGAAAAAAATCGGTTCCCTTCGTTGTCCCGTAACATGTTTTAGAAGGAGGAACATATTGAATGATTTGTCAAAAGAAGGTCTATAATTGGGTTCTAGTCATAAGTTGATCCTTGATTTTAGTATTGAACACTGTGGAATTTGAATAAATGTGTTATTTATTTACATCTCGCCTCATTTCAGTAATTCGAGTTTATTAAAACATTGTTCTAGAAACCCTTTATGGCTCTTGTAGTATGAACAATAAGTTATATATTGCGGTGATGTAATTTTCTTCTTTTGTGGGTTTGTTATCATGGTATTATGATGTCGTGCGACAACGTTGAAGAGTAAATTGGAGAAAACCTATTTCCAATAATGTGAATCTATTCAGATCGAAAGTTTTAAACTTCCTTGGTATTTTGTAGCACACTTGATATTTGGCCTCGATGGCTTTGTTGAAATTAGTTGGCCTTAACACCTGCGTGCTTGGATTGCACGCTTGACTTGTATTAAAATAGAATGAAAAAAAGACTCAAATCCACATGGAATCTCAATTCTATTCTACTGCCTTTTTATTTTTCATTGATCGGATTTTTAATTGTTATGTTACCTTCTATGCAAAAAATGAATAAATTATATCTACGTCTGATTTTTCCCTATTCGTGTTAAGTTTCTATATTGCTCCTGGTTGAAGGATTGTATTTAGGTCATTATTTATTTTCATTTTGCAGCATCGATAATTCGAATTGTCGAGTGGTGTTGGAAGAATGCTAACGTACCCAGATTTCATCCCAGGTTTTCGAGTATTCAAAAATCATCGACCTTTAGGCCGACCAGAGAATATAGTACCCAACTGTCTCCATCACATATTATTTTAACATTTGTTTGTTACCTCCTCAAGGTTTAAAAGAAAAATAATTCACAGCAAAGTTAAGTTTATTTTCCTATTTTCCTTGCACCAGTTGTTGCTTTGTGTTTGATATGTCTAGGACTCAGAGAGTTGGAAGCTGCATGTTTCTTTGTTGCTTTGCGTTTGATATCATTAATGTTTAAGTAAAAAAGTAATTTAGGGGTTATTGTTAGTAATAAATTGAAAATGAGTGACAACTAAAAAGAAATCACTGAAAAGGAATTTAAATGTTGTAGGATGTCGATTATTTATTAGCATCATTGAATGTTATATTGTTGGTTCTTAATACAAAATACTATGAGTATGAGAGTACTAGTTGGAATTTTCAATGTCAATTAATTAATTTTGGATGGTGATACTTGCTCACTTAATAAGAAAGAAAAATCTCTTAGAAACCTAATTTTATATCTTAAAAAAAAGACGATAGTTGATTTAGCTTAATGATTCTTATCTAGATTTATATCAATTAATTGTAGAAATATATTTTGCAACTTGCGCTTTTAACATAATGAAGATTTGCGCAATTTTCACTTTTAACATAATGAAGATTTGCACATTTCCTAATTTAGTAAGATAGTTGCTAAAGTCGTTATTAGTCCCTATCGTAGGCGTAGAGGGGCTATAGTGATCGATAAATCGTTGACCTGGTATTAGATTGTGCATTGACCATAAATATTTTCATATTGTGTATTGTTGGAACAAGGGAAGTGAAGACATCAATTTTAATATAATAAAAAGTATCATGTTTGTCAAGATCTGATTGGACAAAGGATTGGAGGTCTTATTGCAGCCTTCGCTATTCCCAATGTTAAATATCTTGACCTGTCCAAAGTATTTGGTAGTATATGGTCTTTTTGAATTATATATTTTATTATGCATTGGTCGACGATGGATTAATTCTAGCAGTAGTTTGAATGTCTCCCTTAGAATTTTATGCTGGGTAGAATACATTCTCTACCATATTACTATATCTGATTTTTGCTTTATTGTTGCATGCTTCGAGAGAACAGGCTTGCCACACTGCATATTTTCTTAAATGCTTGCACAGGCCTATCCCTTCGACGGTCCTGACAGTCTTAACTGTTTACCTAACAACTCTAGCAGTGTTAAATGATTATTGTACAGATGGGTTGCAATACAATTTCGTTCATGGTCGGCATCGGTGCTCGAGTGTTCGATCCTTGTTCGGTGCTTTGTTCCATGATTCTGGTTCTTGTTTGATTCAACTTTGCAAAGTTGAGGTCCTACAATTGTAGTTCAAGCTCTTCGTGGTTGTTCACTGGTTTGTTGTTTTTCAACTTTGCAAGTTGTTGGACCTATTGTTGTGGTTTGCAGTTTTTGGGGCTGAGCTCTTGTTGTCCTTTGTTGAGAGGTAAGTTTCCCTGTTGTTGTTTTTTTTCAATGGTGGCAGTCCCACCATCTTTATCTGTGCTCTTAGTTTATGTTCCTGGAAAGCATGTGTCTTGCAATCCAGAGGGCTTTATGAAAATTAGTTGGGAGCCATCAAAAGAGGGAACCATTAGGCGGGGTCTGTACGCAGGGTATGCTTTCATTCTGTGGGTGGGAACACTACGTCTACCTGTTCTATTTCTACTGAGTAAAGTTATTGTTTTATTTATTTCTATGTTTTCTTGTCATCTTCTGTGGGGACTAGGGGGGATTGAAGTTGAGAAGAAGAAGGTTCAAATATACATATGGGAACTGGTGCCCTGCTTTGTTGTTTTTTTCTATTTTGATTTTTTTCTCATGTTTTTCTCTGTTTTCATAGAAAGTGAAACTATGTAGCAAATAGCTTCAAAGTGATAGTCGAAGAGATGAATGAGGTAATAGATGTTGAGTCGTATGAAATAGTTGCACAATCCATTGTACATGACAACATTGATGTGGTTTTGCATAGCAATTCACTTTTTAGATTGGATGCATTCTCGTATATTGTTAGGGATTGCCTTTTTGATACATTCCAGGTTCTATTGCTTTTCCTCTATTTGTCGATCGAGTTGTGCAATGGATTGATAGATTATTTCTTAACCTATTTCAAAAATGGCGATGCCAAGGCTTTGCAATCCTATGAATACGAACTAGAATCTGATTTTCTTCGGCAGTTGCATGGAATAAAAGATGTCACTACGTATTTTTCAAAAATGTGGTTGTATGCATCTCCAGTTCTGCCTCCGCATGAGAGGGGACTTTGGGGAGATACATTTTGTATATGATGGCTATCTAACTGGCTAAATATATCAGTTTCCATTTGGGCATTGACAAGAAAAACAAGATATCTACTATTCAATAAAATTGCATCTGACAATCCATATTGCATCTTGTTCCATGATGCCAATGCCCTCACCGACCATTATGAACCACTGGTGTACAGAAAAATGCCCATATGCAATATAGAAGTTCGTCATATATACTTGTCCTTTATTTGCAAATACCTTCAATCGCAATGCAAAGGGATTTTGCATGGCATAGATTGCCATGGTTTACAACTGGCAACAAACGTTGTGTCTGGCTGTGGAGATAGTCTATTCAATGCAATTTGTTGTTTGGTACCAGCAGAATTCGATGTTCATTCACTGTGACTTTACACTGTACAGTCCTTTTGCAATGCAATTATAGGCGATAACCAATAGGCTTTTAGGTGCCTGCATTTGCACCTTTGCCCATATCTCATAGAAAATATGCCAGCAGTTGGAAGTTGGTAGGAATACCTTGTGAACATGGCACTTCCATATGAAAAAGGGCATATGGAGGGTTGCAGATTCTATTTGCAATGGTTTTCTGTCATATTCAGGGCTAATATCCAGGTGTGGTTGCCCTTGGCAGATGCCACTGTCCATTCCTAGGTTATTGATTCAAATTATGATTGAACAATTGACATCCTTTCATTGAAAACAGATACAACACATATCCATTATGAACCTTTGCTTGCACATATCAGTAGTTCAGGGTTGACTGTCCATGCCACCCAAACAACATCGAATTTTCATACACGTGGAATGTTTTTTTGTGATAATGAAAGTCCTCCCAGTTGCGATATGGGAAAACAGGGATTGAACAAAAAAATCATGCGTAAAATTCATGACAATTGTGATGAGGCCATAGATGGCTTAGACAAAAAACGTACAATAAGTTATCACAATTTGAAAAAATTTATTCGTCAAATTCGCCCGACTTCTGATAAGGTCATAGAGACCTTGAACAAAAAACGTAAAGTAATTTCTCAAAAACTAGGTGTAAGTGAAATTCATCCCAGTTGCCACCATCTCATCCTGCCCTTGGGCAAGAAACGTAGACTAAGCTACCACAACTTGAAAAAGGTCATGCGCGAGAGAAAAAAATACATTGTTACACTTCCTTTTAGAGAGAAACTCACATATGACAATGTAAAGAAATTTGTTTGTGCATAACAAAGCATAAACAGGTGCGATTGCATATCTGAGAATGGTGATGCAACTGTATGACTTCATGATCTACAAGCAACACCATGTAGTAGTAGCAATGAAAACTAGGAAACAATTTCTACGAATACTTCCCTGCGAAAGAAAAATGTAACACATAACTACATGAAACAAATTAAAGACACTCCTTCCATTGCATGTGCAATTTGTGAACAATTGAATTTTTCAAAAAATAGTAAGTCTTTCACACCTGATTTGCAAGTAGAATACCTCCGCTTGATAGCCCAGGATAAACCATTTTCCAGTGCGAAAGTTTGTCTTCCATGCAAATGATCGCTTGAAAATGGAAAACTGTCACAGTTTGCAACCCCTGACCGAATAAGATGTAATACAACACTAGCAGATGTAAGTGCACTTACAGAACTCGAGGAGAGACTTGTGTCTCTGCAAATTGCATTTTCCTAAATCAAACCTTGGGGCTATAAACGATCCCAAATGAGCTTAACATGATCAATTATTAATGTGCATGTTCAGCTAGATGTTGTGCAAAAATCATTGCACAATCTATTAACAATACAATTACAATCATTGTGGCTCTGAAAAGACGCTTGTGATACAAAAATGCCTATCAGACAGGCAAAGTGCATGTGCATGTTGTTATGAAAGAATTAAAGGAATTATTTTCCAGAGCCCTGTACAAAGTAGAGAACATTTGTATAAATTCCAACTGGAACGTTGTTCTCGCAGAAGAACATGACAACTCTACATATACTCTTGAAAATCCTAGTGATTTTGATGCAAGTGATGAATCAGACAATGAAACAGCTGCTGAAACATTGGTGCATGGATTCACTGATTCACACTGCCTTCGTGACTTGCAAGACAAAATTGTTGAAATTGCACCTACCGAGGGGCAACGTCCACTTGGAATATTCAAGGACAAATTCACTGAGGAAATGAACTTTCCAACACTCTTCTATGGAGATCCACGTGGAACTGATATTACAGAATGATTCAATTATCATAAAATAGTTCGATGGGAGATGCTACATTCAAGCGGTTGCTTCTCCTGTCACATAACAAATTTGTTTTTCAAGACAATGCGCATAATAATCGAGCAAGTTCTATCCTGCATGTGGGTCCGAATAAGAAAATGCCAGTTACAAGGAAGAAAGTTGTTCGTGAAGGATGTGAAGTACAAACTTAACCTAGAAAAAATTCTAAAATCTGATATTGGATACATAGATTTCAAAAACATCTGCACCTCTCCTCACTATTTGCAACAAAACAAATTTTTTTTTTTTTTCAATGATCCGGCAATTAGGCCTGCCAACATTTTTCGTCACATTTACAAGTGCAGAGCACTGCTGGGATCCATTGGTGGCTGCGGTATCTGACCTGCATAAGAACAGGAAATGTAAAAAAGAAACCGATACACTAGAAAATAGCGTCATTGACTACCTCATAAGAAAAGACCCAATGACATGTACTCGCTACTATATACATAGAATAAATTCTTTGAGACAATTGATGCCATGATGAAACATTTTTCGGAAAAATATCAGACTACTTTTTTGTCACTGAATTCCAAAATAGGGGAAATGAACATGACCACGCATTGTTGTGGATAGAGGATGCACTAGTGTACTGAATCGATAACAATTCAGAGATCGAACAATTTGTGGATAAATAAATAACATGCAACACAGATCATTTGGATCCATAACTTGCGAAAGTCCATAGACATTACCATACAAGAAGTTGTAGAAAATGAAAAAACTCACATTGCAAACACAACTTTCCTATGCCGCCAATGAGAGCTACAAGAATCATAGAGCCAGTTAGTGTAGAGGAAAATGTTGTTGTTGAGAAATCTAAATCCTTGTTCACATTTCTAGAAGAAGGGGGATTTGACGAAATGATGAGCTTTGATTCCTTCTTGACACAGGTGCATCTTTTAGAAGATGAGTACATCCAAGCCATACAATGTACGCTTAGGAAACAAACACTTTTCCTTAAATGAAAAATCTCCCATATTTGGAACAATAGTTTTTCCAAGGACATGCAAGTTATGTGGAAAGAAAATACAGATGCGCAATATGTGTTGAATTCATATGCTACAACATCATATTGTACCTTGTATATGATGAAGATTGACAAATCTATGACAAGTGCATTCAGAAAAATACGCAAAGAACATGAAATAAGTCATATTGATGCCATACAAATGATACACACACTTGGAAATACATTTCTTAATCTTCAAAAAATGTCTACTCAGCAAGCAGTTCACATTGCACTTTCCTTGCGCCTCACTTGTAGTTCAAGAAAATGTGTCTTCGTAAACACAAATACACTTGAAAAACACACATTTGTCCTTAAACCACCGGTTTTGCTGCAACAAGAGCCTGACAATTCAGAGGATGTCGTATGTTGCTCTATTATTGATTATTACATCCATCGTCCATCTCCTATTCGACATATCTGCTTAGCAGAATTCATATCACATTACAAAAAAAATGGTGCACCCATATCAAAAAGAAAAAAACCCTCTGTCACATGATTTGTCAAATACAACAAACATTGTGACTATGAAAACTATTGTAGAGAAAAATTGTTGTTGTATGTTCCATTTGATGAAAATGAAGAGACATTAATGCATAACTTTTGTACATGGGAGGCTGTGTATGTTGCATCTGAGACTATGGTTCACATCAATGAAGCTAGATTTACCTACAATGTTAATCCAACATGGGGCGATCTAGAGGTTGCACTTAATGACCTAGAAAACCCTGGCGATCATGATGACACATTTAGAGACCCAAAAACAACCAGAACTGCTTCCGAGTCCTATGACTTACAAGGAGATTTGCCTCGTCCTCCAGCAGATGGAAGTGAAAAACGTATCAATCTTGGTTTTCAAGTTACAAAACATCCTTTCCTAATTGAAAATAATGAATACCACAAAATAAGATGTTTGTTGAATCGTGAACAACAAACAATTGTAAAGGATATTTCTCTTAAAAAAGGCTTAAACATGAACAATCCTATGCATGTGTTCCTTATTGGCAGAGCAGGAACAGGAAAGACATTCACAGCAAAATCATTGTTCCAAATGCTTATACGAATCTATGATTCAAACAATTCCTCTGATCCTATGAAACCAAAGGGCCTAATAGTTGCATACACAAGAAAAGTTGCATACAATGCTGGTGGAACAATAGTCCACTCTGCATTTTTAATTCCTTTTAACAAGTCACAGTTTCTTCCACTTAGCAAGGAAATGTTGGATACATTATCTAATCTTTATGAGGAACTCCAACTTGTCTTTATAGTTGAAGCATCTTTGATTGGGAGTCGGTTCTTGTATTCCATTGACATCCGACTAAGAAGCATAAAACATGTGCAGACGAAACACTTTGGAAACATTGACATGATATTATGTGGGGATCTTTACCAGGCACAACCCATCCAAGATTCTTTGATATTTGAACAACCCACGATCAACATGGAAATAGTCACCCATGAATTTTGGAGAGACAATATTAAATGCTTTGAGTTTCATACTACAATGCACCAAACAGATGAAACATTCATTGCAATTTTGAATAGAATGTGCACCAACATCCAAACACATGATGACTTGACCCATATCAATTTGAGATGCTTACGGCCTACACCAACAGATCCAACATTCCCTTACCTCTTCTACAGAAATAAGGATGTTGAAAACCATAACAACCACATGCTCTCCCTAATGCCTGGCGATGATATCATCATTAGTTCCATTGACTTGGAATAAGAAAACCATGGAAATGTGCCACGACATGAACATTCAATCACTTTACCTTTGCAGCTTGTCCTCAAATTAGAAATGTTGGTTGAAATATATTCCTGCAACTATGATTCATAGGATGGGTTGGTGAATGGTGCAGATGGAATATTGAAAATCTATACCAAGACAGAAAAAGTGGATGTCCTTTAGATTAAGTTCCATGAACCACATATAAGCAAGTGACAAGCAAGCAAGTTGTCTTATCTATATAATTCAAATACTGGAAGCGATTGGACACCTATTTTGTGAATATCGAAGCCAATATCAACATCAACAAAGACAGGTCAACTGAAGATTCGAAAACAGTTTCTGATTAAACTTGCAAGTGCACGTACAGTCCATAGATCACAAGGACTAACACTTGATAAAGTTGCTTTTCAGCTTGCTGGAATTCAGATACATGAACTTGTCTACACAGCATTGTCCTGTGTTAGAAGCATAGAGTTCTTGTATTTACTAAGTCCTCTCACAAAAGATAACTTCAAAGTGAAATATAAATTTGATATTGAAATGTAACGATTGAGGACCACCGCAAAATGGGAACTGCATTATGATTACCAATCCATACAAACAAATTCATTTGTATCAATTCTCTCACTTAACACATGCAGCTTAAATTCACACATGGATGATATACTGAATGACTATAATATAATGCAATTCGATATTCTACGCTTGCAAGAAACACACATGGAATTATGCATGCAGAACAAACAATTCCCAAATCACAATTGCATATCAAGTTACATTACACATGGGGTCATGATACTGGTGAAAAAACATCTACCAATTTTGGACCATATACATATCGAAGAAAACAATGTTGAGTTGGTGGTTGCAATTTTTTTTTCTCATGAAACAGAAGTTGCAATACTGAATCTGTATGCTTCTCCCCATGTAGCATTCTCCAACATAGTACATGTTATTTCCAATGCATTGACCCATTTCCATCTGAATGGACCCATTGTACTTGTAGGAGACTTCAATATCGATATGCTATAAAATACTGGCAGAACAAAAGAATTGGAAAACTACATGTGCAAATACAATCTCCGTTTTCTTATGAACAACACAGTCCATATGCAAAATGCATTAATTGACCATGTCTGGTCCAATGTGCCCATTCCTCAATACAGTATGTTTTTCTTAGACACATATTGGTCTGATCACGATACAATTGGTATTGCACTTGAATTATGACATATACATCAAAGTTATTGCAAACTCATATTTGTATGTTTCATAGAATATATGTATCTTTGATTTGTACACACATAGCTCTAGATGATGTTCTATTCGAATTATAAAATTTACATTGTATAAGAAAAAGAAAAAAAAGGGTACATCCTCCCAAAAACTATTTTTGACTCTATTCAACGTATTCTATTTTTTTTTTTGTATATGTACATAGTAGTTTCCTTTTTCTTAACATCTAAACTTATGTTCATATCCATTTTGCTTTGTACTTTTGTTCATAGAAGCAGACAGGAAAATAAAAGGACGCAAAGAATTCCTACCCACACACGTAGACCAAACCATGCAAAGGTGCACCCTTTTCTTGCCCGTGTTCCACAGTAAACAGTTTTTCATTTGATTTCTCTGTGTTTGTCAAACTTATTTGTAGCTATTTTTTTTTTGGTTTTTTCGTTTTGCACGTAGAGGCAACTACCCTGCACATCAGCCATCCAACATATGCAATGTTGGGCCGACCACCCCGCAAGTCCACTTGTGAATTTCTATATCACCCAACCATAATGGCTATTCACAGGACAAGAAACATTAGAGGCATATTGTACAGCTCGCAAGTGCACGATCCAAATAATGGCGTCTAAAATCTCATCCACCCCACAAGTATGCTTGCCAAATTGTATATCGTGGAACTGTATGTGCTATTTGTAGAACACGGAACAATAGAAGGCTTTTTTTGACCCCTCTCGCCCAAGAACCCGCAAGTATGGAATGCGAGATGGGTACATGGTGTATAAAATCTGATGTCGATACTTAATAAAGGTACATATCTAATTTTGTCTCATTTCTACACACACCAATCCGGTAACCACAGAGTTGGTGTTGCACATGAATTATGAAATATGCACTGGGAGTTGGACGGAGCCAAGTCCGGGATCCAAATAAGTGGCTAAGTATGGAATAAGGGATCTGTGCATATTTGATATGTATTGCTCGTTTCTGGGATCCCGCCAGCCCTAGAGTAGAATGTTGATCCAGCCAGAACGCAAACCCGCTTGTCAAATTATTGTCATAAGCTATTTGTAAGTAACTTAGCAATAGAGCCCCATTTTTTACCCCACCAGCCCGAGAACCCACAATCCAAAACTGTCAATGGTCTATAAAATATAAGCCAACCTGCAAGTCCCCTTGTCTATTTGTATATCGCGGAACTCTGTGTTCTATTTGTAGAACACCAAACAATAGAGGCATTTTTTTGAGCCCACCCATTTGAGAACCCGCCATCCCGAAAGTGGCAAAGTATGGAATGAAATCCATACATTGCTTTGTTGAGCAATTCCAACTCATGCAACCTCAACATTGTAAACTCATCAATTTCATTATGCACTTTCACACTTGGTCATTCCTTCCTTGCTTGCTCTTCCTCGTGCTCGTCACCTTCGCATATCTGCATAATAAGAAATAGTGTTTATGTGTGTGTGTGTGTGTGTGTGTGTGTGTGTGTGTGTGTGTGTGTGTCTTATTTCTAAATATTTAATGCTAACAGGTCATCGTGCAGGCACCATCTAAGTTGTCATTGATGTGCGCAAGGATCGAGAAGTTCTGCCATCAATGCAATTTATGCGAAGGCTTTTCTTATCCCTTCCCAGTCTTAATTTCAAACGCCATGGAATGTCATTAGCATGCCGCCAAATTGCTTCCTTCTGGAAACCTCCAATCTCTTCCAAGTCTTAATTTGAAATACCATGGAATGTCATTCGCACCCCACCACCTTGGTTCGTTCACAAAACCTTCACTCCTTAAATGTTCTTCGTCGTAACTGCCACCTTCACACTTCTAAGAATGAAATAATTAAGCTTTACTTATAACAGGTCATCATATAACATGCATAGATATTTTCATTAATGAGGATATTTTCCATTCACACTCATGGAAGCAATGTTTTTGGGGGATTATATTTCCCCCTCCAGTTCTTCATTTCGAGCAGCATCTAGAGAAAATCAATGTTTCAACAAAGTAGTGGCACCATCTCTACAGAAGTTTTGTAGAAATACAGTGAACATCTTCCTCACGACCTTCCCGTGTAGAAGAAGGGAAAAAGAATTGCAAGGGAGGCAGAGCAGCCCGAAACTTACAATGAAAACATGGATCTTGACGTTGATCTGGAAAGCATACTCTGCAACCTTGATCAACCTGCAGACGAAATTCAGCCTACTTTCTCAATGGACATGGTTGATACCCTAATTTTTGACAAAGATGAATCCTTCGTATTCCAAAATGTTGTTTTTGAATCCGAATCAAAAAAATTAATCATTGAAAAAAAAGATGTAAATAATAACCAAAGAATACATCGTTCAGAACTTGACCTTGCCAATATGAAAGCATCCAAAATCTCTCAAATTCACATGAAACCAAAGATTCTCTTCATGGTTATGTTGGACTCATTGAAGCTGAAAATGCCAGACTAAAGAACCACATTAAGGAATTAGAGGAATATTTGTTTCCTATGCCATTGCTTCACAGTTCTTTGCGAATAACAATGCCTGCTACTACATGCACTCCTGCAACAAATCTAAAAGGGTCCTCCAGCTTCCTTGCATCCTGTAGAGGATATGTCAAGAAACATATCAAAAAAAGAATGGAACTGATTATGAAGGCCTGGGAAGCATCACAGAATATGGATTCCCTGGGGAGCAAGGCACATAACTTGCTCCTACTTTTGCAGATGGATTTTAAAAATGAAGAAAGTTTCTATGTGCACACGGTCATCCCTTTTTCCTTTCATGTCAACAACATGGCAGAGACCAAAATAAGACAACATGATCTCCCTTCCAATAAGCAGCTCACTCAACCAGAAGCATGCTGGAAAGAGAAAGTGAAAAATCTGTATGTCATCGTCCAGTCATGTGAGCAAGCAATATCAAAGAAAGAAACATTATTGACAAAGCTCACCAAAATAGACTTAGCAAGAAACACAAATGGCTTCTAGGACCCCAGCTTAATCCTCAACTCGTTGGCGTCAACCAAGCAAGATTTCGATAAACAAGTTGATAATTTGAAATCCTTGTCTTTAGAAACTTTTTACAGCATTATTGAATATCATGAACAAGAGGTGCACAACTAGCTAGTCTGGTATTTGGTACAGAATGCAGACGTCGATGAAACTCTGTGCAAACTTTCAATTGATCTAAGCGAATTAGAAAATGAAGTTTTCAACATTCAAATCTGCAATGACATCAATGTCACCCCTTTGAGAAACTATATTGAAGAGAACTTGAAGTAGGTCATTGCCCAAATCCAACAGGGAAATGCATAGTTCTTTCTTTGTCAATTTAGTTATTCCAACTTCTCTGAGTAGAAATCTATAGCCAAAAAATGATCGTGCCATTTCTACTTTTAAGGTATTACATTCTACCGTGTCCAACTCCTTTCCATAGTCCTATTTCTTGTACATATTTTTGTTATGGTCCGCGGGAGCCCCAATCCCAGTCTATATGAC
>JZKD02S0011545.1:0-17698 GCA_000966675.3 Picea glauca
CCCACGTGGAAGAGTGTACATACTTCTGGGGTGTAAATACTTCATGGGGTATAAACATGGCTGAAAGCAAGGACCTCTGAATCAGGAAGATAATCAGGCTCCACAACCAACATTATTTTCAAGTACCTTCAGTAGAAAGGTGGATGTTGAAAGATGTAGGGAATCCCCTAAAGTCTTTAAATTGAGATCACAAGATGATTCAAATGTTCAAGTATTAGTGAAATCATTTCTAGAGAAATTTCAAACAGCATTGCCTGATGCCCTTCTAATTCCATTCAATATCAATGAGTCTGATCCATTGCTAAACCCTATAAAAATTCTAAATGAGACAGATATAGATGTTGAGAACATCAACTTTTGGATAGTTGATGGCCAACACACCATCCAAGAAGCTAAAGAAATTTTAGGAAATCTTAAATATAGTGTATCTGTAGAGGCAAAGAGAAAGTATAAAGGACATAATGTTTGATTCTTGGATCCATCAGTTGAACCCAGTGTGGTGATTTGTATTTGTTGTCAACTAAATTATGCAAACAAGGTGTTCTACAAAACTTCGTTCATTGATTGTATGCAGTCTGCAAGATATTTCTTAATTGCCAATGACAAATTAAAGAAAAGGATGGTTGGAAATTCTAAGACAACAGAAGACAAAGTATGTACTTTTAATTATTTTTTCACTCTATTGTTTGTTATTATGATTCTCTCTATTTTAAATAGAAGGTTAAACATTGTGACTTATCTAAGTTGATAATATATGTCATATATTTTCATATTTAGAAATAATTCTCATTAGATATAAATTGCACTTATTATGATTCTCTCTATTTTAAATAGAAGGTTAAATGTGTGACTTATCTAAGTTGATAATATATGTCATATATTTTCATATTTATAAATAATTCTCATTAGATGTAAATTGCACTTATTTAATTTCAAAATGTATCTTATATTTTCATAGCTACATTGAATTTTTATTAGTTTTTATATATTTTTTAACAGGTTGATGATGAAATGTTGTGTTCATTCTTCGATTGTCCAATCACAAATTTTATTGATAAAAAGGTTTTTTAATATATTGATCAGCCTATTTGGGATAAATAAGACATTTTATTTACTTGTTACCAATTAGGAACATTGAAGTGTTCTCTCAGTCAACCTGGTTTTGATAACTACAAGACAAATAGTTAACAGAGTTTGACACCTGCTTCTCTCTGTCCCCTTTAGGGAATAAGCACTGAAGAAATTGCTTCTATAGAAGATAAGCTATTGGATGGAATCATTTATATTTCTATTCCACCAAAATATCCTACCAATGCCATGAAATGAAAATATTATTGTTCTAAATTGAAAACCAATAGATAAATCTTGGATGCAATGGTTACATATTGTCAAAGTTATGATGAGAAACTAAATGAGAACACTTACTACATCCAATATTCTCGATCATTATGAAATTGATGATATCACGTTTTCCAACTTCTGTAAGACTGTGGGGGGGTCTATTTATGTAAAAGGAACACAAAATACAAAAATAGAGTCCATTTCTCAACAAGCATGTGGATTCCTTGATAGAATAATAGATTCATAGACAAGCATTCAACAAGTTGACAACAATTTTGAATTCAATTGTCTTTTTGGGAGCCCTAGTCTTTTGTCAACACTTTTGCACTCTTTTCCTTCTCAGTTGTAGCCAATATTATCTACCAACCTTATTTTTCTAGATAAGTTGGCTTTGGAAAAATAACCATTCCACAAGAGTTATTATATTGAGTTGTTTCAATTTTTTTATCGAAAACAATGAGTTGAATGACCTTACTATAGTCATCTTAGTAGAAATTTTGTCCTGCAATGATGTACGCCAAGATCTGGAAATTGCTATAAAGAATTCCAAGTTCAACTCTGAAATGACTAATGTCAATTATGTCTATGAGACACCAAGTAGTTATAGTTATGATATAGTTTTAACTATACAATTCTATACTTCATAATAAAAAAAACTTCAAGCTTCCAGGTACTCTCACAATTTTGAAGACATCACTGATGAAAATGAGAGAAATATTCATTTCTAGGTAGGTTTATTGGAAATGCACCGATAATGTAGTGATGCAGCAACAATTATTTCTCTTTATGCGGGGAAAACTTTAATAAAAACCTGTTGTACAGATAGAAAAAGAATTGCATGTTTTGTACAAATAGAGTCACAAAGGATAACCATGTTGAATAATCACAAATCCTTTCAATTGGCAATTCCAAGATCCAATAATTTGTTGGAAAATTTGGGTATTACACTTCTTTTGTTATTTATTTTGTAATTCTTGGGATTATATGTTGTTTAGACTTCTTATATACACGAGTTGTTTACTACTATGAATATTGATGGAGATTATGAAACAAGGATTGATGACATTGTGCAACAAATGAATAATCGATATAGTGTGCACAATGCTGAAAAAAACTTAGAGATGGAAATGAAAAGAGAAGAAGATACCAAAACAGGTACATAATTTGTTTGGTTGTTTCTCTTGTTATTTTGAAAATTGATCTAATTGCCACATTTAATAACATTGGATGTCTATTATAGGGAAATGTAAGAACAACAACAATAATCAAAACAAGGAGCATGAAATGATGGAGATGGAAAACCCATTGACCGATCACAGTATGATATCATGTACTTAACTTGATTTGTTCTTTCTCTTGTTTTTTATAATTGTTTTCATTATCACAATTCATATCATTTCATATGTGATGAGTGAGGGATGCGAGTCAAAGACTCTTCCAACTCCTCTCGGGAGTTCCCACTACCCACAGTAATTCCTCCTGCGATTTCCCCTTCGCTTATCGGGAAATCGGATTCCTCGATATCGCGAACCTGTGTGCACGTTCTCGTGCAACTCCAAACCCCGAACCCCGATGGGTCAGCAGTCAGCAGTTCCGTATATCGGGGATTTCCCTATCGGGAAATCGACAATTGTGATGTTGTGGTTCAGTGCCTTTTCCAATCCCCGAACCCCGAACTCCGACGTGCACGTGCACTATCTCCTGTCACGTCACCTCTCCCTCTGTATATCGGGGATCGTGGGATCGCGATGTCACCAATCACAATTCCTTTGCAACGAGAATTGCCGAATGCTGAATCCCGACCTCCCAGGATCTCGTGCCACCTGTCCTTTTGATGATCGACGGTTCCAGTCAATTCGGGAAATCGCTACTCACGATTTCGACGAGCATGAACTCTCGCCTCATCAAACGCCGAAGCCCAAATTCTGATGGACTTCTAGTCCCTCCTGCGCCAAAGGGTTAAACCCCTCGCAGCTTCACCGAGATCGAACGGTCCGCGGGATTTCGCGATTCTCCTCTGGGAATCCTGTCCGTTGACTCTCTCCTCTGGAGATCTCTTCCGCTTCAAGGCTTCTCCCGGTTCGAACCCCACCTGGGTCTGTTCTCACCGTGTTCACGAAGGAATTATCCCTCCTGAGCTTGTCAACTCTTATTCCTTCAGAGATTCTGCGCACACCCTGATGCTCGGCCTCAACAAATCTCGAAGCGTTGAGTTCTTCCCGACTCTGTGCACTTCCTGCAACAGTAGTCTATGCCTTCCTTTGCTCAGAAAAACTACTGAGATTCCACCCTTGGCCTGCACTTCCCCTGCACGGCTCTAATAACCCAATTCAACTCTGGGCAGATGAGAATAAGAGTTTATCTATTGAGCCTCATCAACACACTCTATGCGGATGAATTCGACTGCACTCTATGCATGAATCTCCTGGCTCAGACAGAGAAACAATTGAAACTCATTCTCCTCTTTCTCACAGATTCCAAATCAACTATGAAATCACATACGCAGCATATCAAAGAAAACGTATGACAGAAAGCAAACATACATGAGCATAATATTAACACAGAGAAACAACACAAACCATGAAGTTGAATCAAAGACTCTCTTCTATTAATTCAATCTGTACATGGGTGTTCTTCACAAGTTCTCTGCTCTGCACCTCTCTTCTCTGAATGCTTGATGATCCAGAATAATGTTACAATATACAAAGGAGGGTGCCTATATTCCGTTTTCCCTCTCGAATTCTACAACTATCAAATCTACAATAAATTCCTATCTAACAGCATTAAATCTATTAAATGTCTTCCTATATCTATAATACAATACAAGTGCGCTTCATTACATTGACTCATTAATGCTTGGCGCAACAAATATCAAGGTAAAATTCAAAAAGAATTTTGTTGGCTTGTCCAACTGTCTTTTCCTGCTCCACGCACTGGCTCGCTTGATGAGTGAGCGATGCTCCTGCATCATACTCCTCGGCTCGAAAGATTTCATGGGCTCCTGTCCATGAGCTCCTGCACAGTCTGTCCATGTTTCTGTATGAATGCTTGAGACTCCCAGCTGGCGTCCTCCACTGGGTGGTTCTTCCATTTTACCAGGTATTCAAAATACTTCTTCCGCCTGGTTTCTTTCCCAGTCGCTTGTCCAGTATGCAATCCATCTGCGATCTCTGTGCAACTGGTAATTGCTTCTGCCACTGTATTTTTGGTTCCTTAGTTCCATCTTCTGCTTCCTTAGCCCTGTATGGGTATAAATCCGAAATATTGAAAATCAGAGATATCCCGATGCCATCCGGCAACTCAATCTCATAGGCATTCTCCCCGAATTTCTTCAGGATTTTGCATGGCCCGATTTTATTCATCTTGAGCTTGTTATATGTTCCTCTTGGGAACCTTTCTTTCCTCAAGTGTGCCAAAACCAAATCGCCAACTTCAAACTGAAATTGTCTCTTCTGCTGATTAGCTCTGCGCTTATACTCCTGATTTGATTTCATCAGTCGTTGCTTAACCTGATTGTGAAGTTATTGCATGGCTTCAGTGAACTCTTCAGCGCTCGCACTGCTAGTTCCAGCATGTTCTGACTCCCTGAGCTCAGAAACTCCTCTTAGCTATGTCCCATACAAAATATGGAACGGGCTTTTGCCTGTACTCTGATTCACTAAATCGTTGTACGCGAACTCTGCCTGTGGCAATATCTGGTCCCAACTGTTGTGGTGCTCTGTCACCAAGCTCCTCAATAAATCCCCCAGACTTCTATTGACCACCTCTGTTTGTCCGTCTGTCTGTGGATGGTATGCTGAGCTAAAATCCAAATTAGTTTCCATCTTCTTCCATAGTGTCCTCCAAAAATGACCTATGAACTTTGTATCCGGATCTGACACTATACTTCTCGACAATCCATGCAATCTAACAATTTCTTTGAAAAACAAGTTTGCGATGTGGGTCGCATTGCTGGTCTTCTGACACGGGATGAAATGTGCAATCTTCGAAAACCTGTCTACCACCAAAAAGATGGAATCAACTCCTCGTTGTGTTCTCTGCAAACCCAAAACAAAATCCATACTGATCGCCTCCCATGGCCTCTCGGGTATGGGAAATGGCTGATATAACCCAGCATTCTACTTTCGGCCCTTCGCATGTTGACATATCCTGCATCTGTCAACAAACCGTTTGACATCGGTGCGCATGCCTGGCCAATAATACGATTCGCTCAGCTTGGCGAATGTCTTATCATGTCCAAAGTGACCTGCTAAGCCTCCGCTATGCTTTTCTCTTACCAAATTCTCCCTCATGGAGCAATTCGGTATGCACAATTGATTGCCTCTGAACAACAATCCCTCTTGGGTCATGAAATCTATCCAGGGGCTCCGATCCCTGAGAACTGGATTCTCAGCGGCCTCATACCCTTCTCCGAAATCTGCATCTCCAGCATACATATCCTTCAGATTTTCAAAACCCAACGTCTTGACTCTGAATTCCTGCAACAACAAACATTTCCTGCTCAAAGCATCAACCACTTTGTTAGTAGTTCCTGAAATGTGTTTGATCACAAATGTAAAATTCTACATGTACTCTACCCATTTTGCATGCTTCTGGTTCAACTTCTCCTATTGACTTACAAACTGCAATGCATGATTGTAACTGTACATCACAAACTCTTTGGGTACCAAGTAATGCCTCCACTTTTTCAATGCCTGTATGATGGCATAAAACTCTTTGTCATATGTGGAGTACTTCAGCTTCACATCATCCAGCTTCTCGCTGAAATATGCAACAGGTCTGTCATCCTGACTCAAGACCCCTCCAACAACATACCCACTGGCATCACATTTCACTTGGAATGTCTTCTGGAAATCAGGCAACACCAGGACTGGTTGCTCTGTTATCTTCCGCTTCAACAGATTGAAGCTTCTCTCGGCCTCGACTATCCAGTGAAAAACTTTATGTCGTTTCTTCACCGTGTCCATCATTGTTGCGCTAATTCCATTGAAATTCCGAATGAATTTTCTGTAGAAACTAGTCAAACCATGAAAACTCCTCACCTCGAAAACATTTCTCGGTGATGGCCAATTCTTTATCACTTCTACCTTTTCAAGATCCATCTTCAATTCATTTGCTGAGATAAAAAGGCCCAGATAGATGATCTTTGTCTTCATGATTGAGCACTTCTTCAAATTGATCAACAACTTCTCCCGCTGCAATCTTCTCATTACAATGGCCAAGTGTCTCAAGTGTTCAGCCCTGGTCTTGCTGAAGATCAATATGTCGTCTAGATACACGACCACAAATTTGCCAATGAATTCCCTCAGGACTTCATTCATCAGCCTCATAAAAGTGCTTGGCGCGTTTGTCAAACCAAACGGCATGACCAAACATTCGTACAAACCCTCGTTTGTCTTGAATGCTATCTTCCATTCATCTCCCTCTCTCATGCGAATCTGATGATATCCGCTCTTGAGATCAATCTTCGAAAAGTAATTTTCCCCACTCAGGCAATCCATCAAATCATCCATTCTTGGCAGTGGAAATCTGTATCTGATGGAGATTTTGTTTATCGCTCTGGAGTCTGTACACATCCTCCAGCCTCCATCCTTCTTCGGACTCAATACTGTTGGAACAGCACACGGATTGAGACTCTCCCTGACCATTCCCTTGTCCAGCAGATCCTGTACCTGTCTTTTGACTTCCTCATTTTCTTGGGGTGTCGACCTGTACACTGCTTTATTCGGTAGACTTTCTCCGGGTATGAGGTCAATGTGGTGACTCACACTCCTCATCGGTGGCAACGAACGAGGTAGTTCGTCCACGATGATATCAACGAACTCTCCTAGCAGTTCCTGAATCTCCTCTGGCAAGTCATCCACTCTTGTGCTTGTCAGGACAATTCTCGGCTTCCTGACAACAAAGAATTGTGGATCTTCATTCTTCTCCATCTCTGTGAGAAGTTCCTTCCCACTCATGAGAAGTATGGTGCTGTTTACTTCCGGTCTCACTTCTTTATCTTTTATTGGAAGCAATGTGTGTGTTTTCCCATCCTTCTCCAAGGTGTATGTGTTCATCCTCCCGTCATGAACCACATTTCTGTCATACTGCCATGGTCTACCCAATAATACATGACAGACATCCATGGGAATGACATCACATAGAATTTCATCCCTATATTCACCCATTTTAAAATTAACCAAGCATTGTTTTGTAACACTTACTTGGTGTCCTTTCTGCAGCCATGACACTTTGTATGGACTTGGGTGATTGGTCGTTTCCAGCTCCATCTTTTCCACCATCTCGGTCGAAACAAGATTATCGGTGCTTCCACTGTCCACTATGACCTTGCATTTCCAGCCCTTGGTCTTGCAAGTCGTTCTAAACAGTCTGGTTCTCTGAGCTGTATCCTCCACCTCTTTCTCAGGTGTTAACAAAATTTTATGCACCGTCAGTGACTTCCCACTTCCGGTGTCTTCACCCTCATTATCACGCCTCCGCACCTCAGTGATGTGAGCTTCTCGTCTTTCCATCTTCCTGTCTAGACAATCCACGACTTTATGTATGTCCTTTCCACATGTAAAACATGTGATGATTCCTCCTCTGCCTCGTCCTCTACCTCTGGTACGAGGAAATGTGTTGGCATCAGCATAACCGCCACCCTGCTCTGTATGCTTCCTCCTCGGCTCAACATATTGTTGCCTCGGTTGTGAGGTTCCACCTCTTTCAACCTTACCCTGAGGTCTCTGCCATTCCTCCTTGGGCTTCTGAGTTCTATCTTGGGCAATTGCCTTGCCTCTAGGCTGACTCCTGCCTCGCCCTCGCTGACCTTGCTTGTGGCTCAGCTTCTCTTCATCTTTCAAAGCCATATGGTATGCATCCTCAATGGTTTGGATGGTAACCATGCTCAATTCATCATGAATGTCATATCGCAGACCATTCAGATACCTCGCCACCTTTTCATCATCGCTCTCTCGATGACCTGCTCGAATATTCAATCGGTAAAACTCCTCGGTGTACTCCTTCACCGTCATCATATTCTGTCTCAGGTTATGCATTCTCCTGAACAGAGTGATCTGATAGTCCCTAGGGATGAATTTCACTTTCATCTTGGCGATCATCCGATCCCAGCTCTTAATCTTTTGTTTACCTTTGCAGCGCCTATCAGCCTGCAACTCATCCCACCATAAGGCTGCATGTCCTTTCAACTTTGTGACAGCATGTCTTACCTTCTTATCCTCTTCGATGTCTTCATAATCGAAGTAGGTGTCCAGTGCTCGGATCCAATCTAGCAACTCTTCTGCATCTAAACTCCCCTCATAGACGAGAATGTCCATCTTGGTCTTTGAGCTCATCCGGGCGATGGCCTTGATCAATCGCTCTGTTGAGGCATCCTCGACTGTGACTTCTTCTTCGTCTCCAGCTTCCTCTTCCACCTCGAAATCACTAAACTCCACTGCACCAGCTCCGCGTCTCTACGCAGTCTCCATCTCCTCAAGCCTTGCTCGGAGATCTCTCATCTAGCTCTCCATCTCTGGGTTTCCTACTGGCCTACCCCTTCTTCGTGCATCCCTGTCCTCTCGATCAGGTGACTACCTTTCTCTTCTGGGTGGCATGGTGTATTCCACTTCTCTCTGCTACTGGAACAAAGAGAACTCTTCACCCACTCTGATACCACTTGGTGCGGTGCTGGTCCGTCTACCCTCACGGTCTGACCCGCTCTCACCAGGACCTTCTTTCACATGGGCCCGAAGAGTCAAAGACTCTTCCAACTCCTCTCGGGAGTTCCCACTACCCACAGTAATTCCTCCTGCAATTTTCCCTTTGCTTATCAGGAAATAGGATTCCTCGGTATCGCGAACCTATGTGCGCGTTCTTGTGCAACTCCAAACCCTGAACCCCGATGGGTCAGCAATCAACGGTTCCATATATCGGGGATTTCCCTATCGGGAAATAGACAATTGTGATGTTGTGGTTCACTACCTTTTCCAGTCCCCGAACCCCGAACTCCGACGTGCACGTGCACTATCTCCTGTCACGTCACCTCTCCCTCCGTATATCGGGGATCACGGGATCGCGATGTCACCAATCGCAATTCCTTTGCAACAAGAATTGCCGAATGCCGAATCCCGACGTCCCGGGATCTTGTGCAACCTGTCCTTTTGATGATCGAAGGTTCCAGTCAATTCGGGGAATCGCTACTCGCGATTTCGATGAGCATGAACTCTCGCCTCATCAAACACCGAAGCCCAAATTCCGATGGACTTCCGGTCCCTCCTGCGCCAAAGGGTTAAACCCCTTGCAGCTTCACCGAGATCGAATGGTCTACGGGATTTCGTGATTCTCCTCTGGGAATCTTGTCCGTTGACTCTCTCCTCTGGAGATCTCTTCCACTTCAAGGCTTCTCCCGGTTCGAACCCCACCTGGGTCTGTTCTCACCGTGTTCACGAAGGAATTATCCCTCCTGAGCTTGTCAACTCTGATTCCTTCAGATATTATGCGCACACCCTGATGCTCGGCCTCAACAACTCTCGAAGCGTTGAGTTCTTCCCGACTCTGTGCACTTCCTGCAACAGTAGTCTATGCCTTCCTTTGCTCAGACAAACTACTGAGATTCCACCCTTGGCCTACACTTCCCCTGCATGGCTCTAATAACCCAATTCAACTCTGGGCAGATGAGAATAAGAGTTTATCTGTTGAGCCTCATCAACGCACTCTATGCGGATGAATTCGACTGCACTCTATGCAGGAATCTCCTGGCTCAGACAGAGAAACAATTGAAACTCATTCTCCTCTTTCTCACAGATTCCAAATCAACTATGAAATCACATACACAGCATATCAAAGCAAACGTATGACAGAAAGAAAACATACATGAGCATAATATTAACACAGAGAAACAACACAAACCATGAAGCTGAATCAAAGACTCTCTTCTATTAATTCAATCTGTACATGGGTGTTCTTCACCAGTTCTCTGCTCTGCTCCTCTCTTCTCTGAATGCTTGATGATCCATAATAATGTTACAATATACAAAGGAGGGTGCCTATATTCCATTTGCCCTCTCGAATTCTACAACTATCAAATCTACAATAAATTCCTATCTAACAACATTAAATCTATTAAATGCCTTCCTATATCTATAATACAATACAAGTGTGCTTCATTACATTGACTCATTAATGCTTGGCGCAACAAATATCAAGGTAAAATTCAAAAAGAAGTTTGTTGGCTTGTCCAGCTGTCTTTTCCTGCTCCACGCGCTGGCTTGCTTGATGAGTGAGCGATGCTCCTACATCAATATGTTGAAATACAATGATAAAAGGAGTGTGCCACAAAACTAGCATGAGTCATTGTTTGTTTAGTCATTTAAACAATTTTATTCGTTGTCGCAATTTATAACATTTGTTATGTTTATTATAGTAACGAGCGAAGAGAACAAAGACATTGATCAAGCAAATATGAAACAAAACTATAATAAAGAATTTGATAAATCAGGTACTATACATGTTTTATTGTATGTTTTGTTCTTTGGTGAATTTTATTTGTTGTCACTATTCATAACATATTAATTGGATATTATAGAAACAAATAAGGATAAAAAAGACAAAGTGAAGATGCAAAGATATAATCATGAAGACATTATCATACCACGTACTTATAACTTATCTTTTTATTTTTCTTGTTATTCTTTAAATTTTAATCTTTGTAGAAATCATAACATTTCAAATGTATATTACAAACACAAATAAAAACAACTATATATATATATAAGTTGCATTGTTAATGTTTATATTTTATTTCCAAATAAGTATTAAATGTGTTATACTATAGAATTGATCAAAAGAAGTATTATTGGTATTTGATTGAAAGTTTAACATTTTTGTCTTTAGGTTGCAAGGAGACAGTACAAGACAATAGTGTCTGATCTATAAATTTACCAAAAAATACTCAAGGTGAGTGTATTTTCTCAACAACGATTTCTTAAAATTTCTTCTAGCATGAATAAAATGCTTGGACTAGATTATTTGTTATTGTTTTGCAGCCAAAATAACTGAAAAGAAATTAGTTATTTTTTAATTAAATGATGTTTTCTATCAAAGCATCAATGATGATTCAACAAAAAATGAACATATTGAGAAAATGGGAAGGGTTGAGGATGGTACAATAGAGAAAATATTATTTTGGTTTCATCCACATGAAATACATTTTTTTAATATGTGTTTCCAAAATGAATCTCTTGAAATTGAAATTTGGACGACAACTTCAAAATAAATTGCAACAAAATTTATAGAAAATTTGTTTTCAAAAACATCACGAGATCGACTTGTGTTTACATGGAGTGATTCAAATTGCAAATCACAAAAGAGGCATAAGGACATTGACAATCGAACAACAACTATACACAGTAAATCATTGAGAAAAGTGTGGGATACACATACTCAATATGATGAATCTAACACTGTTATAGTGGATTTTTCACTTGAGACACTGAAAGAAATTCCCAAAGAAAATGTGATGTTTGCCACTTCATTCATTGGAAAGGATGAAGAGGAAAAATGGTTGATCAACAATCTATGGAGAATATTGAATAAATTCCACAAGACAACATATGCGTGAGCTACTTTGAAGGATTTTGAATGACATTTAATAGTATCTTTCATGTATAAACATGAATAACATGATTATAATATAAATTCTTGGTCATATATATGACATCATTAGTTATTACTATATTTTGTAGTATTTTTCAATTTAATTTGACCTCTATTTCATCATACTAATATAAGAATTGGTGGTTTGGTTTGTCATTAATAGAAATTAAATTATTTTTATTTTGTAATTAATAAAGGTTAGTGATTTGAATGGTTGTTTAATGTGTTCCTATAAAAATTTATTATTCCAATATATATGACATCACGAGTTATTACTATATTTCGTAGTATTTTTCAATTTACGTTTACCTATATTTCATTATACTAATATAAGGATTGGTGGTTTGGTTTGTCATTAATAGAAATTAAATTATTGTTATTTTGTCATTAATAAAGGTTAGTGGTTTGAATGATTGCTTAATGTGTTCCTATAAAAATTTATTATTCCATATAAATTTAGAAGATGTATTAGTATGTGGCAATTATTAAATAATAATTTTGATTGTTTGTTTAAATTGTACCATTGCTATTTTTTTTTAATTATGGTTTAATTGATCATTATAATTCTTAAAAAATAGTGATTTTAAGGGTGGTTGAATGTGTTCTTTTACAATTTTCTTATTTCATAAAGGTTAAAAAAAATTGTATTAAGTTGCATATAGAAATTAACATATAATTAACTAGTTTGTTCGAAATTTAGAGTATATTAGGTTGTATATGAAAATTAATATATAATTAGTTTGCTTGCTTGAAATGGGCCATTGCAATTATATTTTTCAATTACAATTTAAATCATCATTATAACTCTTAAAATCGGTGATTTCAATTAACATATCATTAGTTTGTTTGTTTGAACACTGTAATTATCATTTTTTTATTTCCATCTAACTCCTCACAATGTTCCGTTTAGATACAGAAGGAAAAAGTTGATAATAGATAACAATATGATTTTTTGAAATACTTTTAAATATCATGTTATGATTTCCTTAATTAATGATGTGTTGAAGTGGAGATATGTTAACGTCATATATATGGTTGCATTGTAGATGCAACTGGGAATTAATATCAGTCAAAATATGTTGTTGATCTTTGAGATGGAAGGATTATTCTTCTCGTCATACACCATAGATGACCCAAATTGTCATATTCGAAGAAAACTAGATTGGGAGTTTGGTGACAGGTCCTATTTTTTTAGGCCTTTTCCGTTAGAAGTATTAAAATACTACTCAAAAAACTATAATGTTGCAATATGGACATTAAATGTTACTAACAAGTACATTCAACAAGTACTTGAAAAATCAAATATTGATATAGGGGACTTCGAGTTCACATGGGATAGGTCCCGCCGTCGTTTGCAAACAAAATTGAAAGAAGGGAGTACAATAAATTTTTATGAGAAAAGGTTAAGTGATGTGTGGTCCCAATATGGAGATAAATATGATGCATCAAATTTACTGCTAATAGATACAACAAATCTTACTTCTCAATTCGTCAGATATCGATCAAACAACATCCTGATAAAATCGTATACAAGACAAGAGAAAGATACTTGGCTTATGCAGGTTTTATTCCCCTTTCTTAAGACACTTCATCGTATCAAAGAAAAATGTGACTACATTCGAATGTTCAATAGAACATCAACTTCATTGTAGTAGATGAAGATATTTTCTTTTAAAGATTTGTTCACAAGTACAGTCCAATTTTTCATTTGGTGAATCAATTTGTACAATTTTATATATTTTTTAATATATGTTAATTGAAAATGATATTAATGTAACGAACCCATTCGTTACGACAATCATTCTAGTAACAGATGCAAATTTTTATTTTTTTATTTTTTATTTTTTTTTATTTTTTTTTTTAAGGTGTGTGCGCGCGTGTAGAAGTCACAACACACGTAACTTTACGACGCCACTCGACAACCAACAAGACGCAACCACGAAGTTCATCACAAGAATATTGAGGGAAGACTCCCAGGTGTTAGGGTTACTATTTCTCATAGGAAAGCAGGGCGTTTAGTCTTATGTCTTCTCGAAAGAAGATTAGACCGGCTCCTGGCCGACTGCTCAGGCAGAAACTAGTAACCCGACCTAGAACAAGACGCAAGCAAGACGAACACAACCAGACGACCTCGGCAATCACAGTGACAGCAAGTAAAATTCCCCTAGACATAAGGTGTACAACCATCAGCTGTAAGCAGTAAACGACACCAGGTGTTAAGTACAGTACGGTCACAAAAGGAAGGATCCATCAGTAGAGTTTACTATTTCTGCACAGAAAAGCAGGGCTCTTAGTCTTATGTCTTCTTGAAAGAAGATTAGACTGGCCCCTGGCAAACTGCTCAGGCAGAAACTAGTAACCTCCGTCAGGTGTGTCGCAAGAGTGGAACCCTGCCTTTAAAGGGCCCAAGACTCTTGATACGGCACTGGATCCTTTACACAGAAAAACACACAGACATATATGCTAAGACTACAGAAGGTGTCCATATCCCACCCGACACAAGCAGACCAATCGACAAAAGATCGATCTCGTCCAGGTACAACAACAACACAAGGAAACCACTAACCCTACGGACGCCCAGGTCCGACAGACTCCGAAAATGACCCAACAAAATTAAGACAAAGTAGATCCCACGACTCAAGGCATGTAATACTGGCCCGATACTCCCATGAACTCCATGAGTAGATGAGATACCCAGCCCAACCGTTTAAGAATGTAAATTTAAGTAATTTAAGATTTCCCCATTACGAGCTTAGCAATTCAAGGTACAAGGTTCTAGGACCTCATTTTTTTTTTAACCATCAGTAACCCAAGTTTTAATCGGATTAGGATAAGTCCACAATGCCATTGTTTTTCATAAGTACCTAACACTAAAATTTGCACCTTAATTTATACGACATGTATTACCTTTACACAATTCAATATAAGGATAACATCACATTGCTAATGACATCATATTTGAATATATCAATAAACTATCATAATTACAATGACAAGATATAACCATTACCATATTTAAATGACATTATTTAAATAACTATAAGGGACCCAATGTAAAGACATTTAAAATGTCACACCTAAAATATCCATATTTAAAAGGACAAAAGTGACATTGTAATTAAAGTATAGGTCCCCAATGTCAATATACACTCACATTTAAAATAACATCATAATTAAGTTAACTTCATAAATTGGGAACTACCATATCACTTCATGTTTCAAAAATAACATCATAATGGAAATTTTCAAATAACATCAAACCTAGAAATGGCAATACGTATTAAGACAATCTCTAAAATTTTAAAAAGGACAGAATTGAAAATGACAAATTAACAAATATAAATGACCATACTTTTAAGTAACAATAATTAGCAGGGGTCCCAAAATAGAATTTACTTCATATTACCGATTAATGGTGCCATTAAAACCTACAGCGTTACTACCATAAAGTAAAGGCAATTGAACAACCCAACTGTAGCAATGATACCAAAATGCCTGTAAAGGAATAATAGCAATTTATTCAATGTTGTTGTTATAACAATTTAATAATTATCAATTAATAAACCGTTGTAAGCGCAGTCCCAATTAGAAAATGCAACTGTAATTATTGCATTGCATTAAAGTATGGAAGATTAGTAATGTTACCCTAATGCATGGCATTAAGGACTATCAAGAACGCAGACCCAATGGAATACGCCCCTGTATTAAAGCCCCTGATTTAGGAATGCATACCCAACAATACACAAACCCCAAACATAAACGAGATGTAATGAAAGTCAGATTGCCTTCAGATTTCTATTAGATTTGCATTGTCATTTAAAACGCAGACCCCACTGACTAAATTGAAATGTAACAGATTCGATTGCGTTCAGATTGCATCAGTTTGTATTGTCATTGAAAAACGCAGAACCCCAATAACTGAAATGGAATGTAAAGAATTCGACTGCGTTCAGATTTCATTAGTTTTGTATGGCCATTTAAAAATGCATAAACCTAATAATTGGATTGGAATGTAAAGAAATCGATTGGCACACAGATTGCCAGTTTGTATTGTCATTGAAAAACGCAACTGTAAACAAATCAAACGCAACTATATAAAAAATCAAAACGCAACTGTATACGGCTGTAACCAAACACAACTGTATACACGCCCCAACTGACAGTAAGCGCCCAATATACCAGTTTACCACTACGCCCCATACCCGAGTGCAAATGCCCATTATAACAGTATACACATACACCCCAATGCAGTGGCAGAAACACCAATATACAGAAGCCAAAAACGCCCAGTAATGGTGCCAAACGCCCAAAATTCATGATCAAAATGACCAATGTAAAATCGCCATTGATGGAAGGCTCACTGTAAAAATAAAATCGACCAATGGTGGAAAGCTCACTGTAATATATAAATTCGACCATGGATGGAAACTCACTGTGTAATTTAAAATCGACCATTATCCCAACAAAAACGCACTGTATCAAGTTGCAGTCCGTGGAGATAACATTATCCAAGAAATAACAAAAGGCCCATAACAATGCGAACGCCCATAGAGGAAGCACTCACGTGTAAACCAAAACGCCCAACAAGAATGGCTCACTGTGCGTAGTAAAATACCAAATAAGGATGCTCGCTGGGTGAAGAAGGACGCCCGAAATAACAGTGACTAAAAACGCCCAATACACAGTGGTAAAATGCCCAAAAACAAAAGGAAAAGCGCAGCTCATTAACCTTTAAAAACGCAGACCAAACCCCCAAACACATTGCCAGAAGATGACGAAATGACAAAAGATAAATTGCATGCCAGGTTACATTGATTGCCAGAAGATAACAATTTGCCAGAGGTAAAAATGAATTGATGGAGGTATTCCAGAGATAAACACTTCTTTTTTTTTTGTTCAGTAATCGTTAAATAAGACGAATCGCAAGAAACAAATTAACACTAACCATTTATAAAACGAATTTTCCAGGAACAAGTTTTTCAGCAAGACATCAGAAACATTTTAACACTAACCATTTATAATTAAAATCATACCGTTGCCCTCGCTCGCTTCGGAAGACGTCCCGCGCTCGGTGCCATGTCCGGTCTCCTTGCCGCTCCCGTTTTTCGACCGCAGAAGGCTCACCGGTACCTCCCAGCCAAACGCTAGGGGTACTCTGCTTCCCCCTTAGCCCCCCGAGCCGCAAAGTGGCCACACAAGAACCAGAGATAAGACCAGCTTCTCAGCTCGCCTCCACAGCTGAGCTACCACTCCAACACAGCTGAGATAAACCCAACTCCTCACAAGCAATCTGTCAAGCCACAATTCGGTAGCGTAACGTTACGCTAACCGTTCATCCCTTCTTCCTTCTTTTCCCCTTCTTTTATAGAAAAAAGAGACCCACCTACTTTCCTAAATCATTATTAAATTAATTTTTAATGACAAACCTCTAAACATTCTCCGTCGTCCAAGTGTCACTCATCCCCCATGTTTCTTCAAATTAAATTTCTTTAAATTAAATAAAAGACTCATTTTCCTCACTCCCCCTAAAGTGGCTTCTAAAATTACTCCTAGGGTTCCTAGATCCCCTCTCATGCTTTTAATAACTTTTCTAAACGAAGTTGTTGATTTTTAGTAACTCCTAAATGCTGATTCCTTTTTGCTTTTTACCCTATGTCCCCTACTTTCCATTATTAAGTTTCCTTTATTTCTAGTTTCTTTAATTCTATTATTTAATTCT
>JZKD02S0011556.1:11138-27050 GCA_000966675.3 Picea glauca
AACATGCATGTGTGACAAGATGAGAATTTATGGCTCCCCCAACCCCCATTTCAATACTCTTATTTGAAAATGGTTTGGAATATGTGGAAGGTGGTGTAGGAGTCTTGGTTGTTATGTGATATTATTATCATGTTGTGGATTGTTTTCTCCCTTCTCCTATCTTCTCCTCTCTACGAATAAGTTGACAATGGAGCTTTAGCGATCATGTGGAAATATTTTAGAGTTGTGTTTTCTTCTCCCCACTCTTGGCTCTTGCTCTCTATGTTCTGTCTCCAAGGGTACTCATGCATAGTATAAAAATGGTGGATATGTGATGTGTGACATGACATAAATGAAAGACATATGCAATGATATGAAATGGGAATTTCATAGGCTCAATGAGAGGTGACAAAGGGCATGCATTGATGGAGAAAATGACATGAAATGCAAGAGAAACATTTGTTGATGGAAGCATAGGAGCAAGACCAAAATGTGATTAAGGATGTAGCTAACATTCGAGCCTTGTGGGGAATGAAAAATGGTATGAGTACTTACATGCAAGCCTTATTAAATCTTGTCCAAGCTTCTATTTTATTAAATCTTTTTGGATAAAGAATTATTAGAGATATTGGGAACTATCTCTCAAATTTACATGGTGTAAATCTACTTTCTTGGTTACATGTGTTTTTTCCTTAAAATAAGTTTGGAATTATGACGACTTCTTTTTTTAATTTATAGCAATATAGATAAACAAACCAAACAAAAATAAATGAAAGAAAAGAAAGTGCAGAATTGTTGAGATGCCCACAAAAAGTTATAATCATGACGTACATACCATTCCATAATCTCCTCGTCGCTCCTCTTAACAAACTTCTTCCATCAGCGATCTGTTTATAATCTGTGTTTTGGGGCATCTTCAACGAGCGAGTGATCAACGTTTATCCACGTGGCAAAAGGCCAGGCATCATCAAAGTTGAAACGCATGTGAAAAGATTCGTTTTCCTCGTTTTGCGGGCAACTTGCTGAGTGGGTGGGTGAAAGTATCAATGACGCAGAGACATGGAACCCACAAATTAGGATCATTGCTACTTTCATTCAAACCTTTGTTTTTGAAGAAGACATATATCTTCTCATACCATGCTCTCAAGAGCTTGTTTCAACTCATATAGTGATTTATTTAATTTACAAACAAGATGTTCTTCATGCTTTTGATAAATCCTGCAAGTTGTTCAAAATATATTTTCAATTTCAAATCACCATGAAGAAAAGTTGATTTGACATGCATATGATGACTATTTTGATTATGACTAGTTGCTAAAGAAATCAATAACTAAATCATATTTATCTTTGCAGCAAGCGTAAAAGTATCAACATAATCAATTCCTTCTATTTGAGAATACCCTTTATCAACCAATCTAACTTTGTGTTTATCAATCTTGCCATTATATTTATACTTGATTCTATACACCCACTTAGAACCAATTACATTCTTGTTTCCCGGTAGCTTAACTAGATCCCATAGTCGATTTTTCATTATAGCATCGTATTCTTCTTTCATGGCATCAACCCAAATTTCAAATTTACTAAATTCTTCAAAAGAATCAAGCTTTTTAGTTCTTAACACATTAGACATGAGAACATAGTCTTTATACCTGAAAATTGTGCTTCTCTCCCTTCTTGATTTCCTTACCTCAACTTGTCTTGTTGACGTTGTTCACTGCTTTGTTTCCAATAGTGATTAGATTACTCCCCCTTGAGATAGTGGTGATGGATTGTCCACATTCTCTTGATCATCTTCATCAAGGCCAATGACTATAGTAGGCCTTTCTTCCTATTTAGTTTCACCAAACTCGTGAAATATGACATCCTTGTTGGCAAACACTTCATGAGTTATAGGACTATACAATTTATAATTCTTTTGTTCACTATATTATCCAACAAAAATACATTTAACTAGTTTTGCATCAAGTTTCCCCATGTTCTCCTTTGGTATATGTGCACAAACAGTGCAACCGAAAAATTTCAAGTCACCAACTATAGGTTTGTAACCAAAAAAGTATTCATAAGATACACCAAACAACAAATATTTTGTAGGAATTCTATTTTGTAAATACATAGCGATATTAACTGCCTCAACCCACAAGTTGTTAGGAAGTTTTTTACCCTTTAATAAGCTTCTTTCACATTCAAAAATTGTTCTAGTCTTTCTTTCTGATGCACCATTTTGTTTGGGATTATAAGGAATTGGTGTTTCTCTTCTTATCTCATTCTCTTTATAATATTTCACAAACTAATTTGATATGAATTCCCCTCCATAATTTAATCTAAGAATTTTAATATTCTCGTCATTTTGTTTTTTTATCACAATTCTAAACTCCTTAAAAATATCAAACATGTCACTTTTTATTTCAAGAAATAAACCTAGGTGTATCTTGTTTTATCATCAATAATATCACAAAACAAGAAGCACAACACACATATTTAGTTTGCATAGGTCCACATGCATCATTGTGCACAAAATCGAGCACTTCATTTTCCTTTCTTTCACTTCTTTTTGAAAACTCAGTTCTATGTTGTTTTCCTAAAGAACATCCTTCACATGAAATGAGCTCATTCTTTAATCAAATCAAACCTTTCACTGTGTTATTTATTTGCAACATCTCGAGATCTCTAAAGTTCAAATGTCCATCATTCAAATGTCATAATTGATCTGGATTATTTTCAGAATGAAACAAAAGCAAAGATATTACAATGAAATACTCATAAAAATTTCCAGAAATAGAGAGATACAACAAAACATGATTTCTATTAATGAAAGAAATGTACATACACTGTAAAAATACATAGTACAAGACTCCCTAGAATGGTGGCATCTTTATCTCTAAGAAGAGATGTGACGGCTACGATCATTCGGAAGAAGATGCTTACAATGAGGATATGAAGGCCTTTTTATGATAACGTGAATGCCAAAACCATAGACATCCGAAAACCTAAGCCTAGGAGATGAAGTGCCAAAAGTCATGTGGGCCCCGTTGGGGTAAGTTAGTACATTAACTTCCCGGGGTCATAACTTTTGCATACGATCTCTGTTTTAGGCGTGTGATAGCTCGTTGAAAAGGTATTTTCGAGAACTACACATTATTTTGTAAAAATATGAATCTGTCTATAGTTTTATTGTGGAAAGACAAGAAACACTATTTAGAGCCCCAAAACGACCCTCGAAGTACAGAAGGATGTATTCACATGAAAAATTCCAAAATAATCCAGTTGGGTTAGGTGGGATTCATGACAACCCCGTAAGTGTAGAACCCCCAATTACAAAGAAATGTCCCCATTACAGAGAAACATGATGAATTGAAAACTGTCCAGATGAGCCAGTTGGAATTTGGAACAGGTGGGTGGCCACCAATATCCACCTAGATCAATCCTCCCCCATTAGGAAGCGATGGTCTCCATTTCATTGAGTGCCCAAGGAATAGGGGAAAGTGTTTTCTAAATCTGAATCTTGGTGAGTTGTGTGCCTTGTTGGAGAAGTTGCATTGTTTGGTATGTGGAAGGTTGTCACGAACCTGTTGTTGGCGAGGTTGAATCTATTCCACCAACCTATTGTCTCTGGGTTTGACGAGGAATTGTGTAGGCACCATCGTAGGTGAAGAAACAATATCTTCAATTTGCTTTTGTTGGATAGAAGGTGTTGAGGTTGTAGTGGTTGCAGTGGCCTTCTGTGCATCCTTTGAACATACTGTGAAGAGGATGAATTTTGCAATATGAGAGATTACCTTGCGACACTATTTTGGTGGAATAACAGTCAGAACTAGCTCTGGTATCTTGTATAATTGAACCCTAGAGTAATAATGACACTACAGGGTCAAGACTCATAAACAACATGACATTTCCACATATATGGTTGGACCAAAACAACATCACAGACATCAAGAGGGGCAACATCACACACTACCTCGTCCTTGAAGGGATGGATACTATAGGACATGCGACACTGTTGGCTGACACAGAGATCTCATCCCTGGTGAAGCCACCCGATGTTGTATGGTTGTGGGTGTCGTGTTGTCAACAACCCCAATTGTTTGATGACCTCAGTTGAGATGAGGTTCTTCTGGTTATCATTATCAACAATGAAATGTAACAAGGTCCTCTTTACCCACATCTTTGAATGGAAGAGGTGCTCCCCCTCTTTAGGATCTACTGGTTCTTTTGGTTGAATTGTTGAGGTCGTGGCAATAGCAGTGGGGTTTGCGTCGATGATCTGTCTATTTTCAATATTTTATGGATCATATTGCGAATCGGGGTTCGACTCCTTGTCTTTGACCTCGACCACCAATGATTTTTTCGAGCAACATTCATTGGTGTTGTGCCAGGGGATTTTGTGGAAGTTGCACCACTTACCAGTGTCATTCTTCATCTTTCCCTTACCCTTCTTGTCTTGTGTCTTGGAATGGTTTTCTGGAGGTTGTTGGTTAGGTTTGTCTTTACCATGCTTTGGTTTTTTTGGATTTGCAGACCCAAACTCCCATTTTTTTTGTGTGCTTAAATTTCTGCTTGATTTTGATAGCATATCGATAGGCAGCTCCCAATGATGAGATGTTTAGGAAATCCATTTCGGTTTGGATGTACCTATGCCGACCCCCATGGTATTTCAGAACCAGATGCCACTTAAAGTATTTGATACCCAGCTTGGTGCACAAGGTATGACAAGTATTTGTGAACTCCAACACTGTTTGGCTCTTCTCTTGCCGCAGTGTGGTCCATCTCATGTACTGGTCTTCATAGTTATCAACAGGGTAGTATTGTTCCTTGATCGCATCCACAAAAAAATCCCAAGTGGGATCGACCTCATATATTCTAGATTCCTCTGTGGAATTTTTCTCCCATTAAGTTTCCCACCAATGTTTGACATGGGGGAGAGCCTTGAGGAGTGCGAAGGTGATATTTTCCTTGTCGGAAAAATTGTGAACAAAGAAATAACCTTCTAGTAGATTTAACCATTTTTCTAAGGCATTTGCATCTATTTGACTTTCAAATACGAGAATATCAAAATAAATTGTATCTTGAAGGGAGAGGTTCCTCCAAAGTGGTCTCTTGATGAAGATGTGCATGTTGCTGTTGATAGGCGTTGAAGGATGTGTGAAAAATTCTCCATCATTTCATCCCTCTGTTGTGTGAGAGCTTGCTCAAGAAACAGGTTAATAAAATCTTCTGCTCTGTCGTTTTTATTTTCTGCCGCCATAGAGGGTTTATTGGGCGTGCGAGAGCGATTTTCCTCAATAGAGACAAGCTCGATACCCAACTTGCTATACTTGGACCTCGTCAGGGACATGAACTGAAAAACGATCAAGAGCAGCCTGCTCTGATACCACTGATCCTGATTATTTTCAGAATGAATTGAAAGTAGAGATATTACAATGAAATACTCATAAAAATTGCCAAAAACAGAGAGATACAACAATACACAATTTCTATTAATGAAAGAAATGTACAAAGAGTGTAAAAATACAGAGTGCAAGACTCACTAGAATGGTGGCATCTTTATCTCTGAGAAGAGATGTGATGGCTACACTCATTCATAAGAAGATGATTACAATGAGCCTCTGAAGACCTTTTATGATAACATGAATGCCAAAACCCTATACATCCAAAAACCTAACCCTAGGAGATGAAGTGCCAAAAGTCATGTGGGCCCCGTTGGGATAAGTTAGTACATTAACTTCTCGCGGTCATAACTTTTGCATATGATCTTTGTTTTAGGCGTGTGATAGCCCGTTGGAAATTTATTTTCGAGAACTATGCATTGTGCCATCAAAATAAGACTCTATCTACAATTTGACTGTGGCAAGCCAAGAAAAAACTGTTTAGAGCCCCAAAATGGCCTTGGAAGCACAAAATGATGTATTGACATGAAAAATTCCAAAATAATCCAGTTGGATTAGGTGTGTGGCCCCCAATCTCCACATGGACACTGTGTAGGGATTCAGGACAACCCCGTAAGTGCAAAACCCCCAATTACAAAGAAATGTCCCCATTACAGAGAAACGTGTTGAACTGAAAACTGTCCAAATGAGCCAATTGGAATTTGAAACAGTGAGTGCTAAGTGGACTATTCAAATCATGAGAATTATTGGTCAGTTGTGACTAATACTCATGGATATGGGTCATATATTAATGACTTACACTACACAATTAATCCCCAAAAATGATATCTAATATGTTGCATTGTAAAAGCCCCTCTATGCTTAAATAAACACCCTTTTGATGGAGACTTGCAACGATTCTCTTTGAATTGACATAAACCTAGTATGCAACAATCCATGTGACTAGCCATTTTGTTGAGACTATCAACAACACTTTTATACCATGCAAATGAAAACAAATACACAAATAAACAAATAGAATACAAATAACTAACTACTTTGTAAAGCGACATTGTCAAAGGCTTGCATAGCTCTTTATTTATAATAGGAAAGTTATATATGAAACCAAAATAGGCCATGCTATTATAATTTTAGCTTCTATTAATTCAAGAATAAACCTCTTATGATTACCATGACTGTCGTAGACTAGGATGACACTGTTGTCTGGTAGAAGTTGACTACAACCAACTACCTTATTGACTTTATTTTTACATTATTTCTCATAGTTAGCAATTCGTTTTAGTAGGGTAAGGGTCTTATCCATCATTATGATGAGTATATTTAAGACACAAGAAAGTGTTAGGGGACTAAATTTATCATTGTTTGAGTGAGGAGGAGGCCAACCATGACATTTCTCCCTACATTCATGAACAACATGACAAACATTGTGGTGAGAGTGACCTTCAAGCCTTTGGAACTATGCTAAGTGAGAAGGGAATTGTATGCATAGGGGATCTCTATGGTGCATTGAGCACCATCCCAATACTTTAATAAACTGCATAGGGGCACCAACTCCTACGAAACTTCAATGTGCAAATGAAGGATGATAAAAATTAGAGCACCATCATGCCTGGTAAAATTTCCAATATATTAAACAATATGTAATGATATTCCATTCCTTCTTTCTATATAAAATATAATCAATTCTAACCAATTTATAGAAGATATAATCAATTATAACTAATTACTACTCTATAAGATCCAACAAATTCATGCTAATTCCTTGAAAATAAACCATGGATTATTAATATGTATGACTCACATTAAGGTGCCCACTTGAATGTYGATATAATACATCCAAACATTAATCCAACTGAGGAATCTCCAACCCATGAAGTTTAGGCCACACRCATGTTGTTTYAGGATAACCCCCRACCACACTTTTAGAATCACAATTCATGGAACCAATTTCCAAAGGTTGGCATGAAMAAAWTTGATGGGTCAAATCCCTTTAGATGAGTTACCCAAATGGAACACTATTTTTATCTCCATGGAATTACTAATGACCTACAAAAACTARAAGTGGGGRTCTTATATTTGGATGTCAAATATTGGAAGTGGTGGAAATGGTATAAGAAGKCTTATAAAGTCTACATTTACAAGATCTAGTTTGTGCAAGTAATTTATTCTTGTTTTGAATGTGACACTCACCTTTTGGGGCACCTGRAAAAATTATGCCAAAAAACATAGTTATGTACTATATTATTATCTTTGASCAATTGRCAATCTATASAGAGGTCTCAAGGAAGAAATTTGARCACATGTCATGATGCAATGCCCCAAAACATGGTTGGAATATTGTGACATAKCTAAAMGAAGTTGGGATGGAGATCAATGCACAAAMCAAGATACCTTTATTCACCAATATCCATATCCTTCMYGTGGTGACTACCCCCTGCTCCTCCAACTCACAACTAGTCCAAATCAACAAGTTATTTCCMTAAGATATGGAAAAATGAAAATGCCTTYRTCTTTTCTATAATTGTGATGAKAAATATTTCAAAGGGTGYAAAGGTAAACAACAAAAACTAGTTCAAATGGATGTCTCCCCACACAACCACTCAKAAGAGACATCCRTTGAAGACTCTCCTGAACCAGAGTTGGATGATACCACACCTGCGATGGAAGAGGAAACCACTTATCAAGATCCTTRTGAGGAATCTCAAATTTCTCGRMACCCCAAACATTGAGGTTTATTGGTTATATCAAGAATAACAAAGTGATTGTATTGATTGAAAGTGACAACACCCACAATTTTCTTCATAGGAGAGTGGTCGAGGAAACCCATTCTTATGTACGTCCTATACCTAATTTTCAAATTATGATTTCCAATGGATTCATGACGAAATATGTTGGCCAATGTGAAAATGTGAAACTCCGAATGGGTGAGATCATCTCAAAACCCACATGTTCACTATTGACATGGGTGGTTGCAATGTAGTCATTGGGGAATAATGACTACACACATTGGGACCCATCACCATGGATTTCAAGGATTTATACCCGAGCTTCAATAAGGAAGGGCACAAACATACCATTAATAGGGATTACATCCAGTTTCCCTAAAATTATCACCTCTCATTGCATTGAGAAGTTATTGAAGAAAGGCCACTCAGGCATTATTGCACAGTTCAATACCATACAAGTAGTAGACTCCCCCCCATAAGAGATTCACCTTGATTTGTATTTGGTCATCTCCAAACATCAACATGTATTTGAAACACCCTCGGGGTTACCACCTTCATGAGGGGAGCATGACCATGGGATTCCACTAATTTTTGGTAGTCTACCACCAAAAGTGCAACCTTATAGGCACCAATTTGCACAAAAGAATGAGATCAAAAATATAATATAGCAATTGTTGGAGGTTGGATTCATACATCCTAGTAGTAGTCCCTACTCATAACCAGTGGTCATGGTATTAAATAAGGAATGTAAGTGGAACACATGTCCTCATTTTCGAGCCCTCAATAAATTAACTATCAAAGACAAATTCCCTATCCTAGTTATTGATGATCTCTTGGATGAACTTCATGGATCCTTTACAATAAACTAGACTTATGTTCTAGCTACCATCAAATCCAAATGAAAGAGGTAGAAATTCTGTATATATCCTTCCACACACATGAGGGTCCTTATGAAATTTTAGAGGTGAAAGAGCCTCATGAACACAATTTTTCGACCCTTTCTACATAGTTTTATGCTATTATTTTTTGATGATAACTTGATCTACAAAAAAATGCATGACTCTCTCATAGAGCATGTTAATAGATCCTTGCAAATTCTAAGGGGCCACCAACTATTCTTGAAATGATCCAAATGTTCTTTTGGGGCTTCATAGTTTGAATACCTAGGGTACATTGTCAGTAAGGAGGGATTATTGTTGGGTATGTTTTATATTCTTTGCACGAGTACTAGTGTCTGCGTTGCATCGAGCGTACAGGGGGGCGAAATCCCCTCCCGCGGGGGTTTAGGGGAAGCGCCCCCGAGATTTTTTTTTCCTCAAGAAACATGTCAAATTTTTTTCTCGTTTTTTGTGTTGCCTCAGTTTCGTGTCCATTGTTGGGAGATTTTTCGGCACATGGTTTTCGTCGATGATTTTCTATTTTCGGTTAAGGAATTAGGGTTGTTGACTAATCTAGGTCATTAGGTTAGGGTTTTGGATGTTGTTGGCTCCTATATGTATATTGCATTGTAAACAATGTATCACTGTGAATGAATATAGAATATGCTGGTTTTATCGGTTTGGGTTTCCAGGGTAAAAATCTCTATGTAATGTTTGTATTTTCCATTGTATCTTTTTTGTTTTTTTACTGAAAATCTTTTTGCAGTAAATATTGTACAAGGTTAAAATCTACACTTATGAGTAGATCCCAAGAAATTTATGATTATGCAAGAGTGGTCCTGACCCAAGACATAGAGGAGCCTTCGTGTGTTCTTAGGACTTACTGGTTACTACAATAATTTTGTAAAAAAATATGGTAAAATTGCATCTCCCCTAACATCCCTTCTCAAAGGGAATTCCTTTGTATGAAGAAAAGCAGTTGAGCAAAACTTATTTTCTTTAAAGGATGCCATGAACACTACTCTAGTATTGGTAGTACCATATTTTACTAAAACTTTTTTCCTCAAATGTGATGCCTCGGGTAAAGGTCTAGAATTTATTTTGATGCAAGAAGAGCACCCCTTGACATTCACCAATAAGCAGTTGTGTGACTGCAATTTGGGTAAATCCACATATGAGAAAGATATGATGGCCATCCTACATGCAATAGAGACTTGTCGTCTATATCTCAATAGGGAGACATTTCCAAATCAAGACAGGACATCATAGTTTGAAGTACTTTCTCAAACAAAGGTTATCCTCACAAGAGAAACATAAGTGGGTCACTAAGATGCTAGGGTATGACTATGATATTATCTATAAGAAAGGTAAATAAGATGTGGTGGTTGATGCTTTATCCCGACAATTTGAGGAAGACATATCCATATTTTCCTTATATTTACCCATTCTAGGTTGGCTCAAGAATCCTATCAAGAATGGTTGGAAAATGACACTATTTTTCATCTCATCCATAGGTTTCTAGAAGATCCCAACCCTACTAAAGGGTATACATGGCAGCTAGATACATTACGATATAAAGGGAACATTGTTCTAGTAAAGAATTCTTCCTTAAAATAAAGGATATTAGAGGAATTTCATTCATCACCTATAGTTGGTCACTCTGGATTTCATAAAACACATAAATGAACTAAGTGCTCATTCTTTTGGTAATACATAAAAACCAACACCTAGGATTTTGTGGCAACATGTGACACTTTCCAAAGGAACAAGGGTGAGACAATAAAGATGCTATGGGAATTGCAATCACTACCAATCCCAAAACATATATGGAATAACATTTCTATACAGTGGGAATCTTGAGGGCGGGCAACAAATCCATGATCACGGTGGTCATCGACTATCTCTCCAAATATGCTCATTTTTGTGCCTCACCACATCCATTTACCCCCTCCTCAGTTTCCCAAGTCTTCTTGGATTAGATTTTTAAGTTACATGGCATTCCCACTTCCATTGTCTTGGATCATGACCTTACCTTCACCAACAAATTTTAGTAGGATTTGTTTAAAGTACAAGGTACCTAGCTAAAAATGAGCACTACATATCACCCCAAAAAAGATGGTCAAACTGAAGTGGTCAAAGTGCTTAGAAACCTATTTGAGATGCTTTGCTTTTGAAAAACCACATCAATGGGCATAATGGATTCCCCTTGAAAAATGGTGGTACAATACCTCTTATCATGTAGATACCGAAATTACCCCATATGAATTTGTTTATATCCAAAAAATGGTTGTTAGTCACTTCACATTTACTAGGAACCTCCAAGGTTCAGGCAATGGATCACACACTCCACACTAGAGAAGCCATTATTTGCATACTAAGGGAAAATTTGGTTATGGATTAAAATAGAATGAAGCAACAAGCAGACCAACATCACTTTGAATGTTATTTTGTAGCAGAGGATCAAATATTTCTTTGCCTCTAACCATTTAAAAAACATCACTCAAAGTCCAAACACATTAGAAATTAGCACCAAAGCTCTATGGACCCTATGAGATCATCTAGTGCATTGGTCTAGTGGACTACACATTGGCTCTTTTAGTTCACTCCAATATTCCTCCAGTATTTCATGTGTCTTGTCTAAAGAAGGTCATGAGATCGATGTGGAAGGTGAAAACTAGCTTACCATAACTTGATGAAGAAGGATCCATTTGGATTCAATTGAAAGCAGTATTGGATACCAAAGAGCATTAGTTGTGACATCACATAACCCATGAAGTACTAATCCAGTGGAAATACATGACACCCAAAGATGCCACATGGGAACTAACCACAATTATGTAACAATTTCCTCATATACAACCTTAAGGACAATGTTTCATTCAAAGGGGAGGGCATGTTATGGTCCTACCCTAACGTCCCTACTTTAGGCTACCTAGGAGTTAGTCAAGTTTTGTATGAAACCATCCTCTTTAAATAAGGCCCATTAGATAATAGTGGATATTTATTTGATGTAAAAGGGTCCACCTTATANACCCCAAACATTGAGGTTTATTGGTTATATCAAGAATAACAAAGTGATTGTATTGATTGAAAGTGACAACACCCACAATTTTCTTCATAGGAGAGTGGTCGAGGAAACCCATTCTTATGTACGTCCTATACCTAATTTTCAAATTATGATTTCCAATGGATTCATGACGAAATATGTTGGCCAATGTGAAAATGTGAAACTCCGAATGGGTGAGATCATCTCAAAACCCACATGTTCACTATTGACATGGGTGGTTGCAATGTAGTCATTGGGGAATAATGACTACACACATTGGGACCCATCACCATGGATTTCAAGGATTTATACCCGAGCTTCAATAAGGAAGGGCACAAACATACCATTAATAGGGATTACATCCAGTTTCCCTAAAATTATCACCTCTCATTGCATTGAGAAGTTATTGAAGAAAGGCCACTCAGGCATTATTGCACAGTTCAATACCATACAAGTAGTAGACTCCCCCTCATAGGAGATTCACCTTGATTTGTATTTGGTCATCTACAAACATCAACATGTATTTGAAACACCCTCGGGGTTACCACGTTCATGAGGGGAGCATGACCATGGGATTCCACTAATTTTTGGTAGTCTACCACCAAAAGTGCAACCTTATAGGCACCAATTTGCACAAAAGAATGAGATCAAAAATATAATATTGCAATTGTTGGAGGTTGGATTCATACATCCTAGTAGTAGTCCCTAATCATAACCAGTGGTCATGGTATTAAATAAGGAAGGTAATTGGAACACATGTCCTAATTTTTGAGCCCTCAATAAATTAACTATCAAAGACAAATTCCCTATCCTAGTTATTGATGATCTCTTGGATGAACTTCATGAAGCCTTTTCAATAAACTAGACTTATGTTCCAGCTACCATCAAATCCGAATGAAAGAGGTAGAAATTCTGTATATATCCTTCCACACACATGAGGGTCCTTATGAAATTTTAGAGATGAAAGAGCCTCATGAACACAAATTTTCGACCCTTTCTACATAGTTTTATGCTATTATTTTTTGATGATAACTTGATCAACAAAAAAACGCATGACTCTCTCATAGAGCATGTTAATAGATCCTTGCAAATTCTAAGGGGCCACCAACTATTCTTGAAATGATCCAAATGTTCTTTCGGGGCTTCATAGTTTGAATACCTAGGGTACATTGTCAGTAAGGAGGGATTATTGTTGGGTATGTGTTATATTCTTTGCACGAGTAGTAGTGTTTGCGTTGCATCGGGCGTGCAGGGGGGCGAAATCCCCTCCTGCGGGGGTTCAGGGGAAGCGCCCCTGAGATTTTTTTTCCTCAAGAAACATGTCAAATTTTTTCCTCGTTTTTCGTGTTGCCTCAGTTTCGTGTCCATTGTTGGGAGATTTTTCGGCACATGGTTTTCGCCGATAGTTTTCTATTTCCAGTTAAGGAATTAGGGTTGTTGACTAATCTAGGTCATTAGGTTAGGGTTTTGGATGTTGTTGTCTCCTATATGTATATTGCATTGTAAACGATGTATCACTGTGAATGAATATAGAATATGTTTTTTTTCTCAGTTTCGGTTTCCAGGGTAAAAATCTCTATGTAATGTTTGTATTTTCCATTGTATCTTTTTTGTTCTTTTGCTGAAAATCTTTTTGCAGTAAATATTGTACAAGGTTAAAATCTACACTTATGAGTAGATCCCAAGAAATTTATGATTATGGAAGAGTGGCCCTGACCCAAGACATAGAGGAGCCTTCGTGTGTTCTTAGGACTTACTGGTTACTACAATAATTTTGTAAAAAAATATGGTAAAATTGCAGCTCCCCTAACATCCTTTCTCAAAGGGAATTCCTTTGTATGAAGCGAAGCAGTTGAGAAAAACTTATTTTCTTTAAAGGATGCCATGAACACTACTCTAGTATTGGTAGTACCATATTTTACTAAAACTTTTTTCCTCAAATGTGATGCCTCGGGTAAAGGTCTAGAATTGATTTTGATGCAAGAAGGGCACCCCTTGACATTCACCAATAAGCAGTTGTGTGACTACAATTTGGGTAAATCCACATATGAGAAAGAGATGATGGCCATCCTACATGCAATAGAGACTTGTCGTCTATATATCAATAGGGAGACATTTCCAGATCAAGACAGGACATCATAGTTTGAAGTACTTTCTCAAACAAAGGTTATCCTCACGAGAGAAACATAAGTGGGTCACTAAGATGCTAGGGTATGACTATGATATTATCTATAAGAAAGGTAAATAAGATGTGGTGGTTGATACTTTATCCTGACAATTTGAGGAAGACATATCCATATTTTTCTTATATTTACCCATTCTAGGTTGGCTCAAGAATCCTATCAAGAATGGTTGGAAAATAACACTATTTTTCATCTCATTAATAGGTTTCTAGAAGATCCCAACCCTACTAAAGGGTATACATGGCAGCTAGATACATTGCGATATAAAGGGAACATTGTTCTAGTAAATAATTCTTCCTTAAAATAAAGGATATTAGAGGAATTTCATTCATCACCTATAGTTGCTCACTCTGGATTTCATAAAACACATAAATGAACTAAGTGCTCATTCTTTTGGTAATACATAAAAATCAACACCTAGGATTTTGTGGCAACAGGTGAAACTTTCCAAAGGAACAAAGGTGAGACAATAAAGATGCTATGGGAATTGCAATCACTACCAATCCCAAAACATATATGGAATAACATTTCTATACAATGGGAATCTTGAGGGCAGGCAACAAATCCATGATCACGGTGGTCGTCGACTATCTCTCCAAATATGCTCATTTTTGTGCCTCACCACATCCATTTACCCCCTCTTCAATTTCCCAAGTCTTCTTGGATTAGATTTTTAAGTTACATGGCATTTCCACTTCCATTGTCTTGGATCATGACCTTACCTTCACCAACAAATTTTAGTAGGATTTGTTTAAAGTACAAGGTACCTAGCTAAAAATGAGCACTACATATCATCCCAAAAAAGATGGTCAAACTGAAGTGGTCAACAAGTGCTTAGAAACCTATTTGAGATGCTTTTATTTTGAAAAACCACATCAATGGGCATAACAGATTCCCCTTGAAAAATGGTGGTACAATACCTCTTATCATGTAGCTACCAAAATTACCCCATATGAATTTGTTTATATCCAAAAAATGGTTGTTAGTCACTTCACATTTACTAGGAACCTCTAAGGTTCAGGCAATGGATCACACACTCCACACTAGAGAAGCCATTATTTGCATACTAAGGGAAAATTTGGTTATGGATTAAAATAGAATGAAGCAACAAGCAGACCAACATCACCTTGAATGTTATTTTGCAGCAGAGGATCAAATATTTCTTTGCCTCTAACCATTTAAAAAAAATCACATAAAGTCCAAACACATTAGAAATTAGCACCAAAGCTCTATGGACCCTATGAGATCATCTAGTGCATTGGTCTAGTGGACTACAAATTGGCTCTTCTAGCTCACTCCAATATTCCTCCAGTATTTCATGTGTCTTGTCTAAAGAAGATCGTGAGATCGATGTGGAAGATGAAAACTAGCTTACCATAACTTGATGAAGAAGGATCCATTTGGATTCAACTGAAAGCAGTATTGGATACCAAAGAGCATTAGTTGTGACATCACATAACCCATGAAGTACTAATCCAATGGAAAGACATGGCACCCAAAGATGCCACATGGGAACTAACCACAATTATGTAACAATTTCCTCACCTAAAACCTTAAGGACAATGTTTCATTCGAAGGGGAGGGCATGTTATGGTCCTACCCTAACCTCCCTACTTTAGGCTACCTAGGAGTTAGTCAAGTTTTGTATGAAACCATCCTCTTTAAATAAGGCCCATTAGATAATAGTGGATATTTATTTGATGTAAAAGGGTC
>JZKD02S0011567.1:7608-19728 GCA_000966675.3 Picea glauca
CATTGGTACCACTTTTCTCCAAAATAGTGAAGGGTCCATAACGAATGGGCTTAAGTTTCTTTCCTTCACCCTTCAATATCTCCTTGCTAATGTGAAGCCATACCCAGTCTCCAACCTAGAATTTATGATAAACCCTGTGTTTTTCATGACGAGCTTTATACTGTGCTTGAATTTTCTCAAACTATTCCCTGACTGCTTGGTGTACCTGCTAGATCCTCTGGAAGAACTTGCGGGATCTGTCTTCATTTTTTTCTTCATTTTAATCGACATCTCTCCCATACATCAAGTCCAAATAAAATTTAGGTAGGTACCCAAAACATGTCTCAAAATGAGAACACTGAGTGGAGGAATGTAAGGATCAGTTTTAATCATGTTGTACATAGGGTATCTATTCATCCCATTACTTGGGATGCTTGCTGCAGTAACCTCGAATCAAAAGTACCATTGTTCATCTTACAACCTCTGTCTATCCATTGTTCTATGGATGGAAAGTACTGCTCCTATTCAATTTGGTGTCCATCATTCTCCAAAAGCTTGTCCAAAAATCCCCAAGGAATCGAGTATATCGATCTGAGATAATGGATGTGGGTAACCCAAAGTGAACCCAAACATACTGAAAGAAGAGATTAGAAGTATGCTCAGTAGTGATTTTCTTTTTACATGACATTAAGATACACATTTTTTTGAACCTATCCACTACAACATACAAATAGTCATGACCCCCTTTCAACATTGGTAAACCCCCTAAAAATTCCATGGAGATACTTTCCCATGGATGGGATGGAACAGGTAGTGGTGAGTATATCCCCAATTTTCTATTAGTGGGCTTACAAGTAGAACACATCACACACCGCTTTACATATTTAGTTACAATTTATTTCATTTGAGGCCAAAAACAAAACCTTTGGAAATGAGCCATATTTTTTCCTACCCCAAAATTCCCAGACACAAGAGAAGTGTGAGCTTCTCGTATTACATGGACTCGTTCACTTGTAGGAATACATAACTTTCCAAGATGGTAGAGTAGTTTTCCCTGCAGACAATAGTTCTCTATCTGTCCACCATGGGTCATATTCTCATATAATTCTTTAAAATATTCATCAATGACATATTTTTCCACATAGCTATCATGATATAAAGAAGTATTCTTCAAAATAATAGAATCAACAATAGGAGGTCTAGAAAACACATCATCTACCTTGTTACTTGTACCCTTTTTTTACTTGATTACCAAATGCAATTGTTGTAGAAAACCCATCCATATATAGTGTCGAGATTATTTTAGTTTGGCTTGTTCTTGGAGATACTATAAGGTTTGGTGATATGTATGTGTTAGCACAAGATTGGTTTATGCCTCAGCGTTGCATAAATCCTTCATTATTCATTTTGGCAAATGAATACAATTGTTATAGGATATTTTATTTATTTTGGGGAAAATTGAAATTATATTGGGTTATGCCCAATCTCCAAGTTCAAGCATCAAAATCACTCATGTATTTGCGCTACCCAATTTCACGTAGACACATAGGTGGGCGCTACCTAAATTCTGGCAAAAAATGAATTGTGTAGTGTTATTTTACCAGTTTTGAGTCACTAACTTAAAACTTGGATTGTGAAAAATTGAGAAGGTATTTTTGAAAACTGGAGGACATTTTTGTTCATAACATTCCAAATAACAAAAACCTCTCTCAGTTTTTCAAAATGTGTTATGGTTTGAGAGATATTATATATAGAAGTGGAGTTACCGAATTTGCACGACGACGCTACCGAATTTCCTGTAGCGGTCACGGTTTTGATATTCGCCTTGTTGGGAGGTTGACACCTATCAAGGAGGATTATAAAGGCTTCTCAAGGATCAGTTATATGTCAAGGGACACCGTCACCTAGGATTTATCTCCATAAAAGGCCTCATGCAATGAGGTTGAAACAATTTCTTAATGACTTCCAACAAATTCCTGAAAATTAGCAGTTTGTTAGATTTTTGTCTCTTTGATGGTTGCCACATATATCCAAGGCTTAGAATCCAATGGAGGATATGGGATTTGCCCTCAAAAGTCTATTTGGATGCTATTTTCTATTTAAGGAAGGAGAGATCTCTTGGAGAAAGGGGATTCATGAGCCAAGAGAGGCTAGAGAGAGATGTAGCAGGCAATTGTCCTGTGTGTGTTCATTTGTAAGCCTATGGGCATTTTAGGATTGTAAGCATTACTGCTATTGGAGAATCATGAGAGTTGTGATTTCAGATTGTAACTCTTTTGTTTATATTTCTTCTTATTTTAATATATTGCAGATTTGAGGATCAAAGGTTGTCAATGATTTATGTATCCCTAAGCAGCAGAGGATCTATTGTATTTTGCCCATTAATCATTGTTTATATTCAAGTATTTTTTAATTCATTAATTTGAGAGGATCTTTGTTTAGTGAACATTCTATCTTATGTTTTCCTTCTTCATTCTTCCACCTATCAACATATAATATTGTTTTCTGTTGAGAAGCTTTTGTGCCTTCGATGAGTAGGATGTTTGTGACTCCATTGCCCATTGGTGTAGCCTACTGATCTACAGTTTGCAGCCCTCTCTCTTTCTTTATCCATATTGCTGATCCACCTATTCAAAACCAAAATTATCTTTTACATTCTTATAGGTGTTGAGCTTACACTTTAGCAGTCAAAGTGTGACTTTCAGTGCTAACATAATTGGCACAGTTGTCGGGGATGGATTTCAGCTGATTGAAAAGCTCCCTGGGAAGAATGACACTGCACATCTCCAACTTTAGATGGTGATTGAATTTGGACACCTTCAATACTGTACATTCACCATGGAAACTCCATTGTTCAGAATATGTTGGTGACTCCACTGGGGATGAGACAAATTAAATGGCTATGAAGGCTATCCTGGCTAAGAGGTTTGCCCCTCTCAATTTCTCAGCCATAGATGGTTATCCACATCCTGTGCCTCAAATTGATGAATGGAAACATCTGCTGCCCAGATTTTATGAAGGTGAGGATGACAACCCTTTTGAGCATGTTCATGAATTTCATGCTTTGATGCAGCAACTTGACATCCATCATGAAGATATATTGATGAAAATGTTCATGTATTCATTGGAAGGCGATGCGAGGAAATGGTATAGAACACTCCCTGCTTCTAGTATTTCCTCTTTGAAGGACTTTCATGATGTTTTTTATTCTCATTGCAAGATAATTTATCCAGTTGAAAGAATTTTTTAGAATTGTTGTGAGGGGTATGCATCATATATTAAGGATTCAAAAATTGATTCCTCTAGCAGTGACGATGAAGGGGATGATTGTAGAGAACATGATTTAGATGATGAGTTTCATAATTCTATTCCTATATTTGAAGAACAAATGCATCATTCATGTCAAAATATAGGTCCCCAAGAGAAATATCAATATGGACAATCCATTATTTCCCTTTCTCCTCCTTTTCTCGATTCTTTAAGTCAAGAGGTCATCTTAGGTTTAGATTTATTTCATCATGAGAATAGTGTTGCAGCTTGTCATGAACGAATTCATATATTACCAGTTGTTGTTGTAATCCCTCCTATTGTTAATGAACCAGTGTGCCATGATTTTCCAAGTTTTGATGTCTATGAGGATGTTTTCACTGAACAACCAGTTGTCCCAGCTATTGTACTAATCCCCTCAGCCATTAATAGTCAAATGGTCATTGATTCACCTTTGTATGATGATTATGAAGATAATTCCCATGAACAGTCTGTTGAAGACCTTATATCAGAGAATTACCCTTCACATCAAAGAAACAATAGCTTGTTTAAGCCCTCATGTCATACTTTTGTTGCTGAAAAAAAAAAGAAAAAAAGATGATAATCTAATTTTAGAGGGTGAAAAACTGAGAAATTGGGACCATAAGACAAGCTATGACGAATATCTCTCACAATCAAAAGATAAGACAGAAGAATCTAGTTTCCCAAGAACTTCTAATTGTGATGAACTACCCTATCAACCCCCTATTCCTCTTGAAGAGACAAGCTCAGTTTCATCAAGAAGCCAATATCAAATGCCATGTGATCAGATGAGAAAGGTTGAAATCAAAGAAAGAAAAACATCACTAAGCATTTTTCCTAATACATTTCATGACCAAGAGTGGACCAAGGCCATATGCATTGAGGATGAATCGGAAAATCAGAAATCCATACAACAACCAAGAATAGTGGAGGAAGGACCTAATGCAATACTTTTCCTTTTTACACAAAGCAATGTCACAGGGGAAAGTATTGATGATGTTTTTCAGGATCCATTTGCATCCTATCTGCAAGAAGAAAGTGGGCCTAGGCTCATTGATTTCTTCAATGGAAAGTGTATTTCCAAATGTTTCTTTGACGTGCCTTCAAGTAAGAATTATCTCTGGTACTTAAGGAAGAACATTTCAAAACTTAAAACAGTTGAAAAAATGATGAAATGGATTCATTGGTTGTTTCATGTAACATGAATGCTTCATTTTCCCAATAATTAGAGTAGGTGTGTGCAATAATTTTGTTTAACAAACATCATTTTCATCATTTTTGTCAGTTTCAGTTTTCATTTGCATTTAGTTTCAGTGGAAGTTCACAGATCAAAGAAGATTGCATAGGTTAAAGGTTGGGAGAATCCCTAGGATAAGGCACTGAAACTACAAGAGTTCTTAGAGCCTCATAGGAATTACTCTATCCCCCATGGAGCCTATGTTATAAAAATATCGGTTTATGCCTCAGCGTTGCATAAATCCTTCATTATTCATTTTGGCAAATGAATACAATTGTTATGGGATATTTTATTTATTTTGGGAAAAATTGAAATTATATTGGGTTATGCCCAATATCCAATTTCAAGCATCAAAATCACTCACATATTTGCGATACCCAATCACACACAGACACACAGGCGGGCGCTACCTAAATTCTAGCAGAAAACGAATTGTGTAGAGTTATTTTACCAGTTTTGAGTCACTAACTTAAAACTTGTATTGTGAACAATTGAGAAGGTATTTTTGAAAACTGGAGGAGGTTTTTGTTCATACCATTCTAAATAATAAAAACCTCTCTCATATTTTCAAAATGTGTTATGTTTTTAGAGATATTATACATATAAGTGGAGCTACCGAATATGCACAGTGGCGCTACCGAATTTCCTGTAGCGGTCACGATTTTGATATTCGCCTTGTTGGGAGGTTGCCACCTGTCAAGGAGGATTTGAAGGATTATCAAGGATAATTTATATGTCAAGGGATACTTTCACCTAGGATTTATCACCATAAAAGGCCTCATGCAATGAGGTGGAAACAATTTATTAATGACTTCCAACAAATTCCTGAAAATTAGCAGTTTGTTGGATTTTTGTCTCTTTGATTGTTGCCACCTATATCCAAGGATTAGAATCCAATGGAGGATATGGGACTAAAACTCCTAAGGTTATTTGGATGCTATTTTATATTTAAGTAAGGAGATATCTCTTGGAGAAAGGGGATTCATGAGCCAAGAGAAGCTAGAGAGAGATGTAGCAAGCAGTTTTCCTGTGTGTGTTCATTTGTAAGCCTGTGGGCATTTTAGGATTGTAAGCATTACTACTATTGGAGACTCATTATATCTGTGATTTCGTATTGTAACTCTTTTTTTTATATTTCTTCTTATTTGAATATATTATAGATTTGAGTATCAAAGGTTGTCAATGATTTATGGATCCCTAAGCATCAGAGGATCTGTTGTATTTTGCCCATCAGTCATTGTTTATATTCAAGTATTTTTTGATTCATTAAATTGAGAGGATATTTGTTTAGTGAATATTATATCTTATGTTTTCCTTCTTCATTCTTCCACCTATCAACATATAATCTTGTTTTCTGTTGAGTAGCTTTTGTGCCTTTGATGAGTAGGATGTTTGTGACTCAATTGCCCATTGGAGTAGCCTATTGATCTACAGTTTGTAGCCCTCTCTCTTTATTTATCCATCTTGTTGATCCACCTATTAAAAACCAAAATTATCTTTTACATTCTAATGGGTGTTGAGCTTACACTTTAGCATTCAAAGAGTGACTTTCAATGCTAACAGTATGCATGCTTGTTTCCTTCCCTAACAAGTAGTGTTTCCATTTATTTATGCTTTGAACTAATGCATACAACTCTTTATCATATGTAGGATAGTTAACAATAGCTTGGCTAAAAGGTTCAGAGTGCTAACATATAGGCTTATGATATTGCATCAATAATTCACCCATGGTGTATCCGCTGACATCTGTCTCGATCTCAAAGGGTTGTTGAAGATTCGACAATGATAATACTGGTGCGGTACTAATAGTTTCCTTCAAAGTGTCGAAATATTTTTGTTGCTTTCCTCCCCACTGAAAAGTGTTCTTCACACTAGTTAAGACATCCAAAGGAGATGCTATAAAGGAGAAGTTTGAAATGAACCTCCTCCAATATTGGAATGCACCTAAGAATCTCTGTATCTCGGTTACACTTTTGGGCTCAGACCAATTTACAATTACATCAATCTTGGAAGGATCAATGCTTAATTTTCCTCCTCCTACAATATGACCTAAGTACACAAGTGCAGTCTTACAAAATTCACATTTGGATAGTTTTACATACAAATTTTCCCTTTGCAAAGTATCCAATACTTTCTTTACAGGCCTCACATGTTCATTCCAAGTCCTAAAAATAAGAATGTCATCTAAATATACAATCACAAAATCATCTAGAAAAGGTCTGAATACATCATTCATCACATGCATGAAAGTTCACAGATCATTACAAAGCCCAAACGACATAACTAACCACTCAAACAATTCATGTTTGGTTTTAAAGGAAGTCTTCCATGCATCATGTTATGCAACCCTGATCTGATGGTATCCACTACGTAAATCCAACTTAGTGAAATAAACAACATTCTTTAACTGATCAAGTAAATCATCTCTACGAGGAAGAGGGTATCGATTTTTCACCGTGATTTTATTTAAGGCCCAGTAATCGACACACATTTTCCATGTGCCATCTTCCTTTGGCACCATCACGATCGGAGAAACACAAGGAGATGAACTGGGCCTGATAACCCCTTGATCCAATAAGCCTCGTACCTGCTTCTTGATCTATGTCTTCTCTACAACTAACATCCTATACATGCCCACATTAGGAAGAGGAGAATCTTGTTGAATATGTATCTCATGCTGGATTTCCCTCTTAGGAGGTAATCCATCTGGTTCCTGGAAAATATCATCATACTTAGAAACAATATTAATTAATCCATTCTTATGAGAAGGATCACATCCTTGGAAAGCGTCGTATGCTTCGACATCTTTCTCCCTTATGACCATGAGTTCATATCTCTATTATTGTTTATGAGTCTCTTCATTTGTCTTGCACTAACAAGTGTTTTGTTTACCCTCATGCTATGAGCTCTAACAATATATTCCACTCCCCCCTTAGTAAGGTGGTATTTGTTCTCATGATAAAAGAAGATTGTTTTTCTATCATAAAGATAAGGACTCCCCAACACTATGCCTCATATATCAAGTGATACAACATCCAAATCCAGTTCATCAATCAACTTTGAAGCAATAGAAAATCTGACCCTACATTGTTTGGTGACATTAAGTTTTTCTTTATCACATACCCAACCAAGAGGATAAGGCTTTGGATGTGGTTTCATTTAAAGACCCATATTTTTGACAAGTGCTTCAGTTATCAAGTTTACTTGCGAACCTGGATCAAATAATGTATCTATCTTAGTGTGTTTAGATACAACTCTTATATGAAATAACTCATTCCTCTTTCGTTCATCATCATGAGATTCATTATTGGAATTTGAACTAGCATGAAGGGAATATTTACCTTGTACTCCAACTATTGTGATCTTTCCTTCGTCTCCTGAATTGGAACCAAGATCTTGTTGCATTGTAGAAACGATTTTTGTCTTCCCCTTTCCACCGAACTGTTTCGGTCTCTTCTTTGGATGTAGTTTCCAACAATGTTCATCATCGTGACCGATTTTCTTGCAATGAGTGCAATATGTATTTCTTCCTTCTCTCATCACTATGGCGGTCTTCTTGTCCTTCCTTTTAAAATTCTTAAATGGCTTATGTGGGAGATTGGAAGGTTTCTTTGTGGGATCTTCTTTAACATGCTTCGCCTTGTTCTCAAGGTGAGTGATTTTCACACAAACTTCATCAAGATTGGTGGGTTTAAACAAGAGGAAAGTATGATTGGTGGGTTCATTAAAGTTTCATAGGAATCCAAAGGAATGTTTAATGCAAGAGCTTTCTTCCTAAATTATTCCATGAAACTTTGTACAGTTTGACCTTTACTTTGTATTAAAGTTTTTCATTCCATAATTTCTTTACCCAACGGATAAAATTGCTTGCTTATCACTGATTTAAATTCCGACCATGAGGAAAGAAGATTAAAACACTTACTTCTGTCATGAAGTTTTCTCTCCCACCATATGAGAGTGGTGCCTTCCAATTGAAGAGAAGCCAATTGCACTTTAACTTCCTCTTCATCAATATGTTGAACATGACAATATAATTCAACATGCCAGATCCAATTATCTAGCTTTTCAGGATTAGCATCTCCATTAAACATAGGTAAATCAAATTTTACATCAAGCTTTAATAATGGTTTCTTAAAAGAGGCTTTATGGCTAGAATGATGAGAATGATGAGAATGTTCAAAGGAAGAAGAACTAGAACTTGGCGATGAAGATGGAGGATCAGGAGGATCTCCTCCAGCCCCTTGATTTACTGACGCATCATCATCAAAATGTGTTTCCTTTTTCTTCCCTTTCTTCTTCATCCTCTTCTTGTAGTCTCCATACATTCGTTTGACCATTTATGACATGTGATAAAATACCATATGGAATTTTTTCTCTTGCTCATCACGCTTGTCTTCTTCTGCCATTTTCTTCCTTCGGGATGCATGACCAACTTCGGGATTGAAATTATTAAGAGTTTCTTCACCCTACTTATGCTTGGCCCTAGTAAGAATTCACACTCAACAATTCAAGTCAAAGATGACTGCTCTGATACCAACATGATCCGAGATCTTTTCATCGAAGTGACTTATAAATAATTGCATTAAATGAGCATAAATTAAAGTGCACCATTAAAGAAGGAAAAGCTCAATAATGAAGAGACATAAGAATCAAATATGAACAAAAAAAACTTGATAACGGATTTCATTCCTGGTGGACTACGTCTCTGAGACCTGCTCTCAAATGGGTAGGCATTTTTATTAACTCAACAAAAGAATTTGAAAAAATACATAAGTATACCTCATTCTGAAATCAAGCTACAAAAGTGTTACTCGGATCAGAAAACAAAAAACACCACTGAATTCATGGCGTCGAATTACCCAAAAATGACTATCTCCACGCTTCAATCTGAATATGGCACTCTGAGGCCCAAGAAAAACTTTGTCTCGGTTTCCATGCCCTGTAACCTGCAATAAATGCTAAGAACATCTTCTTGTAAAGCTTGTCGGTCCACACCCTCACGCACCTCCCTTGGTACCCTGGGCGGATTCACTTTTTAAATAAAAAGTGTGAGCTTTGTAAATGATGGAGACCTTTGGCCTTATGGTTAGCGGAGCATATGTTAAGGCATTGATAGAGGGGGAGGTCCCGGTGTCGAGCCCGCGGGCCTCCCCTTTTGGCTTGTTTGTTGTAATATATATGTATATATATTTGTATATAGTTTTTCCACCAGAATTAGCAGTGGTTATATATAAATCCGTTAGCCATATTTGACGGGGTCCCACCGGATTTGGCGGACCCGCCAACTTTTTATTTTTGGAATTTCGTTCTTAGGCTGTCATTGGGAATTTTCTCACTACCACGTGGCAGTCCATGACTGGGCCATGTGGCAGCTAACCATTGGTCCACATCAACCACTGTAAAATCACCATTCCACATTAGTGTATGGTCTGCCAACTCATCCTTCCACGTTATCTGCTACGTCGTCGTATGGTCTACCACGTGGCTCTACGGATTTCCACATGGCACATTTTTACTAGTCCACGGAATGACCTGAAAAGGCCAAATATGAGTGACATGTGGTAGCCTCTGGTGCTTCCACATCACCATTCTGACATCAAATGACACGTGTCACCTCCTACGTGTGCCATGTATGATGTATGGATGTTGACGTCGTCCGTACTAATGCCGACGTCAGCAGTACAGATGTTGACTCATCCCACTATTGACTGGGCTAGGTTGACCAAACTTTGACCAAAAATATCTTTCGATCCATAAATTTGTTTGATGAGACGTTTGTACCATTGGAAATCTTGCGATGTTCTCTTCGCGATGATGCCATTTTCATTGATTTTTGAGAACTTTTATTTTTTTCCCTTTCTCTGTCTGTTGAGGCCATTCTGAGCTTACTAAATTGCTTCTGTGAGTTCTAAGATATCCTTAGTCTTCTCTGGATCCTTTTTGGATCACTCCAATAGGTGCACACCACCTTAGCTCCACAATATACAAAGAGAAATCACCAAAAGAAATTTTCAGAAGAGACATAGAGAGAGATCCAAATTTCCCAAAGAGGGTGTAAATTTCATCCAAGTATCCTTCTCCAAATGGGAGAGTTATATCTTAAAATGAAATGAAATGATTATTATTTATAAAAATCTCCTAAAAATCATTTTTCCACTTAACTTAGGGTAAACCACAAAATGAGGGAGACATTTCCCTTTATTTTTTTCCTTTACAAAGTAATATCATTTTTGCACAAAGAAAAACCATAAAAGGACATGATGTCACCCCTTTAGGGAAATGTTTTGACACTTAGAGAAAGTCGTTGATATTGGAGAAGGTAGAAGTAGGCCTCCAAAGGCCATGTGTCTCCAAGTTAAGATTATCCTCCTCACTACAAGGGGTCTTCCGTCAAAACGTGCCAAGTGTCCATCTTCACCACCACATGCCCTAGCCCTAAGCAAGACGTGAAGCCTACAAACATGGTATAAGATCTCCCAAGCAGGTCATTGTGATGGTCATTAGGATGGAAGAAGGATAGGTGTCACTATTTTTGGGTACCATTTTTTATTCTTATTCCCACTATAGAATCTGTTAGCACATATAATTGGAGTCCAATAGTCTCCTTGAATTGCGCCATTGATTTTGAATTTGGCGATGCGACCTGGAGCTGCAAACTGGTTGAAGAGGAGAGTTGGGGGTTGGTCAGCTAGCAAACATCTTTGTTCACATTCACAAACATCAACATCAAACCCAGGGTTACCAGGTACTCCATGATTTTTTTCATACCATTTTAAAGGTTGAGAGAAGGGGTTTTGATGTTTTATCATTGGCACTGTGAACTAGTTAAAAATGAGAGTTCGAGGTTCGACTACTTGTAGAAAACCCCGAGAAATTTAAAATATAATAACATCAAAATCAATACCATCATGTACTCCATGAGGGTTTTCATACTATTTGAAGGTCGAGAAAGTGGTTTGGGATGTTTTTTCCTTTTGGCGTTGTGAACTGGAAGACAGGGGCATTGCGAACTCATTTCCTGTAACAGATGCTTTTAAACATTTGATCATAAATAAAAAAAGGTGATGTGGGGGTTTCTGAAATTTTTATGGAGGAAAATTATAATGGAATTGGAATTGACTTGCTGACCAAATTTCATTCTAACCCAGTTTGTAATTCGAGAGATATAATTAAAACACCAGTGCGCTGCAAACTGGCGCTGCAAACTCTTTGATTTTCATAGTTGTTGGATATTCACCTTGTTTGGAGGTTTCCACCTGTCAAGGAAGGTTTTAATAGTCTCCTAGGAGTTATTTGGACATGAGGGACATGTGTTCCATATCCAGATCAATTAGGATGACCTGTTTCAAAAGGCATTTATCATCATAGACAAAATCCCCCCAAAATAGGAATTTGTTAGGCTTTTGTTGGAATCTTTTGTAACAAGACTCTTAAATGGAGGATGATCCTATGTAAATCCTTGGTTTATACCTCCTTAGGGTAGATATATATTATTCACTATAAATGAAAGGGTTTTTGATGAGAAAAGGGTTGGATTCATGATCCAAGAGAGGAGAGAGTTGTAGGGGCAGTTTATCTATGTGTGACTGTAAACCTGAGGACATGTTATTGTTAAT
>JZKD02S0011578.1:9686-22058 GCA_000966675.3 Picea glauca
GGATAAGGTTGTTGGGGGATTAATGATGGGGACTTGAGAGAGGAGGATAAAAGAGGAGGGGAGCACTTGGAAGAGGATCTCATTTTATTTTGGTTTGAGAATTTATGAAGGAGGAGGAGGAGGAGGAAATTGGAAGAATTGTTTTTGGATAACTCTCACACGGCACTGGTGTTGCTGGGAATTTTGGGCTCGGGGGCCAGGAAATCGTAAGGAATCCTAGGGCTAGGGAGACGGATAGGCTATTCCTAGCTGGCTCGGAGGTTAATCAGTTTTGGGTAGAGCTTTAGCTTGGGCAGAGCTTCGAAACATCATTGGTTTGAGGTATTTATTATCATTCATATGTTGTGTTCATTATTGTTGTATTGTTCATTTTCATTATGTTGAACATGTTATTCATTATCATGTTGCTCATTTTTTAAATTCTACTGAACAATGAATTGGTATTATGCTTAATAGTGAACTGAAAAGAAATTATGATAGAATTTCTATATCTAGATTCTTTTTTGGTAAGGCTCTATATGGACAGGCCTTACATGCAGCTATCACTAGATTAAGTCTCACCTTTCCACCAATATCACTATGATTTCAATCCACCAATGTGCACAATTACCCATTCTTCTCTCAGATGGTCTTTAACAAAGTATTTAACATCACCAACTTATTCTTCATGTGGAAAACACCACCTTTCATTCCAAGGGTTCATTTCAAAACTCACTTCTAGGTATCCTTTTGACATAAGTTTACTATGTACTATATTGTCTTGCTACTGTCGATTATGCAAGGCATTCCCACTAGTTCACTAGCAACTTCTATCAAATTCACTACTAACATTTTTGGAATTGTCATTAGTTTCTTCCTTTTCATGATGGGGACAATACAATATTTTTCTTTATATAAAAACACTAAAACTTTCCTAGAAGGCATAGGAATTTTGGAAACAAAATTAGTGACAACATATTTAATCCCATCACCAATTCCTATTTTTGCAACTAAAATTGGAAACAATATCATAATTTTCATCACCAAACAAAACCTCAAAATAAAACCTATGCTCAGTAACCATCGCCAAATATTTTTATCTAATGATGGATATCACTAGCCCTTAAGAAATATCTTGACGTAATGATGACCTATCACTAGCAATATACCATATCTAAATCAACAAGAAAGTTAATGAAAATATGGAAAATGACAATGAAAATACTTGTAAACCATCGACCAATGATTGCATGAATAGAGATCATAAAAATATATTAACTGAGTACAGTATGGCAAGCCCTAATGGATAAAAATGTAATTATTGCAGCAGTGACTATGTTAGAGATGATTCTAAATAATTGATGAAAATCATTAGAGAGAGCTAGAGAAAATAGGGTTTCATATCACTTGCAAATGAGAAATACTAGTGATGTATTGAATTTATGAGCATATGGAGTCAATTCAAGTCCTTGAATGGAGGTTAAAGGAAAAAGAATACTTAAAGTTCAAAACCCTAGGATTATCCAATCATAATCATATGTCAAACATTATAGGAAAAAAATAATATAGTTTATCCTCTCATAAAACCTACATTTCAACCTCAAAGCAAAGGTTAGGGGGATGTCCACTCACAATCCCCGATATTGACCTTTTATGCTTCAAAAAAACTAATATGGACAAACAAGGGAAGGGGATAAAAAAACATAATCCTTCCTTAGGTTTTCTAGAAAGATTATCCAAGGAAAGAAGATAACATGCACTTATTACCACTTTAATAGACCATCTACCTAAATACTATGAACAAAACATAAATTTTTGGAAAAGACCACTTACTAGACCATGTTACTATGCATGAAGAAACCCTAGTATCATGAAACATCTTGCAAATTAAGAAAAGCATCCACAATATCACTCTAAAAGTGTGCATAAGAGCTCCATGATGAGAACATAAGATAATAATACAAGTAGTGATGACTCTCCGCAAGTGCTAGTTCTGATTTTAGAAGGAGGGAGCATTAGCCTTCTTATATGACACAACTCTAGTGCTACAAGCCTAAAAAATCCCCTAAAACATAAGATATTCATGATAAAGGTTGTAAAGGTCTTGGAAAACCCACAAAATATCCCCAAACAATAATAAAACATGCTAATACACTAAAAAATCACCTCCTGAATGAAATGTGTGATTGTAGGATGCCACAATGAGGGTGATGTCATGATTTAGAAGGGTGCAAGGGCCTCCAAAATCCACATACCATCATCAAAAGGTGAAAATCATGTTGAAAATTCACACGTCCTCATCAAAAGGTCACATGTCATCATCGATGGATCCCAACTCATCGTCAAAATGGGTGCCCTAATGGTAGTTCAACGCCACCATCATCAAACCATTATAACGCATGCCATCATTATCAATAATGATTAAAATTTGAAATGTAAATATCAATGGTCAAGGTGAATGAAGGGTCTATCATCTCTCCAAGGGGTGTCCAATCATGTCCAAGTGCAATTTCTTCTCGGGGATATGGTTTCAATACAACACCTTCAATGGATGATAAAGGTAAAAGAAGACTTGAAGATCAAAACCCTAGGATTATCCAATCAAAAGTGTATTTAAGTTCCCTCTACATCATGCAACAAATATGTAATGTGTATAACCTTATATTTTATACAAGGGCACATAACATGATATGATATTCAAAATTGACCACTAGTTCTGAAATTGCACTATGCCTTATGGAGCAAAACCCTAGTTCACGAGATCCTAGAGAAAATTATTTTTTGGGAAACAAAATCATAGGGGATGTGTACCCTTAGCTGTAATTTGGTGTCAATAGTCCCACATAACTAACGATTCATCCATCAAAGGTTGGATTATGTTTTATGGCGATTTGCAACTCGCCTTCTAAATCCATTCAAGGACACATTGACAATTTGGTACAAAGGAATAAAATCCAATATAAGGAGCATATTTGAGTTTCTTAAGATCCCATAAGTGTTTTTTTCCAAGTCCCACGTGACCACAATACCCATAATTGTTGGACACAATGTTATTCAAAATTGACCCCTAGTTAAGAAATTGCACTATTCCTTACTGCACAAAACCCCAATTCCAACGGTCTTCATAAAAACCATTTTCTAGGAAACGAAATCGTATGGGAGGGGTGACCTTAGTTGTAATATAGTTCTATGATTTCAATGAAACTGATATTTCATCCATCTAAGGATCGTTAGAGTTATATGGAAATTTGTAACTCGGGTCCTCAAGCCATTCAAGGACACATTGACAATTTGGTATGGGGGCATAAAATCAAATACAAGCGACATAATTAAATTCTATAAGCTCTTCCCCAAGGGTATATGGAAATGGATGATGGAGTGTACTATTAAGTAACTCTATTGTGTGCATTCACTATTTCTAAACCATGACTTACCTTGTGTGTCTCATATCGGGCATTGTGGGCACACTTGGAGCTTAGAGCGGAAGCAATCAGATAACATGAACCCATGTCACTCCAGTACATTCCCAACCAATTATCGATTCCCCTGGTCACAAAAAAAAAATTCTCTGAGGTCCCACAAGTGTGTTTGTCCAAGGCCCATGTGACCACACTACCCAAATCTCCTAACATTGTTCTTTTGAAAATCGACCCCTAGTTTAGAAATTGCATTGTCCGTAAATGAGAAAAAACCTACTTTCATAGATATTAGAACAAACTATTTTTCATGAGATGGAATCCTAGGTAATTGGTTCCCCTATCTATAATTATTTTCACCACATCCAATGCAACAAATGGTTCATCCATTCGAGGTCCGGTTAGAGTTTTATGGTGATTTTCAACTCACCTCCTCAATCCATTCGGGAACATATTGAAAATTTCTTCTAGAGCCATAAAATTCAAAATGAGAAACATTGTTGAATTTTGTAAGCTCCTACAAGTGTGATTGGCAAAGTACCATGTCAGCACGCTACCCACAGTCACCTACCAAAGTGTTTTTCAAAACCAAATCCTAGTTCAAAAATTGCATTCTCATTTATCGAGCAAATCCCTGGTTTCAAAGATCCTTGAACATATTGTTTTTTGGGGAAATGAAATAAAAGGAAATGGGTGCCCCTATGATATAAAGTATGCTAAGAATGAAATTAGGTACAATAAAAAATATAGTAGAGAATATAGAAATACATTGAAACCCAAATTGTATTAATTAATAAGATAGAAAAACATTGTAGAACACAAAATGGCAGAATGGGGTATCTTATCTATGAGAATAAAGAGATGTTGGATACACTTAATTCACAACAAGCCTTACATCACACACCATTGCATGATTAAAGGACCTCCTTCACCTCAATTATATATGAGAGAGTGAGAGGAGAATAGTTTACATGACGCATGTGGGATAAGATGGTCTAAGATTACAAAATGCCATAGGCATGTAAAACATTAGGAATTCTTGGGAGGTCAACCATCCCAATACTAATCTATCCCAAGAACACTTAACTGTGTATTTCTAATGGGATCCGATGCATTAATTCTATGATATAGGAATGAACATAGTACCACTAAGAAGCCATTGCATGATGTCTATAATTAACAAATGGAGATGGAATTACATTACATTCCCCATCAAAATGGTGAATATAATGGTTTATCAAAACCATAGGATGGAAAATAATGATTTAGTGGAAAAGGTGGATGGCCACCGAGATCCACCTAGATCATTCCCCCCCACTTAGAAGTAAATCGTCTCCAATTCATCAAGTTCCCTTAGGATATCGAGAGACTTATGTTGAATCTTAACCTTGTTGAGTCACTTGCCTTGTTGAAGTATATTCCCTACTTATACTTGGCATGTGGAAGGATATGATGAACCTATTGGTGGAGGTTTTGGATCAGTTCAACAAATTTGGAGGCATGGTCTTCCTTGGTCTCAGTGTGGGAAGACTCTGCCATTGAAGATTTAGCAAGAATAGTTATATCAACGGGGGATAATGGATGGAACCCAAAGTACACTTGAAAATGTTCATGGCCAATAGATATATGTTGAACATATGGAAGACTCTCATTCTATGGAAGGGAGCATCAGACACCACGTTAATGGAATTTTTGACCTGGCAGTTCAGAAGAGGTACCCCTATGGGTGAAACAATATATTTGTTATCCTAAACAATCTTGTCAACCTACTTTTTTTTGTGTATATAGGTATTGGGAAAAGGATGTAGTTGTCATAGTGACCTTCTATTCATTGTATGACTGGATCATGAAGAGGGAAAACTATGCGGTATGAGATATTTCTTTGTGATACTATTTTTCCAAGATCAATGAAGTGGTAGTATTCAGAGCTACCTATTATATCTTATATATTTGATCTCCCAGAGAAATAATGAAATTGTGGGGTCGAGACTCATAGATAGTATAATGTTTCCACATATATGGTTTTCCTAAGAGAACATCACAAAATTCAAGTGGGGAAACATCACATGATACCTCATCCATGAAGGAATTTATGCCATAGGACGAGCGACATTTCTAGTTGATACATATTTCTCATCCCCAAATCAACCATCCAATAGTGTATGGTTGTGGGTGTGGCATCATTGTAAAATTCAATATCTTGACAACCTTAGATGAGAACAATTTCTTCTGATTCCTGCTATCAACAATGAAATGTAGTGGGTCTCCCTTTACCCACATCTATGAGTGGAAGAGGCTCTCTCCCTCCTCAATCTCCTTTGGTTCTTCTGGTTGTATTATTCTAGCCATGATGGTAGTAGTGGGTTCCACATCAATGATTTGTTTCCAGTTATTGTGCTCTAAATCAAAGCCTGAGTCAAGTTCTAATTTTTTTTCTTTGATCTATACCACCAATGAATATTTTGAGTGACATCCATAGGTTTTGTTCTAGGGGATTTTGTGGAACTCACACCACTTTCTAGTGTCTTTATTAGACTTCTTGTTACCCTTGTTTTCATACATCTTGGACTAAATCTCTTGAGGTTTGCCTTCCTTGATGTATCCTTCATTCTCCGAGTTATGCTTTTCATTGTTGTGCTTATGTTGTTGTGTGTTTCAAAACCTAAACTCTCTCTTATTCCACTTCTTGAATTTCTACTCAATTTTGACTGCATATCAATCACTAGGTGTCCCTCAGAGTCTTTGATACCTAGCTTTGAGCGCAAGGTATGAAATATGTTATTGTACTTCGACACCATATGGTCTCTTTTCTGATGAAGAGTCATTCGTATCATGTACTTGTCATCATAGTTTCTGAACTGGTATAACTCCTCCTTGAGAGTATCTACAAAGGTATCCCAAGTGGTTTCTCTCCACAATCACATAGTTTCACCTATGGTGTACCTCTCACAATAACCTTCCCACCAAGCTATGACATGGGGAAGGTATTTAAGGAGTGTGAATGTGATCTTTTCACTCTTGGAAAAGTTTTGGACGAGGTGATAACCTTCTAGTAGATTCAACCATTTTTCTTATGCATCTACATCTATCTAGCCATCAAATAGAGGGATATCAAAATTGACTTGTAACTTTAATGGTGTCGCACCTCTAAAATGTATACTTGTTGAATATGCCTCGACTTCCATTGGTAGTCGTCAAAGGATGTGAGTGAAGTTTTTTATCATCTCGTTCCTTTGTCAATGAGGTATTCCTTGAGAAATGTCTTGAGAGGATCTCCTGCTCCATCCTCTCTCTTTTCTTCAACATTAGATGTCTCTTGGGCTTGTGAGAGAGGTTTTCCTCAAGAAAAACTATATCAAGACCCAAATCTCTATACCAAGACCTTGTCCAAGACATGCTTTGATAAACGACAAGGAGGATACTTCTTTGATACCACTGATCTAGATTATGCTAAGAACAAAATGATATACCAATAAAAATATAGAAGAGAACATATAGATATAGTGAAACCCAAATTATATTAATTAATAATATAGAAGAACATTGTAGAACACAAACTGGGAGAATGGAGTAGCTTATCTCTGAAGAAAAAAAGATATGTTGGTTATGCTTCATTCACAACAAGATTTACATCACACTCCATTGCATGCTTTAAGGAGCTCCTTCATCTCAATTATATATGAGAAACTAAGAGGAGAATAATTTCCATGATGCATGTGGGATAAATTGGTCTAGTATTACAAAATTCCATAGGCATGTAAAACACTAGGAATTGTTGGGAAGTCATCCATCCCAGTACTACTCTAGCCCGAGTACACTTAACTTTGGAGTTCTAATGGGATTCATTTCATTAACACTATGTTATATATATGTACATAATACCACTATAAAACCATTACACGATGTCTATAAATAACAAATGGAGATCACATTACATTACATTCCCCATCAAAAGAATATCATGGTTTATCAAAACAACAAGACTGGAAATATTGACTTAGTGGAAAAGGTGGATGGACATCTAGATCCACCTAGATCACCCTAGTTGTAATTTGGTGCACCGAGTCCAATGAAACTAACAATTTGTGAATCCAAGGATCAATTAGAGTTTTATCACTAGTTTCAACTCATGTCCTCAAGACATTCAAGAACATAATGCAATTTTTTCTAAAGGCATAAAATCCAAAATAAGAAACATAATTGATTTTCGTAAGCTATCACAAGTGTTTTTTTTCAGGTCCCACGTAACCGCACTATCCAAATCATCCAACACATATTTTTTCAAAATTGACCCCTAGTTCAGAAATTGCATTGTCCCTTACTTAGCAAAACCCTAGTTTTGGAGATCCTCGGACAAACTATTTTCCCAGAAATGGAATCATAGAGAGGGGCTCCTATATCTACAATTGAGTGCCTCAATTCAAATTCAACTAATATTTCATCCATTTGAGACCTGGTTAGAGTTTTATGACAAGTTCCAATTGCCCTCCTTAAGCCATTTAGGGACATATTGACAATTTAGTATGTGGTGCATACAATCCAAATTGAGTGGCATAATTGAGTTCCATAATCTCCCAAAAGTGTTTTTGAAAAATTCCCATGTGACCACACTACCAATAATTTCCTGACACAGTTTTTTTCAAAATCAACCCCTAGTTCAGAAATTGCATTGTCCCTTGCTGAGAAAAACCATAGTTTTAGATATCCTCAAACAAATAGTTTTCTAGGAAATGAAATAAAAGGGGAGTGGTGCCCCTAGTTACAATATGTTTCCCCAAGTACAATGAAATTTATGATTTGTCCATCCAAGGCTAAATCAATGTTTTATGGGGAGTTGCAACTTGCCTTCTCATTCCATTCAGGGACATATTGACAATTTGGTCAGGGGGCATAAAATCCGAATGCAACTATTGTTCGAACAAGTAGGTTGAACTATTGTGATGCTAGTGAAGGTACCATTTACTATATTTAAAAAGAATCAACAATTATCATAACACATGAAATCAAGTGGGGATTCACAGAGATAAGGTGTCTAATTTTTTTTGAGAAGATTTCACTAAGTGACACATAAAATGGTATGTACACCAATATGGTGGTAGGATGAGTGGGTTGATGATGAGAGTAAGATAGTTCCCTTTATCACAACCTAGAATCATAGGATGATTGGAATGTGCACATGACCTAATTTTATAATACTATTATTGATGTTGAAGAAAATTGCCATTAACCATAAAAAAACCTGAGAATACTTCAAGATTTTCTACTCTTATACATTTGCATTTTCTCTCGTTGTCTTCAATGATAGAGTTATTGAATAAATTTTATGGAGATTGGGATAAACATTAGAGGATTAAAAAATCACTTGGTATTGATTATATTTTGTGAAATTTTGAAACCATAGTATACTTGAAGTGTTTGATGTGGAGTGCTTGGAAATACTACTACACTTTGTGATGCTAGTAAATGTGTTAATGGGGATCCTTTGGTGTGTTATATTTTATTGTTGTGGATGTTTCATGGTATGGTTTCAAATATTGGTGTAAGTACATTTCTTAGGCCATATTTTAGTATTCTTAGGATCAATATTCATGAAGTATTCCTCAAACAACCACCTTATACATTTTTATGGTATCATTGGCCTTCAACTAGGAATATGAGCACCATTATTATGTTTTGCATAGATATTTGTCACTCTTCAATGCTTAAATATTTATAGTCTTGGGGTGAAAAGAATATGAACCTTTGTATATTCTTTTAGAGATTATAATATAGCATGGATATCTTATATGATATCATGGTAATACAAGTAAGGTGTAATCATGGTATTTTCTATGGTGATGGAGGAGAAGAGGACAATGTTGAGAAAAAAAGGTTGTCTACATTGAAGCATTTGGTTGGTCTAGTAAGGGGAGTTTAATGGGGTGTTTGAATCATGATGACATAGTATAGATCTAATATATATATTTTAGGGAGGTTGTCATAGTTTTGAGGTGGTGTGGGAGGTAGTCACAAACTCTAGTGAGTACTATTATGTGCAAATAAAGAAGTCATATACTAGGTATCTTTCTTCATGAATAATTCTAGGGGAGGCAATCTATCATTAGAAATTGGTGATAGTATGGTAAATTGAGACAAAAATGTCTCATATATGGTAAAAATAATGTGTATAGTGTATCAAGGTCATAGGATTAAGGGATGTCTGCATTGAATTCCACATCACTTGGGAAACATGGGTATGTGGAATTCTATTGATTTATGTATGTTCTTTTATTTGTTAATACAATCCTTCACAAGTGACTATATTATGGATGACTATAGGTTTTGGTGTGTTTTTTTTATAAAAATATCATGCAAGTGTTTCATTTCTATATAACACATGTGTGGTCCTAGAATTCAATTTTTTTTTGGTGGTTTGGGTTGTAAAAACAAAAAAAAAACACCATTTTTCCAGCAACATCTTGAAGAGATTTTTCCAGCAATATTATGGTATGTTTCACCACATTGACATTCTTCAGGTCCATTAGGGCTTGAGAAAGGAAATTTGAAAGGGTTTTATCTGACTAGATAATGAGATGAAATATAACATATTCTTCAAACAAGTCAGTTGAATTGTCGTGATGCTAATGAAGGTTCCCTTTCCCATATTGACAAGAATCGATAATGCTCATTATTACCCCCTCTCACCTAGGGGTAACAAGAGGATATCATGTCTCATGGCCCACTAGAAAACCTAATATGGATGTTATCCCATTCCCTATTTTCATTCATATTTATTTATTAAATCATTTAACGCATATTCTAAGGGTTGAAATTGTTCATCTCCCTAGGGTTTGTCTTATCTAGCTCAAAACCTAGGGTTTATGAAGGTGTAAACTTTAGGGTTTGACCTATTTCAATTGATATACATGATAGACGTCCTAGAAGTAGAAATAAAACATTAGGGTTTATGATGGTATAAATCCTAGGGTTAGATTTTATGAAGTTGATCCTAGGCCAATAAGGGTATAACCCTAGTTTTCCAACTTACAAGTCTTCTTGGACATCTAACTCTCATCCTTCCAATGCTTTGCATACTTCTCATTTATTTGTTACACTTTTGCTTGTTTTAAGAGAGAACAAACTGTATTTTAACAAGTTCTTCAACTTTCGGCATACAAAAGTATTTTTTTTATTTAGAATTTCACTTTACAGTAAAAACAAAACTTGTGAAGAATTTTGTTAGCTTTCCAATGATTTTTTTTTTTTTGTATCACGATTTGATATGTCAATTTGCCAGTTGTTTAACAGTATGTTCCTTAAACATGAAAGGAATGATAATGAGTAAGTTTTTTCTACAACAATGTATCTATTATTAAACTTATGTTTTTAAGAAACAAAATACACTGCAACAATCTACAAAGACTCTATTTTATTATGACTATAATTTTGAATATAACGGATGAATATTATAATTTCTAGATTTTTTTGAAGTTCACCAAGGTGAAAATGTTGCATCTTTTAAACACATGTTTTTCTACACCTTATATCTATCTTAATTTTTACTTAAAACTAAAATCTAAATATACCCTTTCGAAAAGAACAGTTTAAGGATTATGAATATATTTTTTTCTAAATTTTTCACTGTATATTTTTAGAGATACTGATATTTCATTTCATCGAATCATAATGTCATCTGAAAATATTATGCAGTGATTTTAAAAAAATAAAAAATAAAATGAAAAAAATTTATAGGACTTGAAAGAAGATTCAATTTTGTAAATGTTGGTGTCATTTTAGAAATCAAATTCTCAATATTTGCAGGAGTTCGCAACCTCCGAAGTTCAGGTAAGCTTGGGGCAATTCTCTAGTTTTTGTTTTCAGTCCCAATTTCATGTTTTCAGCCAAAATCATCTTTCGGCCGAAACCTAGATTTTAATGGAATCCGTTAAAAATAAACATTTTGGCCGAAAATTATTTCATCCTAGATATTCTTACCACAGGAAAATAATTAATTCTAAACACATTGTACACGAATTTTGAGGGCACTGTCAGGACGCCGTTCAATTTGACGTGCAAATTTTCGGCTGAAAAAAAATCCTAGCAACATTTTTTCGGCCAAAAAATTGCCGCTAGGAATTTTTGAGACCCGATTGTCACAGAAGTGTTACCCATCTTCATGATTTTAACCATATATGTTTCTATAATAATTAGGGACTGAAAAAATTTCATCCAATTAGCTTTGTTTCATAATAATTCAAGCATATAATAATTGTTTAACATCTTACTTTCATTCTACCTGGTATCGGGAATAATTTCCATGGTTACATTGTTCAATTGAAAAAAGTTTCCTTCTAGTTTTTATAAAACTTTCATTATTGATCATTGTATTTATTAAAAGTTTTATTGTAGAAATCAATGCTCTATGATTTATTTTCCTCTTACTTAGAATTTAACACACATATTCCTTTTCATTTCACTAAATTAATATCATTTATTTGTCTCTGTTACAAAATTGTTTCTTGCTAAAGTAAATTTTTTCTATTTACAAGTTTTATTACAAAAACTCTTTGTCCTTGACATCTAGTGTTCCAGGGCTCATTCTCACTCTTTTAGACTCTCTTATAGATATTAAACACATTAGAACACCTCACACACATGTACTTTATCAATTGTCTTTTCTAAACTATTTCTTAACCAGGGGTGATTTTAAGGATGAAAAATTATTTTTAAATGTAGAAACCTTGACGAATGTTACCAATCCTTTATATGCCAACTATAAATGTTTGGCGATATTTTTTAAAAAATATTCAAATTTATAAGGATTTTATATAGTTTTTATAAATTTTTGGCGATTTTTAAAGTAAAATAATTTTATCCTATAGAATTTGAGTGAATCATTTTTAAAATAACAAATCTCATTTTTGGAAAAACCATGGAAAATTAGCCCGTGAGCGAAATTTAGCCCCTAAAATCATCCATGTTCTTAACTTGCCCCATT
>JZKD02S0011578.1:22108-36402 GCA_000966675.3 Picea glauca
ATGAGTAACTTTTTTCTACAACAATGTATCTATTATTAAACTTATGTTTTTAAGAAACAAAATATACTGCAACAATCTACAAAGACTCTATTTTATTATGACTATAATTTTGAATATAACGGATGAATATTATAATTTCTAGAATTTTTTGAAGTTGACCAAGGTGAAAACGTTGCAGCTTTTAAACACATGTTTTTCTACACCTTATATCTATCTTAATTTTTACTTATAACTAAAATCTAAATATACCCTTTCGAAGAGAACAATTTAAGGATTATGAATATATTTTTTTCTAAATTTTTCACTGTATATTTTTAGAGATACTGATATTGCATTTCACCAAATCATAATGTCAGCTGAAAATATTATGCAGTGATTTTTTTAAAAAATTAAATAAAATTAGATAAAAATAAATAAAATGAAAACAAATTATAGGACTTGAAAGAAGATTCAATTTTGGAAACATTGGTGTCATTTTAGAAATCAAATTCTCAGTATTTGCAGGAGTTCACAACCTCCGAAGTTTAGGTAAGCTTGGGGAAATTCTCTAGTTTTTGTTTTCAGTCCCAATTTCATGTTTTCAGCCAAAATCATCTTTCGATCGAAACCTAGATTTTAATGGAATCCGTTAAAAATAAACATTTTGGCCGAAAAGTCTTTCATCCAAAATATTCTTACCACAGGAAAATAATTAATTCTAAACACATTTTACATGAATTTCGAGGGCACCGTTCGATTTGACGTGCAAATTTTCAACTGAAAAAAAATCCTAGCAACATTTTTTCGGCCAAAAAATTGCCACTAGGAATTTTTGAGGCGCGATTGTCACAGAAGTGTTACCCATCTTCATGATTTTACCCATATATGTTTCTATAATAATTAGGGACTAAAAAAATTTCATCCAATTAGCTTTCTTTCATAATAATTCAAGCATATAATAATTGTTTAACATCTTACTTTCATTCTACCTAGTATCGGGAATAATTTCCATGGTTACATTGTTCAATTGAAAAAAGTTTCCTTCTAGTTTTTATAAAACTTTCATTATTGATCATTGTATTTATTAAAATTTTTATTGTAGAAGTCAATGCTCTATGATTTATTTTCCTCTTACTTAGAATTTAACACACATATTCCATTTCATTTCACTAAAATAATATCATTTATTTGTCTCTGTTACAAAATTGTTTCTTGCTAAAGTAGATTTTTTCTATTTGCAAGTTGTATTACAAAAACTCTTTGTCCTTAACATCTAGTGTTCTAGGGCTCATTCTCACTCTTTTAGACTCTCTTATAGATATTAAACACATTAGAACACCTCACACACATGTACTTTATCAATTGTCTTTTCTAAACTATTTCTTAACTTGCCCCATTCGTAGACCTATCCTATCTCAAAATGTTTTAATGAAATGCTAGAATTGTTACACCATTATAGAAGGGATTTGGTGAGAGGAATTGTTTCCAAAAAGGTTTTGTATTTAGAATAAGCACGTGAATAGAATAAGAATGTGGACTTTCTAACAATCTAGGCATTGGGGTGATGATGAGAGGGAGCTAATTCCCTTTGTCAAAGCTTAGGAATTTATAGGATGAGTGGAATGAGAACATCACCTGATTGGATATGAATACATTCAAAATTAAACAAAATTTCAATCAACCATAAGAAAACATGAGACTAATTCATTATTTTCTACTCTTCTTCATTTTCACTTAAGCTTGGTAAGGTTTTGTGGAATTTAGAAACCCTAGTATAGTTGGAGTTATTGAAGTGGGGAATCTTCTCACAATCTAGGCATGCAATAAATGAATATAGAGAGAATCTATGATTTCTCATGCTCATTTGATATATTATATAAGGATAAATTATAAATTTAAAAATTAACTACATACATTTCTCAATGCCATCCCAAGTTCATCTTTCCGAGAATCACTGGGTGGTGTTGAGAAACATGATTGTTCTTATGGAAATGCCTTCATGTACCTATGATATTTTAAATGACCTAGGAGACACAAAGGACAAAATTAGAAGTCATTTGTAGATTAATTTAAAATTGAACAAAGAAAAATAAACAACACACATATCTCGAAATAGAACAAAAAATAATAAACATACCCCATACATGTCTACATACATATGGTAATTCTTGTATACCATCAATATCACTTCCAATACTAATGGTCTCCACTAACTTATGATCTTCAGAGTAAGACAAGAAGTATCATACCTTTTATGAGTTCTTCATCGGGTTTTTCTGTAGATGGAGGTTTGTAACAACAACTTAGTTTGGAAAGTGGTGTAAAACTTAACCTAGTTTATAATATTGAAATACATAACCACCTTTCTTCTGTGTTATGTTATAATGTATCAGATATTCTACTTTAATAGCCATCGACCCAATTAGAAATTGAATTCGTTTGGATTCTATTACTAAGATCATGAGGGTTTGTTTTCTCTCTAAGCAATGGAAACCAATAGTATCTTCTCCATTCATTACCTTTTGGGGAAACCACTACGTGTATGTTCCCTACAAAAAATGGAGTGTCACCATGTGATTGTACTAAATGGACAAATCGTGCAACATTCATGTTATTTATTAAAAATTAATAAATTATTCATCAAACCCGGTTGTATGAGATCTAAGATGTAATCATGATCTACCTAAATGTTTGGTTTGTCCTCCTCCAAATATGATAATTCCATAGTTATACATTGACCAATGAGGAATGATACATGATGTCATCTATTAACCAATTCTATGGATTCACAATAATCCCACTCATTACTACCACATGGACCAGAGAATAAAGAGAGTTTTCTTGTCCATATTTGAAGTATTACATTGTCTGACGTTCGAATTGAATGGAATCCATGAGTGCCCTGAATTATTTTTATTCATATGAATGTGATTGATATACATTGACCACCTCCCAAAAATATTTATCTATGTTTCATTTTCTAGTTGATTGGTGTTATTCCCTTCTTGTTCCCTCTCCCATTACTTAAGAACACCATTCAACAATGGATTTTGCATATTGAATGATGGAAATAGTTGTGAACTTCATTTCTTTCCTACATTATGTTGTTTTGATTCATTCCCTTGCTCCAACATGCTCCCCTTCCCCACACCCAATTTTGAAATAGTTCCAAATATGTGGTACCTTTTGTTTTTTGTGAAAAATACAAAACCATTGAAATACACGGGAATTTTTTAACTAGCCCACATGACCATATGACCAAATCCAATATTGATCCATATTTATGTTCTTGTCCTTAAGTTAATTGTAAAACAATTGAAATGAATTTTGTTTGTAAGCTAAGTCATGACATCGATAGTCACTTATGTTGAAGTGATACTCCTTTAATATAACACTATTTTACTAGTTACTATATGGTCCATGCTGTAAGTTTTAAACCTGTGATGTAAAGCTATGCATATAGATTCTTAAGCAAAACAAAATTTAATCAATGGCTCATTCACATAGTACACAAAGATTTATACCGGAAACCCTCAACCGAGAAAACCTTTCTTATATTCATTATCCTGAATTTCACCATTCACCATACAATATATATACAAAACCCTAATCCTTTAATCCAGGATTAATTTACAAAACCACTAAAAATAGTAAAATCCGCTAAAAATAGCAAAAACCACCCCAAAACAAAAATTGGGCCGTTGCCCCGAGCTACCGCATAACCAAGGGGGGGCATACCTACCCCCCCTGGGACCCCCTAGGAAAGTTCCTGGTGCACATGACACAAAGAACACTACTAGATGGATCGTCATATGCAGTTGTCATATCTGACACGCCCACACACACACATGCAAAGAATATAACACATACCCAACATTCTCCCCCACTTGTTGTTTTCTTTGCATCCAGGGGTCCAGGGGATTATATAGTCAAAAATCCAAGGAAAAAATGCCCATTGTTACTCTATACCAAGAGAAATTTTATGTGCTCATAGACTTTGTCAATGAATCTACAACATTCTTCAAAGTGTCAACGTTTTCCAGCAACACCTTCTTTTCCTCAACCATGTCTCTCACAAAGTGATACTAGACATCAATATGCTTTGTCTTCGAATGATAAGTTGGGTTCTTTGCCAGGAATATTTCACTCTGACTGTCACAATCTAATCTCACTGCTTGTTGTACCAACCCATTACTTGAACACAATCTTTGTAACCATATTGCTTCCTTTCTTGCATGAGTGGCTGCCATGTATTCAACTTCTATAGTTGAGAGTGCCACTACAGCCTGCCTTTTGCTCATCTAACTTATTTGTCCTCCAAATAGGTTAAACACATACCCACTTGTAGATCTTATGCGTCCAGATCTCCAGCCCAGTCTGCATCAACAAAGCCATGTATGTCCAACACTCTGTCCAATCCTGGTCTTCCTTGGTAGCACAATCCATAACTGGTAGTGCCACAAAGATACTTGAAGACCCTATTTACTATTGTCTAATGCTCCTTCCTTGGTTTTGACATATACCTACTCAAAAATACCACTTCATGTGCAATGTACGATCTAGTACAAACCATTGCATACATCAAACTGCCAACTACACTGGCATACGAAACATGGGACATGTCCTCTTCTTCTTCCTGTGTCTTGGGACACTGATCTGTAGATAAATTTACACCTATAGGAATAGGAACCTTGACCAGATTACTTCCATGCATATTAAACCTTTGCAATATCGTCTCAACATATTTTCTCTGATTCAACCAGAGTTTCCTATTTGCACGATCTCTTTTAATCTTCATTCCAAGAATGAAGTTAGCAACACCAAGATCCTTCATGTCAAATTTGGAGGATAGTTGTGATTTCACCTCCTTGATAACATCCATGTTATTTCCTACCAACAACATGTCATAAACATACAACACTACATAAATGAAGTGATTACCAACCTACTTGGAATATACATAGTGATCAACCCTGCTTCTTACAAATCCCAATCCAAGGATGTATGTGTCAAACTTTTGGAACCAAATCCTAGGTGATTGCTTCAGACCATATAGTGACTTATTTAGCTTAAAGACCAGCTCTTTCATTCCCTTCACTACAAAGTGATGCAGACCCCTGACCCTCAGGCCAAGATCTGCTCAGGATCGTTCTAAATTCTCCTTAAGATGAAGTGGCTTCTTTGGTTCCCTGCTAAAACCTTTAACAAATCTGATCCACAGGTCCTTGTGAAAACTCACCCTGAGAAACTTAACACCAAGCACGAGCTTTACATTTCCATACAACCATGACCTGGTCCTTGCGTAAATGCCTTTCGCAACTTGCATGTTCGCGGGTTGAAGACCCTCGAATTTTTCTTCACCCAACACCAATATCCGAGACGCGATGGGATATGGCTCCACCTTGTTAGCGCCCTCCATGCATAACCACCAGCTAGGGATAAGTGCTAGCCTCACTCGCAACTCACGAGTTCACGAGTTGAAGACTTGAACCTCCGGGCCCTTCTTTTACAAAACCCCAAGACACGAAAGCCAGAGAAGGCTTGACTCCTTTAGCGCTTCTCGGGACTCACAACTTTGTGACTTGAGTTTTTGAGTCTTTGTGCCCCTTTCTTATGAGAACCCGAAGCATGAGAAGTCAACAGGGTGTTGAATCCCCTTTTGAACTACACGTGTCTACCACCTGTCACTACATCTTCCTCTCTCTGGGTGTCTTATCATCACCCCACATGTCAACCATGTGATTCCCACCAAGCAGACGTGCCAAGTGTTGCATGATCCCTCGCAACTCGCAAGCTCAAGACTTCTACAATCGAAACTGATTTATTCCAACCTCCGAGACCCTGACACGCGATATAGTGAAGAGGTTTTTATCTGACAGTTTCTCTCGCTTCTCGCTATTCAAAAAATCGTGCAACCAAAGGATTTGGTCTGCCCTCTAAACTCACAATATGCGATACTCCATGAAGATTCAGATATGATGGTTCTCCCATGGCTTGGATCAAACGGTATGGATATCTTCCTCTGCTTCTTACAACTCACAGCTTTGCGACCCCAAGAGTTTGGTCTTCCACTTCCCATCTCACGAACTCCGAGTTCGTGAAATAATCCAACGACTTATGCAAAAAAATATCAATGGTCCGCGTTGATTCTAGATCCTAAGGTGATGAGTTCACCTACCTCTAACCACCTTGCAACTTCTTTGGATCCTAAGGTAATCACAACTTCACAAGTTCTTCCTAGAGAACTTTGACCACTCGATTTCTTCCTCCAGAACCTCTGGCTCAAATTGACTCGGCATTCTCCTTCCAAAATTTACCTTCTGCGCGATGATTCAGCTTCTCGTCTTTCTTCGAAGTGGTTCGATCTCTGTCTTCCTTTGAAGTGTTCAAAGGTGTTATCCCTCTTGATCTTTCACTTGTAAAATCGAGTCTCTAAAAGAAATCCTCCACGCACTCCTTGCGGCAATCTACCAAATACTCCAGGGTACTTGATTTTTTTTTTACTCTGTGCACTTTCTGCAATAGTAGTCCTTCAACCTTTCAACCTTAGTTGATAAATTCTAAGGCCTCAACTAGCCTGTGCACACCTTGCACGACTTCTTTTCTTCACATGCACTTCTACTGGAATGAGAACAATGGTATCCTTCCTGATCTTTCTAAGATAAAACTCAAAACCCTTGTCAACACACACCTTGCAGACATTTCACTGCACTCCTTGCAGGAACTCTCTAAGGATGAGAAAAATTGAAACTCATTCTCTCTCTCTCAGACTTCATATACTTAACATGAAATCATACATTCAACACAACATAGCCTCATAAAAAATACATAACTGAGAGAATAAGACAACCATAAGCATACCATTCATCATGTATAAACAAAAATCATCATAACACCCTGAAATCTGATTCAAAGCTTCATTTATTAATTCAAAGCTCTTGTACATGGATTGTTCTCTTCAACTCTCCGCTACATATCTCTTCTTCTACTCTGTGCTAATGATACCACAATACAATGATACAATGGTGAGGGTGTCTATGTCCATTTTCCCTCCTACTCTTTAACTTTCTAATCTATGAATTCAAATCTACCTATTTTCATTAACTATGTATAAATGATTTTACATTTTACAGATGGGAGTAACCTCTCCAGATCTATTTTACAATATCCAAGATATAAATGCAAGGTACGCCTTCTTCCTAACTATTATATTAATTCCTTTTAAGTTTAAAATTCAAAACAGTTCTTATGAAAATGTGCTTCCTTTTCCATCTGTGCATCCAGCTGCTCCTTTCCTAAGTGCGTGATTTTGGCCTTGTACGATGCTCCTACATCATACTCTCTCACTTGAAAATTTTCATGAACTCATGTTCATGTGCTCTTGCACGGTCTTTCCATGCTTCTAATTTCTGCTTCATCTTCCCAAATGGCATCTTCAACTGGATGTCCCTTCCACTTGATCAAGTATTCAAAATACTCTTTCCTCCTGGTCTTCTTGTCGACCCTCTTCTCAATTATTCTTTCCATCTGTGTCTTTTCAGCTATAGACATTTGTTTTGTACATTGAATTTCTTGACATCTGTTCTCATCCCTGGCCAAAAATATGATCCATTTAACTTTGAGAACATCTTATCATGACCAAAGTGTCCGACCAATCTTACACTATGTTTTTCCTTCAGCAGATTCTCCCTCATGGAGCATTTTTGAATACATAGTTGATTGCCCCGGAATAATAACCCATCCTGGATCATATACTCGGTCCATTGGCTTTTGTCCCTGAGAACTGGATTCTCAGATGCCTCATATGCCTCCTTGAAATCTAGGTCATCCCTATACATTTCTTTGAGGTTATCAAAACCCAAAGTATTGACTCTGAATTCCTACATAAGAAAACACTTCCTGCTCAAAGCATCAACAACTTTGTTAGCAGTTCCATAAATATGCTTAGTTACAAAAGTAAAATTCTGCATGGATTCAACCCATTTAGCATGTTTTTGGTTCAAATTCTCTTGTTGATTCACGAATTGTAAAGCATGATTATCACTATACAAAACAAACTCTTTAGGAACCAAATAATGTCTCCATTTCTTCAATGCTTGTATGACTTCATAGAACTCATTGTCATATGTTGAGTACTTAACCTTCGCTTCATTCAGTTTTTCACTAAAGTATGTGATCGGTCTGTCATCTTGGCTCAAGACCACTCCTATTTCAAATCCACTTGCGTCACACTTGACCTGGAATGTCTTGTTGAAATCTGGCAAAACCAAAATTGGTTGCTCAGTGATCTTCCTCTTCAGCAGATTGAAACTCTTCTTTGCTTCTTCTATTCAGTGAAAAGATTTGTGTCTTTTCTTCACCATATCCATCATCGGTGCACTAATTCCACTGAAATTTCAGATGAATTTCCTGTAGAAACTAGCCAAACCATGGAAGCTTCGAACTTCAAACACATTTTTAGGCAATGGCCAATTCTTAATCACACTTACCTTTTCTGGATCCATCTTCAACTCATTTGCGGAGATAACAAAACCCAAATAAATGAGTTATGTCCTCATAAATGATGATTTCTTCATGTTAATCAACAATTTCTCTTGCTGTAACTTCCTCATCACTGCAACTAAATGATTTAAGTGTTCTGCTTCTGTCTTACTGAAAATTAATATATCATCAAGATATACAATGATGAATTTCCCAATGAAATCTTTCAGGACTTCATTCATCAACCTCATGAAAGTACTGGGTGCATTTGTTAAACCAAATGGCATGACAAGCCATTCATATAGCCCCTCATTCATCTTGAATGTTGTCTTCCATTCATCACCTTCTCTCATTCGAATTTGATGATATCCTCTTTTCAAATCAATCTTTGAAAAAAATCTTGCTCCACCCAAGCAATCCATCAAATCATCCATCCTTGGTAATGGGAATATGTATATGATGGTAATCTTATTGATTTCCCTTGAGTCTGTACACATCCTCCAGCCTCCATCTTTCTTTGGGTTGAGCACTGTTGGAAGAGCGCATGGAATCAAGCTCTCTCTAACCAATCCTTTGTCCATTAAGTCCTGGACCTGCCTCTTGACTTCCTCATTCTCCTGTGGTGTCAACCTGTACACGCATTTGTTCGATAAAATGACTCCAAGTATAAGATCGATGTGATGGATTATACTCCTAACAGGTGGCAACAAATGAGGTAGTTCATCCACTACTATATCAGCAAACTCTTCCAGCAACTTCTGGATTTCCTCTAGTAAATCATCCACTCTTGTACTGGTCAAAACAATTCTAGGCTTCTTGACCACAATAAATTGTGTGTCTTCCTTCTTCTTAACCTTCTTAAGAAGTTTCTTCCCACTCATGAGAAGTACATTGTTGCTTGTCTCTGTTTTCACCTCTTTATCTTTAATTGGCAACAACATGTGAGTCCTCCCATTCTTATTCAGGGTGTACGTGTTCTTTCTCCCATCATGAATCACATTCCTGTCATATTGCCATGGTCTACCAAGCAATAGATGACAAACATCCATGGGAATGACATCACATAATATTTCATCCTTATATCCTCCTATTTTAAATTCAACTAAACAATGTTTAGTGACATTTACCCGATGTCCTTTTTGTAGCCACAAAACTCTTTATGGGCTTGGGTGTACGATAGTCTCCAGCTCCAGCTTTTCTACCATCTCTGTAGATACAAGATTGTTTGTGCTAGCGCTGTCCACGATAACCTTGCATACTTTGTCTTTATTTTTGCAAGCAGTCTGAAACAGACTGTTCCTTTGGGTTGGGTTCTTTGCCTCCTTTTTTGGCATTAAGAGAAATTTTCTCATCATCAAAGATCTTTCTCCCTCAGCATCATCTACTCAACATTCCATCCTTGAGCTTCAATAATGTGAGTTTCACTACCATCTTTCTTCTTATCTGGACACTCATAGGATTTATGTCCAATTTTTCCACAGCCAAAGCACTTCACTTCACCAGCTCTACCTCTTTCTCTTCCTCTGGTTTGAGGAAAAGTATTTCTATCAGCGTACTGTCCTCTATGTGAGCTTCCTCCTCTCTCATGTTGAGATTGAGGTTTCTTTCCCTCTTCTTTAGGTCTCTGATTTCTATCTTGGGCAATTGTTTTTCCTCCGGCTTGACTTCTGCCTCGGCCTCTTTGACCTTGTTTTCGGCTCAGCTTCTCTTCATCTTTCGGAGCTATCTGATAAGTATCTTCCACAGTCCAAATGGTCATCATGCTCATCTCATATTGAATTTCATATCACAAACCATTCATGTACTTGAAAACTTTTTCATCATCGCTTTCTCGATGACCTACCCTGATGTTTATCTTGTAGAACTCTTCAGTGTATTCTTTCACTGACATCATCTTCTGTCTCAAATTTTCATCTTCCGAAACAAAGTGATTTGATAATCCTTGGATATGAATTTGGCTTTCATATTTGCAACCATTCTATCCCAACTTTTGATATTTTTCTTGCCTTTGCAGCGTCTGTTAGCCTGCAGTTCATCCCACCATAGTGTTGCATGCCCTTTAAGTCTAGTGACAACATGTTTGACCTTCCTATCTTCCTCGACACCCTCATAGTCGAAGTACTTATCCAGAGCTCTAATCTAGTCTAGAAGCTCTTCAATATCCAAGTTTCTCTCATACAATGGAATGTCCATTTTTTCGCTAGCACCTATCCTTGCAACAAACCTGAATATGCGTTCATCTACAACATCTTCGACAATGACTTCTTCTCCTTCGTGTCTAGCTTCATTTTCACTTTCAGCTTCGCTGATATCCCTAGTGTCAATTGTGCGCCTATATGTTGTCTCCATGGCATCAAGCCTGGCATGTAGTTCGCGCATTTCCATTTCCACTGCTGGATCAGGCATCGCCACTAGCCTGTCTGTTTTTCTCGGTGGCATGGCTAAGAAATATTTCCCCGTTCTCTCTACTACAGAAAGAAAAGACTTTATTCTATAGTTCTGATACCAAATGATGTGTATCAGAGTACTCTTTCTCCTCTCATTCCCTCTATCTGCAATATACAACAGAGTCAAGCTTTGATACCAACTGATTCATACCCCCGACCCTCAGGCCAATATCCGCTAAGGATCATTCTAAATTCTCCTTAAGCCGAAGCGACTTCTTTCGTTCCCTGCTGAAACCTTTAACAAATCCGATCCACAGGTCCTTGTGAAAACTCACCCTGAGAAAATTAACAACAAGCATGATCTTTACACTTCCATACAACCATGGCCTGGTCCTTGTGCAGGCGCCTTTCGCAACTCGCGTGTTCGTGGGTTGAAGACCCTCAACTTTTTCTTCACCCAACACCAATACCCGAGACACGATGGGATATGGCTCCTCCTTGTTAGCGCCCTCCACGCGTAACCACCAGCTAGGGCTAAGCGATAGCCTCACTCACAACTCATGAGTTCACAATTTGAAGACTTGAACCTCCCGGCCCTTCTTTTATGAAACCCTGAGACGCAAAAGTCAGAGAAGGATTGACTCCTTCAGTGCTTCTCGGGACTCGCAACTTCGTGACTTGATTTGTTGAGTCTTTGTGCCCCGTTCTTACGACAACCCAAAGCATGAGAAGTCAACAGCGTGTTGAATCCCCTTTCAAACGACACGTGTCTACCACCTTTCACTACTTCTTCCTCTCTCCTGGCATCTTATCATCACGCCACCTGTCAACCACACGATTCCCACCAAGCGGACATGCCAAGTGTTGAACGAGCCCTCACAACTCGTAAGCTCATGACTTCTGCAATTGAAACAGATTTCTTCCAACCTTCGAGACCCCGACATGCGATATAGCGAAGAGGTTCTGATCCGACGGTTGCTCCCGCTTCTCGCTATTGAGAAACTCGTGCAACCAAAGGATTTGGTCTGCCCTCCGAACTCACAATATGCGATACTCCACAAAGATTCAGATATGACGGTTCTCCCACGGATTGGATCCAATGGTCTAGATCTCTTCCTCCGCTTCTTGCAACTCACAACTTTGCGACCCCAAGAGTTTTGTCTTCCGCCTCCCAACTCACGAACTCGGAGTTCGCAAAATTATCCAACGACTTATGAAAAACACAATCACTGGTCCGCATTGATTCTGGATCCTACAGTGATGACTTCGCCTGCCTCTAACCACCCTGGAACTTCTCTGGATCCTACGGTCCTTGCAACTTCGCAAGTTCTCCCCAGAGAACTTCGACCGCTCGATTTCGTCCTCCAGAACCTCTGGCTCAAATTGACTGAGTGTTCTCCTTCCGAAATTTACCTTATGTGCGATGATTCAGCTTCTCATATTTCTTCAAAGTGGTTTGATCTCTGTCTTCCTTTGAAGTGTTCAAAGGTGATATCCCTCCTGAGCTTTCACTTGTAAACTCGAGTCTCTAAAATAACTCCTGCATGCACTCCTTGCGACAATCTATCAAATACTCCAGGGTACTTGATTTTTTTTCAACTCTGTGCACTTTCTGTAATAGTAGTCCTTCAACCTTTTAACCTTAGTTGATAAATTCTAAGGCCTTGACTAGCCTGCGCACACCTTGCATGGCTTCTATGCTTCACATGCACTTCTGTTGGAATGAGAACAATTGTATCCTTTTTGAGATTTCTGAGATAAAACTCAGAACCCTTGTCAATGCACACCTTGCATACGTTTCACTGCACTCCTTGCAGGAACTCTCTAAGGATGAGAAACAATTGAAACTCATTCTCTTTCTCTCTCAGACTTCATATACTTAACATGAAATCACACATTCAACACAACATACCCTCATAACAAATACATAACAGAGAGAATAAGACAACCATAAGCATACCATTCAACATGTATAAGCATAAATCATCATAACACCCTGAAATCTGATTCAAAGCTTCATTTATTAATTCAAAGCTCCTATACATGGATTCTTCTCTTCAACTCTTTGCTACAACTCTCTTCTTCTACTCTGTGCTAATGATACCATAATACAATGATACAATGGTGAGGGTGTCTATGTCTGTTTTCCCTCCTACTCTTTAACTATCTAATCTATGAATTCAAATCTACCTACTTTCATTAACTACGTATAAATGATTTTACATTTTACAGATGGGAGTAACCTCTCCAGATCTGTTTTACAATCTCCAAGATATAAATGCAAGGTACACATTCTTCCTAACTATTACATTAATGCCTTTTAAATTCAAAATTCAAAACAGTTCTTATGAAAATGTGCTTCCTTTTCCATCTGCGCATCCAACTGATTCTTTGCTAAGTGTGTGCTTTTGGCCTTGTACGATGCTCCTAAATCACAAAGCCTTATGGCTGCTTCATGTAGATTTCTTCTTCCAGATCCCCATGTAGGAATGTTGTCTTCACATCCATATGTTCCACTTCAAGATCAAAATGAACAACAATAGATAAAAGAAATCTAATAGAAGTTAACTTAGCAACAGGAGAAAAAATCTCACCAAAGTCAATTCCCTCTACCTGGGAATAACCTTTTTATACTAACCGAGATTTGTATTTCTCCACTTTACCTTGTCCTTTAAACTTCTTCTTAAACAACGATTTGCTATCGACATATTTTCTTCCAGATGGAAACTCAACTATATCCCATGCCTTATTCTTATCCAAGGAATCCATTTCTTCAACCATGGCCTTCTTCTAGAGTTTACTATCCTGTGAATTCAGTGCTTCCCTGACAATTCTGGGATCATCATCAGTAATAGATAAAGCAAAATTGGAACAGAAATAAAGTGGACTATACCTTTCTGTTTTCCTTCTATCTCTCACGGATCTCCTCAATACTGGGGCATGAGGTTATTTGTCTTCTTCTTTTGCTTTCTCTTCTTCAGATGATTCAGATTTTGCATCATACAACTCGAGATCTATTTTCTCAGGTTCATCTTGCATTGGTAGGAATTCATGTTTTGACACATATTTTACCTCTCTTAAAAGAACATCTCGGCTGTAAACAATCTTCTTGGTTTCTGGGATCGAACACTGATGAAGGTGATTGATTGACCAGGTAACATGCTGTACCCACTGCCTCTACCAAGAATTCTTGTCCTAACCCGACACCGCTGAGCATGCTCCTTTATTTTTCCACCAGTGTCCTGTTCATCCTTTCTGCAACTCCATTCTGTTGAGGAGTGTATGGAGTAGTCTTGTGCCTTGCTATACCACACTTCTTACAGAATTCTTCAAATTCATTTCCACAAAATTCTCCACCATTATCTGTTCTCAATACCTTTATTTTCTTCTCTATCTGATTTTCTACCAGAGCCTTAAACTCTTTAAATTTATCAAATACCTCAGATT
>JZKD02S0011578.1:45009-56024 GCA_000966675.3 Picea glauca
ATTGCCACGTAAGTGATTAACAGAAATTAAAATATTAACACCAGATAAATGAAGCCCAACAGTTTATTTGTTAATAGATAATAAAATTTAATATATTCTTTTAAAGATTCATTTCTATCTCCATTTCCTTGGGACTTTTAGTTTCACAAGATCGTGGTACGAAATGAAAAACAGAGTCAAGCAATAGAATCTTTGTTGTTGGTTTAGATGGAAAAACACAGTTAAGCAATACAATCTGTGGGGTTGGTTTAGATGCTTTTGTATATATAATGACAAATTATTGACAAGCATTGTTAGTATTATAATTTTTAGCTGTTTTTTTTTTGCATTATTGTACAGTCATGATTTTAGGGGCTAAATTATGCTCATGCTAATTTTTCATGGTTTTTCCAAAAATAGTCAAAATTTTATAAAAACTATATAAAATAATTAGAAATTGAATATTTTTACAAAAATATCGCTAAACATTTATAGTTGACTTATGAAGGATTAGTAATATTCGCCAAGGTTTCTACATTTTAAAATAAATTTTCATCCTTAAAATCATCCCTGATCTTACTTTTAAATTGTTAAAATCTTTATTATAAGCAATGCAATAAGGTGATTATAGTATACCAATTTACATGATCACACTTAATCCATTCAAAACAACAATTTACATGATCACACTTAATCCATTCAAAACAACAAAGGATAGTCTAATCATGCACTCAATAAATAAAGAAGTTAATGTCATTAGAAAAGCCATGAGAACAATAAGCCTCTAAGTTTGAAGAGACTTCTACATCTTACATCATTTTGTTTCATTCATTCTAGATGATGTCTAGATTTAGATTCAGAAGATATTGACCATGCATATCAAAGATCCAAATGTGCACAACCCACCCAATAGGCAACATGTGACCTTGTGGAAGATCTAGCGGATGAGAAAAAGAGAAGATCTCAGTTTGAGGAGCTCCCTCTTGCACTTAAAGCTACAAAATTAGTAATTTCCATGTGTTTCTACATGGTCTTGGCATTCAACCCCATCACATCATATAAGAGCTCTCTATTTGGCCAAAGAAAGGAAGAATTTTTTGGTCTTTTGCATATTTTTCACAGAGAAAAAGGGTGTGGTGCACTTTAGATTCAATTATGAAAATTTGCATATTTTGGAGACAAAAAAATGAATATTTTAATTTCTCTTGGATAAATACCCAATTTAAAAAAGAAACATCTTCTGAAATGCACTACGAGAAGTGAAGCTATCAACATTTTAAAATCAATGAAATTTTTAGGGTTTTTTTGGAAACGGTTGTAACATCTTGCTCTTGTGCATACCTGATTCGACTTATTCTTTGAGGATACTTAAGTGCAAGTGATCTAGTTCCTTATATGATTGATTGTTTCGCTTATGGATTATGATGATATTGTGGATATGATGATATGTTATTTGATTATATTTGTATTGACATGTGTTATTGATTGGTGTCTCCTGAGTGTGCAGGACTCTGCATTGATTGAGGATGTCGATGGCATTGATGGACCTCCTTGAACTCCGGATCGAGTCACGGAGTGGACTGCTTATGGTTTGAGTGTTTTTGTTTTTGAATATGGGACATATGAGTGGTAAATTATGATGTTGATTTTGGATCGCTAACATGTATCGTTGATAGATGCATGTTGGCGATAGTTTGCTAATCAGACTCACATTTGGAGTAAAGGGGTCATGCACGACAACCAAATATATTGAGGGAGAGGTGTGGCAATAACCTTGCCACAGCCTACTAGCACTCTGACCGTGGCTCGAACTGTAGGTTAACAATTACCTAGTTCAAGAGATCCACGATGTCGTGAGGAAGACTGAGAGAGTCGCTCACGAAGATTCTAAGGGCCATGCAATAAGGCAGAATCCTTATTCCATATAGGCCCTTAGTCTCCCACAAGGTCACCTAATAGAGTATTGACTCCAATGGCTTGACATCTGCAAAAATCAGTCAAAAGGCGTGTGACACCATTGGAGCACGTAGTGCATCTTGAAGGGCACGTCGCATATATGGAACTTGAATGAAGGCGAGTGACACCCTTGGAGCACATAGTGCGTCTTGAAGGGCACGTTGCGTTTTTAACACTGGTGAGAGAATGAACCTAGGTTCCTGAAAACAATATCTCATTTGACCTGGTCAACTTTAAGATAATTGTTGCATGAGTAAAGTTTAAAAATTAAAAATTTTCCCTTAAAAACAATTTTGTTTATCCTAGTTGAATTTAAAGCCTAGGTCTAAGTAGGACATGAGAACTAAAAATTAATTAAACAAGTAACAAAGGGGGGATGAAGAAAATGGGGGTAAAAATTAAATTTAAAATTATTGGAGGATTAAATTATTTTGAAAGATTAATTGTTGGCTTTGTGAAAAACTTACTAAATTCAAACTAAGATAAAAAGAGGAAAATTGACTACAAAAGAATGTGGAACATAGAGAGGACTCTAGTCTAGCGAACTTTCATTTTTCGAACTCAACTAAGCTTTAATAAAGACGCCAGTCATTAAGGGAATGTGAGGTAATAAAGGGACATCAAGGAGTGTTTTTAGGAACGCTTTTAGGTGAGTGAGGGAATTTGGCAATTGAAATTAATTAATTAAATGAATTTATGGTGGAACTAAGGGATCAGGTGACAAGTGTACAGGGAATAATTTTCCTAATAATAAATTAATAAAAATAATTTAGTGTGTGTTTTGGCAACAAGTCACTGAAGAAAACTGTATAAAAGTAATGGCGGAGGAGGAGAATGGATCACGTCTCGTGGGAGTAAGGTTACGTAGCCGATATTTTTCTTGACTGATTTTCCTTGTGGGAGTTGGGATGCCCATCTCAATTAGAGAGTGGTAGATTAACCTTGGGAGGTGAGTTGGGAGATAGTTTTCTTTGGTTTGTGTGCCTAGCCCATTTGTGCCTCGGAGGGCTCAAGGGGAAGAAGTGTACCCCTAACATTAGCTCGGAGGTACCGGTGAGGTCTCAGCGATTGGCAAGTGGAAGCGAGGAGGATCGTAAGTCTTTGAAGACATCAACAAGCCAACATCGGTTACAGTAATCCTGTTTAAGATGTTATTGTATTAAAATTTACTTTTATGCTTATATGGTCATGGTATTCTGATGACAATCTCATTGCACTGAGCTTTTTTGCATATGTCCAGTTATGGGGGTTTCATCAGATTGTTCATTATAGGTTTTGGTTAATTATTGTAATCTAATATACGGAAGAAAGCTAATCTGTACATATAATGTTGATCTTGCCATGTATTTATTTAATTCTGAACTTGACTGCATGCACATATAGATGTTGATTGCGCCATTCCTTTAAAAATCTGAGCACGAATGTAAACCCATATAATGTTGATTGTTAAAATTTCAGACCCCAACCCAGTTTCAGTCTCGTTGATTTTTCAGCCAAAGTTAAATGCCCAAACCCAGTTTCAGCAGAAAATAAACTTTAGAACTCAAACATGAGGATTCTGAACATCATTTTCAACGCAAAAATAAAATATCAGTAGCATGCAAAACTCAAAAAAATTATAGACAGAGATTTTTGGTCTAACTTCGACCCTGGAAAAACCCACAAGGGGAAAACCAGTGAGAGAGGGAGATTTTTATTATATAGGAGCTTCAGAGAATTCTATTACAACATATTCATCTTCAGAAATTTAAATGACAAACTTACTCGACAACTATGCCAAATCTTCACACAGGAAAATGAGCCAACTCCTCAAAAAACTTTCAAGAATTTTCTGCAATCAAATACATGTCTGCTCCTCGATTTATGTGCCTCCAAAATGTTGTACGGTCACCTCAAAATTCATGGCAGCATTTTAAACAAATTTCTAGGTGCATTAATGGTTGAACGACCACCTTGAAAACTGTGCCAAACTTCCCAGAAAAACCACACAACAATCTGTATCGATTTCTATACCAAGAAAAGACTGTACGGACCTATACAAAATCCATACAGTACAGCCTGCACGTGCCTCTCTATCCCTCCTTGAAATCTATGCCAAAATTACATTGTATGGACTGATAAAATCCAAATGATACAGACAAAATTAAATGTTGTTCGCTGTCTTGATTTCTGTGCACACAAATGGTTGTACAGACCTCAAAATGTGTGTTGTACGACCTCCTGTGTATGTTGAACCTTTGCCTCTATTTCTATGCTACTATCCATCCTTGGAAAGCGTGACCTAGCTCTCAGAAATGGCTACTCTCTTGATGCTCAAAAATTCTCTCGCTCTTGCTCTCTCAACAATGAACCAACAACCCAAGAATGGGTGTGCCCTCTTGCCCTAATCGACCTCATGAGGGAAGGTGAGGGGTTTTCTAATCTAATGGTTGAGATTAGATTAGATGAGTGGCTGAGATTAGATATCTCTTCACTCACCCTTACTTTAGTCATAAAGTCACCTTTTAATTTGCATCTCACAAATTAAATGACTAGAACCCACATTAGGCACTTTCTCCCCCTTAGGTGCCTAGGGAAGAGAAACACTTGCCTTGGTACTTTATTTAATTAAAAAATTTAACACTCCCTCGTACCAAGGAAAGTGTTACTCACCACTCCAAGCTTGTCCCTGAAAAATACAAACTTGCCTCTGCCCAAAGCCTTGGTGAGTATGTCTACAACATGCTCCTATGTAGATATGTTCTGTAGCTCCACAACTCCTCTCTGAACATAATCACGGATGAAGTGATACCAAATATTGATATGCTTAGACCGGTCATGAAAAACTGGATTCTTCGAGAGTTTAACGCAACTCTGATTATCACAGTAAATCACAGTAGGTCTCAACTGTACACCAAACAATCCCACTAGCATCTTGCGAAGCCAAAGGACCTAAGAACTAGCCTGACTGGATACCATATACTTAACCTCTGCAGAACTCAAAGCCACTAACTTTTGTTTCCGACTAAACCAAGACACAACTGTTGATCCCAATCCAAAACAACACCCTGAAGTGCTTTTCCTGTCACTAACACATCCTTCCCAATTTGAGTCTGTATAACCAACCAGATGAACTCCATCTCCTCTTTGATAGTCCAAACCATAATCTATGGTACCACAAAGATATCTGAGCACATGTTTTTCTGCCACCCAGTGCACTCTCCTAGTCTCCACCATGAACTGGATGAGAGTGTTGACAACAAAACAAATATCTAGCCTGGTATTGACGAAATACATCAATGACCCAATCAACTGACGATACAAAGTGGGATCCACCAACTATGACTCAGAAGCATGAAGCTTCTTCCAGTTGGTAATCATGGGAGTGGTCATGGGCCTGCTATATCCCATATGAAATCTACTCAGAATGTCACATACATTCCTCCCCTGTCCCAGGAAGATGTGTCCAGGCTCCTGCCAAACCTTCAATCCCAAAAAGTAATGCATCAGTCCAATGTTTGTCATCTCGAACTCTGAAGAAAGGCTCTCCTTGCAGCTGCTGATGAGTCTCTCTACCCCTGTAATGAAAAGGTCATCCACATATAGCAGAAGAATGAGAGGATCCTCTCCAAAAATAATGAAGTATAGGTTGGGATCCACCTAACTCTTCTCAAAACCCAACTGCTACAAATAGGCATCTATCCTCGAATACCAAGCTCTGGGAGCTTGTTTCAGCCCATACAATGCCTTCTTCAGTCTACACACATGAGACTCTCTCCCATGCACCTCAAAGCCCAATGGCTACTCAATATACACCTCCTCCTCAATAAGACCATTCAGAAATGTGGTCTTCACATCCATCTGGTGAATCTTTCAACCCATCTCTGCTGCAATGGAGATCACTACCTTGATCGAAGTGTATCGAGCAACTGACGCAAAGGTCTCATCATAGTCAACTACCTCAACCTGTGAAAACCCCCGAGCCACAAAGTGAGATTTGTACTTCTCAATGTTGCCATTCGCAACATGTTTGATCTTGTAGAGCCACCTAGAAGTCACCACTGACTTCCCTTCAGGTCTAGGAACAACTTCCCAAACATCGTTCTTCATGATGGAATTGTACTCTTACATCATGGCATCTCTCCATACCTGTCTACTAGAGGCCTCCTCAAAAGTGGAAGGCTCAAACTCTTGAATACTGCTCACCATCGCGATGTAGCTGCAAAACCTCTCAAGAGGTTTACTCTCCCTCACTGTCTATCTAGGATTCCCCACTGAACCCTGTGCCTCCCTCAAAGTGTCCTGAAGCCACTTGGGCTTCCTCCTCTCTGAAGTAGTGTCCTGTGAAGGGGACTCTCCCTGCTCAACCCCATCTACTGAAGACAATGATCCTGTAGTAGACCCTGAAGTACCCGATCCTGAAACCTGTGGACTGGTAGCCTGTGAACCTGAACTCTATGGCCCTGTCACCTGAGAACCTGTCATCACTGAAGCTGGTGGCCTGGAACTCTATGTCACTGTAGTCTGTTGTGGGCTCACCTGAATCTGAGGTGAATACTTCTCACCTCTCTATGTCCCTCTAGACTTCCTAAAGGCTCTGTCCTCCTCAAATATGACATCCCTCCTCAAGACAATCTTCCTCAAGGAAGGAAGGTAAATACATAAAGCCTTTGAAGTCTCACTGTACCCAACAAAGATCCCTCTCTCTTCCCTGGGCTCCAGCTTTGTCCTCTTCTTAGAAGGGACATATGAATAAGTGATGCACCCAAAAATCCGAATGTGCCCCACCTTAGGCTTCTTCCCAGAGAAAGCCTCCTCAAGAGTCATGCTCCCCACAACCCTGTGAGGACTCCTGTTCTACAGATAAACTGCAGTGTAGCATGCCTCAGCCCATAGAAATAGTGGAAGCCCCTGATCATGTAGCATGGCTCTCACAGCCCCAACAATGGCCTTGTTCTTCCTCTCAGTAACCCCATTCTGCTATGGGTTGTAAGGAACAATTAACTCCCTCCTGATTCCCTTTCCTGCACAAAAATCCATGAACTCCTTGGAGGTATACTCCCCCCCATTGTCCGATCTCAGGACTCTGATTTTCCTCCCTTTTCGGTTCTCGACAAGAGCTTTAAACTCTTAGAACTGACTGAAGACCTGTCCTTTGGTCTTCATGAAGAAAATCTAGGACTTCCGAGAGAAGTCCTCAATGAATACAACATAATATAGGGATCCATTCAATGATGTTGAAGACATCGGGCCACATACATCTGAATGTATAAGATCAAGTATCCCTGCTGCTCTACTGTCACTGCTCGAAAAAGAAGTCTTGGTGTAGTTTCCCAAGGTACACCCCTTGTACAACTCATGGTGCTCTGAACTGAAATATGGAACTCTCGTCACCATCTCCCTCAGAACTCGCAAAGCCCCATGGTGCAAATGTGCCATCCTCATATGCCATATCTCACATAGGTCACTGCTGCTGCTGGTAGAATGAATCAATCCTCTCACTGGCTGGAACAAAAACTTGTACAACCTCTCATGTCTAGTACCAATCACTTTGGCTGAAGTGATGCTAGACCCTCTGGGGAAAAGAAGCACCTTCCCATCACAGAACAAGATCTCATAGCCCTTCTCCTCAATAGTAGAAACTGACACTAATATCTTCTTCAAGATAGGAACATAAAGAACCTTTTTCAAAGTCATGGGAGGCAAAGACTCCCTCCGAAATGATATGGTCCCACAACCAGCTACCTTGACCTCCCGGTCATCTCCAAGTACTACCTTTGCATCTCCACACTATGTAATATCTTTCAGGTGCTCACGAACTGCTGTCATATGGCGAGAGGCACCATTGTCTATATACCAAGCATCTGTAGTAGTGGTCCTCAAGGATAGACATGCAATCAAGGAAAATTCCTTGTCAAAGTTGGTGGAAAACTCTTCCACCTCTGCTGAAGCTGCTATTTGTTTCTTCTTCTTGTTTCGACATTGTCTTGCATAGTGCCCAAACTTATGGCAAGAAAAGAACTTGACTTTTCTCATGTCTTTCTTCCCTTCACCCTTGGGCTTCTGTCCTCCCTTTGGACCCTTGTTGAACTTCTTCTTGCTAGTGGTAGCAAGAGCCACATTCTACTCCTCATGACCAGCGGATGAACTTCCATGTACATAACCTCTCTGAGTCTCCTCCTGAACAAATTCATCCCAAAGACATTCCCAACCGGGAAGCTTCTCCCTAGCAACAATGCCCTCCACAGAAACATCCCATTTTTTGGAAACTCCATTCAATGTTGTTCTCACAATATCACTGTCAACTATGGCTTCCCCCACAACTCCAAGCTCATCCCTTACCTGTGTCAATCTAGTAAGGTATGTGACCACATTTTCAGCCTTGTTCATTTTTATGCTCTTTAGTTTTTCCCTCAAAACCATTTTTCGGTTCTCATTTGTACTCTGGTACAGTTTAGTCAAAGACTCCCACATCTCATAGGCATGTGTCTTCCCCGTCAAGTGAGGAATCAAATGATCTTTGATGGAATCAGGAATAAATCTCTTAGCCTTGATACTCTTCTTAGTATAGGCTACAAGAAGAGTAGCATCAGTAGGTACCACAACAGGATGAGTAGTGGTATTCTCCACAATGTCCCACAACTTGTTCTCTTGCAAAAGAAAGATCATCCTCTCCTTCCAAGCACCAAAATTTGCTGCCCCATCAAGTCTATCCTCAACTCTCAGACCAGTAGCCATGACCCTTTTTCTGCTGAAAAACACAAATTCAAAAATCTGCCCTGTGAAGTGACTGTTGTCCCAACTTTCTATCTGCTAAAATCTTTGCTTCCCTTCAACTCAGCTCTGATACCATGTTAAAATTTCAGACCCCAACCCAGTTTTAGTCTCGCTGATTTTTCAGCCAAAGTTAAATGCCCAAACCCAGTTTCAGCACAATTTCAACATATAAAAACTTAGCAGAAAATAAACTTCAAAATTGAAACATGGGGATTCTGAACATCGTTTTCAACGCAGAAATTAAATATCAGCAGCATGCAAAACTCAAAAAATTTATAGACATAGATTTTTTGTCTAACTTCGACCCTAGAAAAACACACAAGGGGAAAACCAGTGAGAGAGGGAGATTTTTACTATTTAGGAGCTTTAGAGAATTTTGTTACATCATATTCATCTTCAAAAATTTAAATGATAAACTTATCTCGACAACTGTGCCAAATGTTCACACAGGAAAATGAGTCAACTCCTCAAAATTCTTTCCAGAATTTTCTGCAATCAAATACAGTTCTGATCCTCGATTTCTATGCCTCCAAAATGTTGTATGGTCACCTCAAAATTCATGCCAATAGTTTCAAAAAATTTCTGGGTGCATTAATGGCTGAACGACTACCTTGAAAACCGTGCCAAACTTCTCAGAAAAACCACACAACAATCTGTCTCAATTTCTATGCCAAGAAAAGACTGTACGAAATCCGTATGGTACAGCCTGTACGTTCCTGTATGTCCCTCCTTGAAATCTATGCCAAAAGTACGTTGTACAGACTGATAAAATCCATACCGTACGAACATAATTAAATGTTGTTCGCTGTCTTGATTTATGTGCACACAAATGGTTGTACAGACCTTGAAATGCATGTTGTACGACCTCCTGTGTATGCTGAACCTTTGCCTTGATTTATGTGCTATTATCCAGCCTTGGAAAGCATGCCCTATCTCTCAGAAATGGCTTCTCTCTTGTTGCTCAAAAATGCTCTCTCTCTTGCTCTCTCAACAATGAACCAACAACCCAAGAATGGGTGCGCCCCCTTGCCCTAACCAACCTCATGAGGGAAGGTGAGGGTTTTCTAATCTAACGGTTGAGATTAGATTAGATGAGTGGCTAAGATTAGATGTCTCTTCACTCACCCTCACTTTAGTCATAAAGACACCTTTTAATTTGCATCTCACAAATTAAATGACTAGGACCCACATTAGGCACTTTCTCCCCCTTAGGCGCCTAGGGAAGAGAAACACTTGCCTTGGTACTTTATTTAATTAAAAATTTTAACATTGATCTCGCCATGTTTTTATTTTATTCTGAGATTGAGTGCATGCACATGGATGTTTGATCGTGTCATTCCTTGATAATTCGGGCGTGAGTGTATCCACTTGTAATAATGATTTTTCCTTGTGTTTTTATTTATTTATGAGCATCAAAATAAGTATAGAAGCCTGACCACTGCTTTAATTCTAACTTTTGAGCTGGATGAGTATTTCTACGAAGTGATCACTGCCATTTCTAAGGGGGAATGTTTTCAAAAAGATTTCATAGCGCAACCCTTTCAGTTAATTATCCATAACACTTAGTTTTTTGGAATATCTGATCTCAATTTGGTGGAATTAGTAGCATTTGTAAGTTTGGCAGTGGAAGCATTGAAATATGATATTGGGAGTCAATGACTTAGAAATTGAGAGAGAAGCCATTGCACAAGATTAACACACAACAATAATAGAATGTATTACTTAATAGACAAATGGAGGTTACATATATAGCATGCAGATCACTAACTCCTAGCAATCTAGATCCTAAGAAAGTGGATCTGATTAGCTAAAAATAGTAAACTTAGAAACTCACAGTTACAACAGTCATAGTTGAAACTCACAATTACAACAATCATAGTTAACCTAGAAACTCACAGTTACTACAGTTGTAAGCATTATCTCTAACACCCTCCCTTAATGCTTACATTACAAATATCACAATACAACACAAAAGATTACAACACTAGAACTTTCATCTGTCTGTCTGATCTGGTCTTCCTCAGCACTGAAACTCACTCTGCAATCACACGTCTTCCGCTCTTTCTTCTTCCTCTTCTTCGAGCTACCCACTGACACACTTAAAGTCAAAACGCCTCTCACCATCATTGTAGCACTTGTATGCTGGACAATTTGACAACTCAGCTCATCGGGGCTTCCGTGACAAAAGGTGCCAATTATTGATGCATTTTATTAACTTGCCTTCATCTGTCAGATTTTTGCTTTCGGCTATCCTTCAGTATATAGAAGAACAGTTTGGATACTGAATGTCTTCAACATTCCTTTACACAAGGTGACTTCCAATA
>JZKD02S0011578.1:56074-66363 GCA_000966675.3 Picea glauca
TGGATACTGAATGTCTTCAACATTCCTTTACACAAGGTGACTTCCAATAAAAACATTGTACTTGAAACTGGGGCTACCAGCGTGCATCAAGATACAAGTTCTTATTTTTACATAAGCACTTAGATAAAAACTTTAAACTCACAAGGTAACCTGTAACTTTTGACTTTGAAGCACCGAAGTACAACAATAATCTTCAGTTTTTAACAGACTTCAACCAGTCATGTGTTTCTTATAGCTCCGAAAAACATGAAGAACAACAAGCCTGAATTATGTCACTATGTTACATATTTTGTTCTTCATCATTTGATTACAAATAAAATCACACTCTCTCACACACATATAATATATCTAACATACATAAACAAAATTTAAACACACCACACATACATATATAAGTAGAAAAACACGTGATTGTTTATGGTGGTTCTTCCTTCATATCTATCCACACCGAGATACCAAACGCTGAAATATTTTCGATGGCCATTTGCTCTGAATGTGGCAGCTCCTTAGTGAGGTAATCATACTTCATGTTGGCAGCTCTACGAAGCAGACTCTACGCAACAACAACATAGTTGGACCTCCTCCACGCAGCAGCAGCCATACCTCCTCCACCCAACAATGCCAGCAAGATTCTAACCTTGCTCTGATACCAACGTAGAAATCGAGAGAGAAGCCATTGCACAAGATTAACACACAATAATAGAATGTATTACTTAATAGACAAATGGAGGTTACATATATACCATGCAGATCACTGACTCCTAGCAATCTAGATCCTAAGAAAGTGGATCTGATTAGCTAGAAATAGTAAACTTAGAAACTCACAGTTACAACAGTCATAGTTGAAACTCACAATTACAACAGTGATAGTTAACCTAGAAACTCACGGTTACTACAGTTGTAAGCATTATCTCTAACACAATGCGTCATGAGTAAATGGTGTTGACTCAATGCCTGCTGTTAGTTTCACAATGTATGATTTATGGACAAATTTATGAAACCGTGATTCCATTATCCAATTCAGGATTTTACTCTTTCTTCTTTATTATCTCAAAGGAAGCGCTCTGGAGTTCAATGCCAGGGCCTTTGATCTAGAAATTACAAAAAACAAGCTGCAATCTTGAAATACAGTGGCTTCTTGATCGTATAAGGATCGTATAAGGGTGCTACAAAGCTGTGATCTGTTGATTTTCTTGGGTGAGATGGTCTTCTTTTGATCCATCTTTTATCAGGGAGAGCAATTTAATCCCTCGCCATTTTATCAACTAGTGGAATTTATGTCTGATTTGGTGTTGCTTGCAAGAAGCTTTTCACAATGAGAAAAATCCAGTCTATGGTAGATGGATTCTGTTTTAGTTGCTAAAATCGGCTCTCATGCGGACGGGTCCTCTCCAAACATTATTTGCAAGGGAAAGCAATGCATAGATGATTATCCCCTTCGTAAATCTTCCACAACTTTTGAAGGAAATCTGTTGAAACCCAGGGTTTATCGCAAGGATATGTGCTCGCCAATTCGAAATTCAATTGCAGAGGTTGGTCCCTCCGAGAATGTAAATTGAGAAAGTATTGCGCTGGCCTTTGGGCATTGGGAATGATATTTCAGTCGGAGTTGGGGTTTTTTATGAGAAGAATCAACCATCTAAATACAGAGTTAGGAGAAGGGGACAAAAAACAGCTGTTAAGCAAAAAGGTCGTTCTTTGATGAGGGAATGGATGGAAATTCAGGTCGGCCTTGCAAGAAACGCAAGAGTAATAAGAACTTGGTCTCTGAGACCAGCACGAGCCCTGAAATGGAGAGTCAAAAGGCTAAATCTGAAATCTTTTAGCTGGGTTTGTGGTTCGGCTTCTGGAAAATGATGTCACTAGTTTCCTTCAGAATGACCAGCCGATGCTTCTGGAGAATGATGTCACTAGTTTCCTTCATGATATACAAAAGAATTTGAGTGCTTCCAATTCAAAGCTTCTCTTGACGGTTGATAACAACTGCAATTTGGGTGAGCCTGCGTGCATGAAACAGAGTAAAAATAAAGTCGGGGTTGATGAAGATCCAATGGTGATTCCATATGTCCACTACCAAAGAGAACTCAATCCCAGGAACTGCCATCAAAGTATGATGACTCAGTTCTCCAGCCACAACGAATTTATTTGTTGCATTTTGAACATGCCTTCACGCCCAGCCTGAACGAATTTCCTTGTTTCATTTTGAACCTGCTTTCACGCCCAGCCTTAACGGAATTTCCTGGAGGTATTCCGAGTTTGATGCGCACATGCAGTTCGATTGACATATTCATTTCCGGGATGTATTATGAGTTTGATGCCCACGCGCATCTTGACTGACATATTCATTTCCCTTCTTGGTTGTATTCCGAGTTAATGCCCACGCGCGGCTTTACTCCGCTCAACCTTTAATGACATACGCACTGCTAATTTAAGACTTAGAGGTTATAGTGAGCGTGTTAAATAAGTTTCAAATTGACATTCAAGGATTAGGTAATTATATGGATTGTCTTGATTAATTGTCTATGTTATAGATACTGAATTTTTTTGTACAATAAATGATCCTAAGAACCTTTAGGAAAAAAGATAAATTGTGTCATACGTACAATTTAAATCCACAAACAAGTATTAAGTTGATTATATTAAATAAATAAGGAAGATATAGAAGGAACTTTGTTGATACGATTGCGCAATTTTACAGTCTTGTAGAAGGTTGATGAACTCTTCTCCCGACCTCGTACGAATCTTAGATAGGCTTGACATTGATGAAACAATTGTGCAATATCATGTAAGCTTGAAAATTAATTAACCGAGTTTTGTTGTTAAATAAATGGAAGTTGTCAGTTAGCATATAATTCAGTTGGAATTTGTATTACATTTAAATTAATTGAGTTCAATTTATTTTACATTTTTATTTTAGTTAATTTATAATTGGGGTTACAATTAAATTATGGAATGTAATGAAGTTTCCTTTAAATTTAGTTCCAACCTAACTTAGAACATTTTGAGTATACCTTGTTATTTCAGAATTCAATTTTTAATCTGGTTTTTGTAAAGGTGCTTGGTTTAGAAGTAACCCTATTCGATGATTAATCCACAATGATAAATTCTTTATGGTTAGGTATTAGACCCTTGCACGATAAAATTATTGAGTGGAGTTACACTGCATCGAAGATTAGTTGATTGATTATAGTGATTGTGTTTATAGATTTCATATAATGTATGACAATTGAAGAATCGGGACTTCTAGTGCAAGGGAATTAATGTATGGACTGATGGTTTTAAAATGTTTAGTTATTTAGTTATTTTATTTTTTTCTTGAATGATGGCTAAACTTAGTTACCTCATGCACGCATGAAAAACTTAGGGTATTGAATGATGTTTTGTGTAATTCTTAGACTCTTCTATTTGCACGCCTTGAAAAGTCAAGATATGAATGGGTGTTGGATATTACTTTTGCACCATGAAAAGTTGTTGACTTGATGATTGATTTAATCGCGCACCTGGTAGTTAAGTAGATTTTGTTGCGTCTTAAAGGTTAAATATGTAGATTACTGCGCTTCGACCTATGTCATTGCTAGATGGTTTTAGTATTTTATTTCTTGCTCGCCATGGAATTTTATGTTACCTGTGTCGGTTTATTAGATGTTGTTTGCGCCTTGACGATCGTTGATGATGCTATTTAGTGTAGTCATTTATAATCCTTATCTGATTAAATGTTCATAAATTTGTGTCAAGCTTGATGTTGTGCTAATCTGCTATGCTTATTATATTTGTGTGTCCTATGAAATTCATTCATTATGATATCGTCGAGTTGAGTCACTATGACTTTATTGTTGATGTTATTGTCCTAATCCTTTAAAAATCAAACACATTTTTATTTTTTTTACCTTTTGTACGTTATTTTGTGTCATAACAAGCAGGGCCTTTACAAATGGTATCAAAGAAGGTTCAACCCTGTGACTGTGGATAGCCACACCTTCCATTGAATTAAGCCCTTGATTTATACTCAATGCTAATTGAATCATTAACTTTTCCTTATGGTAATCATGATTATAGGACACTGTAGATATTTGTGACATGGTGGCAGGGAGGAGGCATTACACCTCTAGTAGCACCCACGCTAGAGGGGTCCAACCCCCAAGGAGAACAAAAAGTCTTGAGAATGAGTGGATTGTCGCGCGTGATGCATTGGTTTTGACAGGGTCCTTCTAGGGAAATGTCAGAGGCCTTGACTAACCATCTCTATTGAGATAAGGCCAGGGTATATGTACCCCTGAGGGTCCACTATGCACCCCATCCAGTCCTGGTAGCTTTCACGGAAAAATCAAGAGGGCTAAGTTCTCGAGTTCACGAGTGTCGTGGACGGCTCAGTCGTCAAGGCATGGATGGAGAGTCAGGCGATGTGCTTCGCACTTTGCGATTTCAACCTCCAACACAAAGGTCCACATAGGAAGTCTTCAGCTAAAGGGGAGCACTCTTTTATGGAGGAAAACGCTCTTACCTCAGATAAGCATGATTGTCAAAGTCGTGTTACGGGAACAGTTCGAGGAACGATTCCAGGAGAAGTAATTGTCAGAGGAATTCGTTGAGCGCTAGATCAACAAGTTCAATGCCTTATGACAGGGTGGTCGTATGGTGTCGGATTATGAGACCATATTTAGGAGCTAATTCAATGTTCCCCATATCTGAACATGAAGAAGATGGAGATCAACGATTTCGTGACTGATCTTAACTCCACCTTTTCTGTGAAGGTGAGGATATAAATTCCTTGGATGTTGCATGATGCAGTCTAGTAGGCCTCTTAGATAAGGAATATTTGACTGTGGGAGTCCGGGAAAGACTCCTACAAGACCGTCTAGACTGACAACATCTGGTGCACAACAACATTAGACTTTGTCCAGAAAATACCTCTTGGTATCAAGATACGTCTATAGGACCCCTTTTCATGACACAATGATGATAAGTTTCTCAGTAGAGGGATCCCTATAGGGGACCAACGAATCTGTGACATCACTGCTACCAATCGTCATTCAGGCTTGTCAGTAGAACATACTAGGATCTTAGGTTGGTGGGCCAACAACTTCTATTCCGGGGCCAAGAGTACTAGATCGTAGGTGGGCGATGGACACGTGGAGAATCACCTTACCAGCAAGATTGTCTAGTTGAAAGGGCCAGAGCGACCGAGTCAACATGACACACTCATGTGACAGAGAGGGGAAAGGCCCATAGGATTCATGACCATAGTAAATAACCGCTAGGATGAGCACCAGTCCACTATGCTCGAGACGTCAGGTGCAAATGAAAAACAAACTTTTAGTATTTGTTAGACCTCGGTGCTACGGAGAGATCTAATTCTAGTACTGCGTTGAAGAGATTTAGGTAAGGGCATTTGAAAGGACGAGCTTAGATTTGTCCATGTGGCTTCGGGTCCCAACCAGATGGTTAAAGGAAGGGGTATGAATTGTAGATTTAACCCGAGGATAGTGTAATGAAGTACGACCTATATCACGATCTAAAGATCTTATGACGACATGATCAATATGGACTGGTGGGAATCACATGATGCAATACTCAACGGTAAGATGAGGTGGTTGAGTTGGACAGACAATGAAGGACATAGAGGTGTGATTGTAGGAAGAAAATAGGGAGTATCCCTGAGGTTCATTTCTTCCCTACAATTACAAGAGAGCACGTGCAAAGATGCAAGTTATATGCATACTTAGATATGAACTTCAAGGGCATGGTAGAAGAATTAGAATACCTTCCATTAGTACGAGAGTTTGCGGACTTGATTCCCATAAGAATTACTAGGTCTGTCGCCCAAAGCGAAGATGGAATTTACCATTGACCTAAAACCTGGAACTAAACCGATGGAAACAAATCCTTATCAGATCTCGACCCTTGATTTATGGGAGTTGAAAGTGAAACTGGAGGAGTTGTTGGACCTGGGACTTATACATCCAAGTGTATCTCCTTGGAGTGTTCTTGTTAATTTCATACAGAACAAGGATGGGTCGTGGAGATTCTGCTTGACTACTATCGAGTATTCCTTGACGAAATTTTGATATATTCTCAGACAATGGAAGAACATGATGAACACTTGTGCTTGGTACTACAGTGTCTACGAGAGAAAAAAAATGATTTGGGAACTATCGAAATGCTCGTTTTATCAATCGAAGATTCCTTATTTAGGGCATGTCATCTCCAACAAACGTATCGTTGTGGATCCCGCGAAGGTTGAGGCTATTATGGAATGGACTATGATGAAAAATGTCCCATAAGTGCGTATCTTCATGGGTTTAGCGGGATATTATCGACATTTCGTTGAGGGTTTTTCGAAAATAGGAGATCTGATTACGGAATTGCAGAAGAAAAACAAGAATTTTGTATGACCGAGAAATGCACGAAAGCATTTTGAAGCCTCAAGGAGTTGTTGATGGCATCGTCAATAGTAAAAGTCCCTGACATGGAAGACGACATCTTGGTATGAATTGACACATCCAAGGAAGGCTTAGGTGGGGTGTTGATGCAAGACGATCGAGTGATTGTTTGCATCTCGAGAAAGTTAAGAAGGCACGAGGAGAACTATGTGAGGCATGATTTGGAGTTTCTATCCATTTTGTATGGCTTGAGAGTTTGGACACCCTACCTGATCGGACGAAATTTCAAACTAAAAAAAGACCACTGTGTTTTACAACACATTTTTACGCAAAGTGACTTGAATGTGCAACAAAGGCGTTGGTTGGAACATCTTAGAGAGTATGATTTCAAGATTACCTAAATAAAAGGAACAATGAACATAGTGTTTGATACATTGAGTCAGAGACCATGCATATCTTTGGTGATACCTCTTCAGATGAATCTATGTGAAAATATTCTAACCTTACGGTGTGAAAATGAATGGTATAAAGAGGTTAAGGATTTTTTTGGGAAAGACACCATGTTGGTACCAAAATTGAGGGATATACTATGGAAAATGACAGATCTTTGAGATATAATAACGAGATTTACTTACATCCCAATGAAAAATTTAGAAGTTTTGATATTTTTCAAAGCTGATAGAGAATCTAGGAGTCGTAAAGATTAGGACTGAACTTAATCCCTTATTCTTTTGAAAGGGATAAAGGTGGACATAATCAAATGTGTGGCGAGATGTCTATAAGGTCAGCAGGTGTAGGATGAATATAAACATCCAATAGGATTTCTACGACCACATGCTATTCCAAAATCGACATGGGAGGTCATTTCAAAGGACTTCACTGTTGAATTTTCATTGACGGCAAGAAGGCACAAATCGATTTTCATGACAATTGACACTCTAATCTGAAAATGGAATGAATATGTTTCCAATAGATCTTAAAAATGAAGAAGACTTATCTCTTTAAATTACAAGTTTAAAATATCATGTGTATGGGTAATTGGATCAAGTTAGTAACACATAAAATTAGCGAGTTTTACTTATACATGAGCAACATATCAGACATATAAAAACCATAAAAAATGAAAAAATAACACAACAAATGATAAATGAGTTCACCCCTCTCTTGGGCTACATCTCCTGGTCCAACTTCACTTGGATCATTTTCATTATGCTTAAAAATTTCTCTTACAGTGATTAGAATACAAAATAGATGGCTCCAATGGTTTTAAAATGTCCAAAAAACCCTAGGTGGAATTTTTCAGTACTTGATTTGGCCAAAAAATGAAGAAGTTACACTTCCTGGAAGTTTTCTCCTTCAAGCCTATTGTACCTACTCGCCAAAATACACCCACTGAAAAAATAACCTGGCTCCCATAGCGTCACTAGGCCTAAAACCCAACACACAAGCACATCCCGCAAAATGGGGCAAATTGTTGAACAACTACCAAGATTAGCACCCACTTGGGCCGAGGTGTTGGTCATATGGGGGGCATGTAGCCACGTCCTAGTGCTTGAATCAGGCTCGTTTTCATGCATGAGTGTCTTGCTGACAAGTGGCGGGTGCATGGCATATTTTGAAGGAATAGGTCATATGCAAGTGGTAAGAACTGGGGCTTAAACCACAACAAATATCTATGCCAAAAGGTAAACAATGTGGGAATATTACATAGGCATATGGAAAGCGCCAGGGGCTGGGGCCTAGCCCTGACCCTATTCTCCGTCGAAACAACATAAATGTCATTTTAAATATTTAATTCAAACACGATGTTGTAAGAACTAATGTGGGCGGGTTGGTATCACGACCCTACCAAAACCATTCCCCCACACCCAAAGGTCGCGGTTTCGACTCTTGTGGAGTCATAAAAATTTTCCACTACTAACCAATGAAGGGGTGCCACGTGGAAGCCCATGACTGGGCCATGTGGAACCATACCATTAGCCCAAAAATATGCCACGTGACAAAATGTCATTCATCCACATCTATCACACCTACCTGGTCAGCATGCCAATCCACTACCACATCACTGTATGGATGTACGAACTGTATGGTCAGCTTCTACGTCATCACTATACAGACTGTACAATTAACACATTTTTGTATGTTTGGAAAAATGAACAAAATGCGATATCTTTCTCATGGGTGAAATCACGAAGGTGGGTTACACTTTCATGACAATCAGGTCTCCAAAATTTCGAAAAACATATTTTCGGCCAAACTAATAATCTTTTTCGGCCGAAAGATATTATTTTCGACCGAACTATTTTTCGGCCGAAAACATAAACGTCAAATTGAACGGTGCAATAACAACCCCCTCAATTTGCATGTACAAATTTGGTCGGATGGATATTTTTTTTCCGGCAATACGTTTTCGGCAGAACTATATTTCGGCCGAAAACTAGTTCAGCCGAACCATTTTTTGGCCGAACATTTGTTCGGCCGAACTATCTTTCAGCTGAAAGATTGTTTATATAGTACCGACACATCGATTGTGGAATGTTTTGCGCAAATTTGTGTCGTGTTGTCGTGTGTAAGATGTGTTGTCATTTGGTGTATGCTGTGTTGTCGTGAGGAGGTCGTCGGTTGGTCGCGAGCGCAACGGACGTGAGTGCAGCGGATGGGAGCGCAGCTGAGGTCGGAGCCGGGGTCGTCGTTGTGGTTGCAATAGGTAATTTTCGAAACCCCTTTTTTTTTAAGTTTTTGTTATCGTAGTTTCGAATCTATGTTTGGACTGTTTTGGACTGTTGGTTTAGTTTAGTTTTGGACTGTTAGACTAATCTTTAAAACTTGAATCATTTAATGTTACAAGAACAAAAAATCTCATATGAATCTGTGGTAGTTATAATCAAGGTAGACATTAGACATTAAATTGACCTATAAGAACTTTTTTTGGTTTGTATTTGTGTGATAAGGAATCCTTAGGCACTATTAAAATTAAAAAAATATACATACTCTACCCSTATAAAATTCAACATATAACCTTTTAAAAAACAYTTTAACTTTAAGTATTAACCCATTTATTATGAAACAAAAAGTATTTAACCCCATTTATTATGAAACAAAAACTTGTGATCAAATTTGGAAACCTTTTTTCATGCACTTGTTGGTGTTTCTTTCTGCCACGCTGTTCTCCTCAACATGGTAGTATTTGGATTTCTTTATCACCTTTGTTATTTATCACCTTTGTTCTGCATACGCGCAGAGGATTCGATCACTGGATCTATCAGACTCACAAAATCTCAGGAATCCCAAGTTTCCCATCGAGAGAATAACGTACATAATTCAAGCTTTTTCTGTTTGAATCTCGCTCTTTTGTATCCATCAGCTTCAACGCTTTCTTTATGGAATTTGTAATAGATGTCCCTTGAATCTTCCCATGATTTGCAGTGGGAATCACCATCAAAAGATTCAACATCTTCGTCGTCCTCCCGGTTATATGACAGATCCGACTCGCCGGAACCACATAGAAACAGTGCCCTGGGCCTTTCCACCTGCGTTTTCGCTTTACCTGGGTAGATCTGCTCGTCCAATCCTTGCAACACCTAATCATGAACCAATCGGAACATATCAAAGTAAATCCAACCTTCTTTACCTGCAATTGTTAACATATATACCCATATCGTTTAAATGCCATCGATATACATCATGAGGTATCGTTCAATGATGTATGTCCCCTGGTTATGCAAGCTACAAGTATTATAATATAAGCACATGATCGATCGCTGTATAAAATGACCAACATAACTCTGCTAATTTCTGGTAACTATCCATTCCATCCCATTAATTCTTGTGTGGAGAATTTGAAATTAAGTTCATATAATTTGAAATAAAATTCACATATATTACAATGATTCTGTTATCCATCTAAAA
>JZKD02S0011578.1:66875-87575 GCA_000966675.3 Picea glauca
AAATTCTAAATAAAAAAAATACTTTTATATGTCGGAAGTTGAATAACTTGTGAAAATACAGTTTTTTTTGTCATAAAACAAGCAAAAGTGTAACCCATCTTCATGATTTCACCCTCATACGACATTTGTTTGAGCTCGTTGAAGTTGTGTTGGGTTCCTAATGATGAGGCCTATGCACACCTCTATTTTGAAGAGATTCTGAGAACTTTGTTTTTTTAGCACAATTTGATCCCCTCGATAACACCTCCCCATTGGGAAGATTTTGGACCTCCAAAAGACTACTTTTAGTCAATATGTAGATGAGGGTATAGTTCCCCCACATTTACAATCTCAATCCATCTAACCTTGCTTGGATTTGTGCCTTTGGGACCAATACGAAACTTGTCATGCCTTGTTGTGTACATGGTCTTGCTCTTTCTCAACTATTATTGAATTGTTTGTTGTACAAACTAAACTGGTTCAATGAACTTCTTGGCCTAGTTATAAGCATGCTGAAAGTAATGTACTTGCCCATCCTAAAACTTAGGATGCTTTCTTTGCAATATAGACACCGTCTTTCCCATACCAAAATGGTGAGCAATAAGAGAAGAATGTGCTTCTCTTATCTTGTTGACTCTTTCACCCTATGAAAAACATAGCTTTCCATGATACACAATTTTCCCATGCACATAGGAATCCAATTCCTCAACTTGGTTAGCACAACATAAAGTTGCATAAAAATCTTCTAAATCAACATCTATAACATACTGTTCCAAATATCTCTTACGCATGATAGGATTATGCTTGAAATTAATTAAAGAACTAACAATAGGCCTAGTAAGCATATCAAAAACTTTATCATAAAAGTATTTCTTATACCTTATCACCAAGCGGAAAACATAGCTTGTCAAGGCATGCAATGGAGCTTTCTTTGATCTCAAAGCTTTCTTTTATATTTCTCCTTCAACAATCATATTTGTAGTCTTTTTCAAGGCTATGAAATCTACCCACATATGCCACGTACAATATTTCTTTGGTACTAATCCAATTGGTGACCTACATGGCGAAGTGCTTGGTTTGATGACCCTTTTTTCAAGCAACTCTTGGGCTTGCTTTATAATTTCAAATTTATCCATGTATAACATGTTGCATATGTCAATGTTTGGAAGAGGACCTCCTTGTTGCAATAGAATCTCTTGTTGGACACCCCTCTCAGGAGGAAATCCATTTTGTTCCTGAAAGATCTCAACATTATTGTCAACAACCTAATTCAAATTAGATTGTAACTTTTCATCACATCCTTTGAGAACTTGTTCTTCCTCATTGTATTTCGGTTTAGTCATTAAAAGTACAAGGTTCTTACTAACATTCACTAGTATTTTTATTTGTCCATCATTTTTAAGTGACAAATTCATCTTCTTTGTATGTGCTCTAACAATGTACTCAACACCATTTTTAAACAAATGATACTTGTTCTCATGACAATGAAAAATGTCTCTCCTATCATATAAGTATGGGCTTCCAAACACAATACCACAAATATCCAATGGAATAACATCAAGCTCTACCTCATCTATATAGTTTGCAGTGATGGAAAATCTAAGTTTGCACCTTCTTGTCACATGAAATTTGGCATTGTCACATATCCAACCTAGAGGGTATGGTTTAGGATGAGGAGTAATTTCCAAATATAATTTCTTGACAATGCCTTCAGAAATAATGTTTTCTTGTGATCCTGTATCAAAAAGAGTATATATCTTGGTATGTTTTGAAATTACTCTTATGTGGAAAAGTTCTATCCTTTCTTTTTCATGTTGAGTTTCACTGATGGAAGAATTTGAAGAACTAGTACTTGCAACATAATTCTTACCTTGTAAACCCATGGTTGTGATCTTTGTTACATCTTCTTAATCATATCCTAAATCTTGTTGTACAGTTGCATCGATGTTTGGCTTCTCTTTGTTGTTGAACGTTTTGGTTCTTCTTTCACGATGAAGTTTCCAACATTGGTCTTCATCATGTTCATCCTTTGAACAATGTTTACAAGAGATTGTATCCCTCTCTTTCTTGTTTGAAGCATTTTTCTTTCCATTTCCTTCAAACTTCCTCTTTCCCTTGTCTCCATTAAAAATCTTATGCTTCCCTCTTGAGAATCATTCCTTCCTCTTGCCTCTAAATGAGTAGCGTACACACATAATTCATCTATATTTGAAGGGTTAAACATAAGTATTGTATGCCTCAAGTAGCTATGTAAAGTTGCAGTGTAAGTATCTTATGAAGAAAAATCTACACCCAAAACCAAAGCTCTTCTCCTAAATTATTGAGTGAAACTTTTCACATTTTGCCCTTTGGCTTGCCTAAAGTTTGGTCAATTCATAATAGATTTCTGCATGTATGCTAAAATATAAAATTGTCTTTTAATTGCAACAATAAATTCATTCCAAGAGGATAAAACTTTACCATGTTTCTTCATGTCCTCTTGATTTTTTCTTCTTCCCACCAAATGAGTGTTGCACTGTCCAATATTAAAGAAGCAAGATAAATCTTAGTTTCATCATCTGTGATTCTTTGTATCCTACAATTCACTTCAATCTGAAGAATCCATTTATCTAATTTCTCATCATTTACCTCTCCATTGTACATCGACAATTCAAACTTAATATCAAGCTTTAGTAAAGGAGTTTGTAAAGGAGTCTTACCATTATCTTTTGGACAATTTGGAGGTGGTTGTGAAATGGTAGAAGAGGTGGAAGATGAAGGTGAAGGAGGTGGAGAATCACCACTCCCTCCATTTCCCTTTGGAGTTTTATCACCATTGTCTCCATTTCCCTTTGGAGCATTGGATATTTCAACTTGAAATCTTTCATTTCTTTCTTCAGAAAAAACTTTCACCGTTTCAGCCATATCAAGGAAGGATTTCTTGAAAGTTTCCTCCTCTGAAGGAAGAGTTCCATGGCTATCCTCATGAGCGATACTTGATGAATATCTCCTTCAAACTTGAGGTGATTTGATAGTTCTCCTTCTACACAGTTGAGAACTTGGCTCTACAAGTTGACCTTCTCCTCTTGTGAGATTCAACCTTGTAAGCATCAGAAAAACAAAAATAACTTACAAAACATCAAGCCTTCAAAAACCAAATCTCTGATACCAACTGATCTAAAAATGGAATGAATATCTTTCCAATAGATCTTAAAAATGAAGAAGACTTATCTCTTTAAATTGCAAGTGTAAAATAAAATATGTATGGGTAATTGAATCAAGTTACTAACACATAAAAATAATGATTTTTACTTAAAAATGAGAAGCATATCAGACATATAACAACCATAAAAAATGAACACATAACATTATAAATGATAAAGTAGTTCACCCCTCTCTTAGGCTACATCTCTTGGTCTAGCTTCCCTTGGATCATTTTCATTATTCTTAAAAAGTTCTCTTACAATGCTTAGAATAAAAAAATAGATGGCTCCAATGGCTTCAGAATGTCCAAAAACCCCTAGCTAGGATTTTTTGGCACTTGGTTTGGCCAAAAAATGAAGAATTTACACTTCCTGGAAGTTTTTCCCTTCAAGCTTGTTGTAACTAATCGCTAAAACGCACCCACTGAAAGACTAACCTAGCTCTTGCAACGTTACTGGGCCTAAAAAAAAACACACGAGCACATCCCACAAAATGTGGTAAATTATTGAATAGTTACCGAGATTAGCGCCCCTTTGGGAGGAGGTGTTTGTCGCATGGGGGGCATGTGGCCATGTCCCAACACCTGAATCAGACTTGTTTTCATGCGTGAGTGTCTTGCTGAGAAGTGGTGGGCGCATGACATAGTTTGAAGGCACGTGTCATATGCAAATGGTAAGAACCGAGGCTTAAACAACGACAAATATCCGCAACAAAAGGTAAACAGTGTGGGCATATTACACAGGAATATGGAAAGCGTTGGGGGATCGGGCCTAGCCCCAACCCTAATCTCCATCGAAACAACATAAATCTCAGTTTTAAATATTTAATTCAAACATAATGTTGTAAGAACTAATGTGGGTGGGTTGGTGGGCCGGCCCTGCCAAAACCATTCCCCCACTCCCAGAGGTTGTGGGTTCGACTCCTGTGGAGTCATAAAAATTTTCCACTACTAACTAACGGAGGGGTGCCACGTGGCAACCCATGATTGGGCCACGTGGAAACATACCATTAGCCCAAAAATATGCCATGTGTTAAAATATGATTCGTCCATGTCTGTCACACCTGCCCACTCAGCATGCCACTCCTCTACCACGTCACTGTATGACCATACAAACTGTATGGTCAGTTGCCACATCAGCATTGTACAAACTGTATAGACTATATAGTCATCAAAATTTTATCTGTTTGGAAAAATGAACAAAACACAATATCTTTCTCATATGATGTCTGTTTGAGCTAGTTCATGTTTTCTTGGGTTTGTAACGACGAGGCCTATGCACATGTCCATTTTGAAGCATTCCAAGATATTTGATTTTTGAGCACAATTTGATACCCTGGATCACACTTTGATGAAAATTTCACATTTTGTCCATGTGCATACAACACATCAGGCACCAGGTATATATAGAGTTTATATCAACAATATTTTGAGACTTCCAGATGTACCAAAGGAATATTATCTGATAATGGATTCGGTGTTTGCAAGACAATTTTGGACAATTTTCCCAAGAGGCCTTGGGAACACCACTAAACTTTAGTACAACATGTCCTTGATATAGACAGACTGACCCAAAGAACGAACCAATTTGGGAAGTTTGTGTTTTGTATGTGTGTCTTGGACAAACAAAAATGTTGGGAATGGTTTTGGTCGCTGGCTGAGTTTGCATGCAACAACAACCATCAAAGCACCATTAAGATGATGCCATTTCATTTTATTTATGGGATAATGTATCGGATGGCTTTGAGTTGGGATTGACTTGATGATGGGGTCCTGGAATTGACTTGAGGATGGGGATTGACTAGAGGATGAGGACTGGGGATTGAATCGAGGATTGACTCAAGGAGCATTATCTTGTATCCATTTGCAACTTTAGGTCAATGATCCTACACATGAGATTGATTGAGTTATTGGTAGATGTTAGGAGAGGGTGCGCTCACGGTGGAGCCAATCTGATTTATGGACTGTCGCATTCGACATCTATGACGTCAAACTGTCGATCAGGTCAAGGTCCAATAGGAAAATTATAGTCCATACCTAACTACCTAGGAGGACGCATATGATATGCGTCCACAGTTTCCATTTTTGTTTGATAGCTAGGCCCTTAGATATTGTTAGATACTTTATCTTTTCACTTGTATACTCTGAAACTTTGTGACGAATTTTAAAACAAGAGGGGGTGTATGTAACATCCTGATCTTGCACACACCTGATTGGACTTATTCTTTGAAGAAAATTGTGTGCAAGTGATCCGGTTCCTTATATGATTGATTGTTTCTTTTATGGATAATGATGATGTTGTGGATATGATGATATGTTATTTGATTATGTTTGTATTGATAGGTTCTATTGACTGGTTTCTTTTGAACAATGTTCGCTCACACAAGAATTATCCAAAATACTTGGAATATAACATAATAATCCATGTAGGAATAATGCATAAAATATGAATAGATAAGATAAGATGATATACTATTGAGAATGAGGGCTCGTTTATACACCCACTCAGGGGTGCCCTTAACCAATAGTCATTTCCTTTAAGACATGTCCTTTCATTATTAATAGTTATTATTAATTAATTAATTATTATGTTATGAATATCTATTTTATATGTATATTTATGTTCATAACAGTGTAGGACTCTGGAATGATTGAGGATGTTGATGGCATCAATGAACCTCCTTGGACTCTGGATCAAGTCGAGGAGTAGACTGTTTATGGTTTGAGTGTTTTTGTTTTTGCATATGGGACATATGACTGGTAAATTATGATGTTGATTTTGGATAGTTGATATGTTTCGTTGATTGATGCAAGTTGGCGATAGCTTGCTAATCAGACTCACATTTGGAGTAAATGGGTCTTGCACGATAACTAGAGATATTGAGGGAGAGGTGTGGTAGCAACCCTGCCACAGCCTACTAGCACTCTCGTCGTGGCTTGAACTCTAGTTTAACGATTACCTAGTTCGAGAGATCCACAATGTCATGAAGGAAGACTGAGACAGTCACTCACAAAGATTCCAAGGGGTGCGCAGTAAGGTAGGTTCCTTATTCGTTACAGGCTCTTAGTCTCTCACAAGGTCACCTAACAGAGTATTGCCTCCAAGGGCTTGACATCTACCAAAATCACTCAAAAGGCGACTGGCACCCTTGGAGCACATAGTGAGTCTTGAAGGGCACGTCACATAGATGGAACTTGAATGAATGCGAGTGGCACCATTGGACCACGTAGTGCCCCTTGAAGGGCGCGTTGCAGTTTTAACACTGGTGAGTCAATGAACCTAGGTTCCTGAAAAAAATATCTCATTTGACCTAGTCATTCTTAAGATAATTGTTGCATGAGTAAAGTTTAAGAATTATAAATTTTCCTTAAAAATTATTTTGCTGAGCCTAGTTGAATTTAAAGCCTATGTTTAAGTAGGACATGAGAATTAAAACCTAATTAAGCAGGTAATAAAGGGGGATTAGAAATTAGTGGAGGATTAAATTATTTTGAAAGATTAGTTGTTGTCTTTGTGGACAACTTGCTAAATTCTAACTAAGATAAAAAGGGGAAACTTGATGACAAAAGGAATGTGGAACATAGGAGGGAATCTAGTCTAGAGAACTTTCCTTTTTCAAACTCAACTAAGCTTTAAGAAATAAGTCAGTCATTAAGGTAATGTGAGGGAATAAAGAGACATCGAGGAGCATTTTTAGGAATGTTTTTAGGTGGGTGAGAGAATTTGGAAATTTAAATCAATTAATCAAATGATTTTTTGGTGTAACTAAGGGATCGGGTGACAAGTGCACGGGGAAGAATTTTCCTAATAATAAATTAATAAAGATAATTTAGTGTGCGTTTTGGCAACAAGTCATTGAAGAAAAATATATAAAAGAAATGGCAGAGGATGATAATGGATCACATCTTGTAGGTGTAAGGTTACGCTGCCGATATTTTTCTTGACTGATTTTCCTTGTGGGAGTTGGGATGCTCAACTTGATTAGAGAGTGGTAGCTCGACCTTTCAAGGAGAGATGGGATCTAGCTTTCTCTGGTTTGTGTCTATGGCCCCTTTTTAGCTCGGGGGGCTCAGGGGGAAGAAGAGTACCCCTAGTGTTGGCTAGGAGGTACCTGTGAGGTCTCAACAATTAGCAAGCGGGAGCGACTAGGATCACCAGGGAGCAAGGAGGATCTCCAACTGCCAAAGACATCAACAAGATAACATCAGTTACGGTAATCCTGTTTAAGATGTTATTGTATTAAAATTTAGTTTTATGCTTGTATGTTCATGATATTTCGATGATGATCTCATTGTGCTGAGTTTTCTTGCATATGTCCATTTATGGGGGATTCATTAGATTGTTTGTTATAGGTTCTAGTTAATTATTGTACTCTGATATACAGAAGAAAGATAAGTTGTACATATAATTTTGATCTCTCCATGTATTTATTTAATTATGATGTTGACTTCATGTACATATAGATGTTGATCGCACCATTCCTTTAAAAATCTGGGTGCAAATGTATACCCATATAGTGTTGATCTAGCCAGGTCTTTATTATGATGTTGATTTTGGTAAATTATGATGTTGATTTTGGACAGTTGACATGTTTTGTTGATTGATGTAGGTTGGCGATAGCTTGCTAATCAGACTCACATTTGGAGTAAATGGGTCATGCACGATAACTAGAGATATTGAGGGAGAGGTGTGGTAGAAACCCTACCACAACCTACTAGTACTCTCGTCGTGGCTCGAACTCTAGTTTAACGATTACCTAGTTCGAGAGATCCACAATGTCACGAGGGAAGACTGAGATAGTCCCTTATGAAGATTCCAAGGGGCGTGCAATAAGGCAGGGGCCTTATTCGTTAGAGGCTCTTAGTCTCTCACAAGGTCACCTAACGGAGTATTGCCTCCAAGGGTTTGACATCTACCAAAATCACTCAAAAGACGACTGACACCCTTGGAGCACATGGTGAGTCTTGAAGGGCACGTCACATAGATGGAACTTGAATGAATGCGAGTGACACCATTGGACCACGTAGTGCCCCTTGAAGGGCACATTGCGGTTTTAACACTGGTGAGTCAATGAACCTAGGTTTCTGAAAACAATATCTCATTTGACCTGGTCATTCATAAGATAATTGTTGCATGAGTAAAGTTTAAAAATTATAAATTTTGCTTAAAAATTATTTTGCTGAGCCTAGTTGAATTTAAAGCCTATGTCTAAGTAGGACATGAGAATTAAAAACTAATTAAGTAGGTAATAAAGGGGGATTAAAAATTAGTGGAGGATCAAATTATTTTGAAAGATAATTTGTTGGCTTTGTGGACAACTTGCTAAATTCAAACTAAGATAAAAAGGGGAAACTTGATGACAAAAGGAATGTGGAACATAGGAGGGAATCTAGTCTAGAGAACTTTCCTTTTTCAAACTCAACTAAGATTTAAGAAAGAAGTCAGTCATTAAAGTAATGTGAGGGAATAAAGAGACATCGATGAGCGTTTTTAGGAATGCTTTTAGGTGGGTGAGGGAATTTGAAAATTTAAATCAATTAATTAAATGATTTTTTGGTGCAACTAAGGGATCGGGTGACAAGTGTACGGGGAATAAGTTTCCTAATAATAAATTAATAAAGATAATTTAGTGTGCATTTTGGCAACAAGTCACTGAAGAAAAATATATAAAAGAAATGGCGGAGGATGATAATGGATCACGTCTGGTAGGTGTAAGGTTACGCTGCCGATATTTTTCTTGACTGATTTTCCTTGTGGGAGTTGGGATGCTCAACTTAATTAGAGAGTGGTAGCTCGACCTTTCAAGGAGAGATGAGATCTAATTTTCTCTGGTTTGTGCGTGTGGCCCCTTTGCAGCTCGGGGGGGCTCAAGGGGAAGAAGAGTACCCCTAGTGTTGGCTGAAGGGTACCTATGAGGTCTCAACAATTAGCAAGCGGGAGCGAGGAGGATCGCCAGGGAGCAAGGAGGATCTCCAACCGCCGAAGACATCAACAAGCCAACATCAGTTACAGTAATCATGTTTAAGTTGTTATTGTATTAAAATTTAGTTTTATGCTTGTATGTTCATGATATTCCGATGATGATCTCATTGTGCTAAGTTTTCTTGCATATGTCCAGTTATGGGGGTTTCATTAGATTGTTCGTTATAGGTTCTGGTTAATTATTGTAATCTGATATACAGAAGAAAGCTAAGCTGTACATATAATTTTGATCTCTCCATGTATTTATTTAATTATGAATTTGACTTCATGCACATATAGATGTTGATCGCACCATTCCTTTAAAAATCTGGGCGCAAATGTATACCCATATAGTGTTGATCTAGCAATGTCTTTATTTTATTCTAATCTTGAGTGCATGCACATGGATGTTTGATCGCCCCATTCCTTGGTAATTCGGGCGTGAGTGTATACACTTGTAATAATGATATTTCCTTGTGTTTTTATTTAATTCACTACCATTTCTACAAAGCCATCACTACCATTTCTGAGGGGGACTGTTTTAAAAAAAAATCATAGCACAACCCTTTTAGTTAATTATCCATCGCACTCAGCTTTGTGGAATATCTGATCTCAATTTGCACGAATTAGTAGCATTTGTAAGTTTGGCGGTGGAAGCAGTGAAATATGAGATTGGGAGTCGCTGCGTCATGAGTAAATGGTATTGACTGGCCGCCTGCTGCTAGTTTCACAATGTACGATTTGGGGACAAATTTATGAAACCGTGATGCCATTCTCCAATTCAGGATTTTACTCTTTCTGTTTTATTATCTCCAAGGAAGCGCTCTGTAATTCAATGTGAGGGCCTTTGATCTAGAAATTACAAAAAGCATGATGCAGTCTTAAGCTACAGTGGCTTCTTGATCATATCAGGATCGTATAAGGGTGCTACATAGCTCTGATCTGTTGAGTTTCTTGGGTGAGATATTCGTGTTTTGATAAGGCTTTTGTCAGGTAGTTCAATTTAAGACAAAACCATTTTATCAGACAGTGGAATTTAAGTCTGAGTTGGTGTTGCTTGCAAGAAGCTTTTCACGATGAGAAAAATACATTCTATGGAAGATGGATTCTATCCAGTTTCTAAACTCAGCTCTCCTGCGGATGGGTTCTCACCAAAAATTATTTGCAAGGGAAAGCAATGCATCGATGATTATCCCCTTCGCAAATCTTCCACAACTTTTGAAGGAAATCTGTTGAAACCCAGGGCAGCTTATCGCAGGGACATGTGCTCGCCAATTCAAATTTCAATTGCAGAGGTTACCTCCGTGAATGGAAATTCGAGAAAGTCTTGCGCCAACATTTGGGTATTGCGGATGATATTTCAGTCGGAGTTGGGGTTTTCTATGAGAAGAATCAATCATATATATCCAGAGTGGGGAGAAGGGGCCAAAAATCAACTCTTAAAAAGAACAGGTTGTTCTTTGATGAGGCAATGGAGGGCACTTCAGTTCGGCCTTGCAAGAAACCCAAGAGTAATCAGAGCTTGGTCTTTCAGACCAACATGAGCCCGTTTGAAATGGAGAGTCAGAAGGATAAATCTGAAATCCTATTTCCAAGTCTTCATCTTTTAGCTAGTGTTGTGGTTTGGCTTCTAGAGAATGATGTGGTTGGTTTCCTTCAGAATGACCAGTCGATGCTTCATGATATACATAAGAATCTTAGTGCTTCCAATTCAAATCTTCTCTTGACGGCTGATAAAAAATGCAAGCTGGGTGAGCCTGTGTGCATGAAACAGAGTAAAAATCAAGTCGGGCTTGATGAAGATCCAATAGTGATTCCACATGTCCACTTCCAAAGAGAACTCGATCCAAGGCACTTCCATCAAAGTATGCTGACTCAGTTCTCCAGCCATAACAAATTTCTTTGTTGCATTATCAACCTTCCTTCACGCCCATCCTGAACGAATTTCCTTGTTGCATTCTGAACCTGCCTTCACGCCCAGCCTTAACGAATTTTCTTATTGCATTTTGAACCTGATTTCACGCCCAGCCTTAACGAAATTCTCTAATTTTCTAGAGGTATTCCGAGTTTGATGCGCACGTGCAGTTCGATTGACATATTCATTTCCTGGATGTATTCTGAGTTTGATGCCCTCGCGCATCTTGACTGACATATTCATTTCCCTTCTTGTTGTATTCCGAGTTAATGCCCACGCGCAGATTTACTGCGCTCAAACTTTAATGACATACGCACTGCTAATTTAAGACTTAGAGGTTATAGTGACTGTGTTAAATAAGTTTTAAATTGACATTCAAGGATTAGGTAATTATATGGATAGATATTGAATTGCTTTGTACAATAAATGATCCTAAGAACCTTTAGGATAAAGGATAAATTGTGTCATACATACAATTTAGATCCACAAAAAAGTATTACGTTGATTATATTAAATAAATAAGGAAGATATAGAAGGAACTTCGTTGATGCAATTTCTCTATTTTACATAGTCTTCCAGAAGGTTGATGAATTCTTCGCTCAGCCTCATGCGAATATTAGATAGGCTTGACGTTGATGAAACAATTGTGCAATCTCGTGTAAATTTGCAAATTAATTAACCTAGTCTTGTTGTTAAATAAATGGAAGTTGTCAGTTAGCATATAATTCAGTTGAAATTTGTATTACAGTTAAATTAATTGAGTTCATTTTCTTTTACATTTTTATTCCAGTTAATTTCTAATTGGGGTTACAATTAAATTATGGAATGTAATGAAGTTGCCCTTAAATTGAGTTGCAACCAAACTTAGGTTATTTTCAGTATACCTTGTTATTTCAGAATTCAATTTTTAATCCATTTTTTGTAAAGGTGCTTGGTTAGGAAGTAACCCTATTCGATAATTAATCCACTATGCTCCGAACCCTTACTCCCACCATCAGTTTCTAGATTGTACTTAGTAGCACTTGCGTGCACCCTTTTATATGCTTTTCTGGATGATTTAGAGTTCGGCTTCTTGCGCTCATAAAATTCTGATGGTTAGGTCGATAAAAGTATTTAAAAGTATTTAAAAGTATTGAGTGTAGTTACACTGCGTCGAAGATTACTTGATTGATTAGAGTGCTTGCGTTTATAGTTTTCATATAATGTATAACAATTGAAGAATTGGGACTTCTGGCACATTGGAATTAATGTATGGACTAATGGTTTTAAAATGTTTAGTTATTTAATTTTTTTTCTTGAATGTTGGTTAAACTTAGTTACCTCATGTGTGCATGAAAAATTTAGGTTATTGAATTATGTTTTGTGTAACGCTTAGACTCTTATGTTTGCATGCCTTGAAAAGTTAAGATATGAATGGGGGTTGGATATTACTTTTGCGCCATGAAAATTTATTGAATTGATGATTGATTTAATTGCACGCTTGGTAGTTAAGTAGATTTTGTTGCGCTTTAAAGGTTAAATACGTATATTATTGCACTTCGACTTATATCCTTGGTAGATGGTTTTAGTATTTTATTTCTCACTCGCCATGGAATTTTATGTTACATGTGTCGATTTATTAGTTGTTGTTTGTGCCTTGACAATAATTGATGATGTTATTTAGCGTAGTCATTTATAATCCTTATCTGATTAAATGTTCGTAAATTTGTGTCAAGCTTCATGTTGTGCTAATCTGTTATGATTCTTATATTTATGTGTCGCATAAAAGTCATTCATTATGATATCATCGAGTTTAGTCTCTATGACTTTATTGTTGATGTTATTGTCGTATTGCTTTAAAAATCAAACACAATTTTTTTTTTACCTGTTGTACATCGTTTTGTGTCGTAACGATCGGGGCCTTTACAACGACCACACTATTTTCAATGTTTCCCTGAAAATTCACATGGTATGGTATTTGGATATTTTTCTTTCCAATAGGAGAAAGAGGATATATGCAAGCATCTCATTAGTACGTCTACTTCATCAGATCCTTATAGGCATCTACATCTTCAACAAAATATTCATCAACCATAACCTTGCACATTTGTGAGGTCTCCTTCGAGTGAAGGACACAATTTATGAGCATTTTCCTTTCTTTTCTTATTCAATTTTGATGCATTTTACTTCGACAAGGGTTTTTTCCCACAAATTTTCCCTCTTTACTCGTCTTTCTGGCGTTCATTCATTTAGTTTCATTGGAAAATGGGTACCTAACATGGCATTGTAGCTAGGACCCATTATTTATTTACACCATGGTAGTGTTCAAGGCATGTTCGATTAATTACACACTCACCTAGTGATTATTTTTCCTAGTTTTGATAGTCTAAGATTGGGGGTTCTATCTAGAGATGGCATATTCTCTCCAAAATGTATTCTCTAAAAAATAGTGTGCCTCCTATAAAATAAGGGTACATCGCTCTCTACTTTGACTTCAATTAGTAGTTCCATTAGACTAGGTGGCAGATAAACTCTGATTTTTGTTAGTGAGTGTCTATATCACTCTAGATCATTACTAAGACAAAGTCTCTTGGTCATGCATATATATATATATATATATATATATATGGCACAATGACATATTATTAGGGTTTCTTCATGTATTTATTATACGCTCATGTAATACAATTAGTACATTCATTCTCAATTACTTATCTCATTATTACTTCTTTCTCTTTGGTTCATTTTGCATGCTTTGTGTGAATTTCTCTAGCTAGGTTCTTTGTGAATTTCACATGGTATCAAATCTTGTGAGGAGAAACATCAATTTCTTGCACATGTACCTTTGAATAAACCATTTAATGAGGCTACCCTAAGTGATGTACTAGTCCCTTTAGTGTTCCTAAACTTGGAAATAATCTTCTCATATAGCCTTACTACAACAACTCATAACTCAAAATAGAATTTAATCTCTTCTAACATATTCCAAAGGTTAGTCCTCAACACAGTGTCAAATGTTTTTCTAAAATCAATGAAACAACAAAGGGTATTATCTTTTTAATTAAAACACTCCTTTCTAATGATCCTAAAAATAATAAGGTGGTCCACAGTTGAATGGTATCCTTTAAATCTATCATGAAGTTTATCTCTTTTTCCATTTCTTTAATCACTTATGTATAGCTTAGTTAAAATGGGGCTAATGATAATGATCTTATAATTAGAGGGATTTCTTTTATACACACTTTTAAAAATATGTACAATGAGGCTTTGAGTCCAAGGTTTTGGAAATCCTTACTCGATAGTTAAATTGAAGAGCTCATGTATGTGAGGGATGTGGATAGATCCTCCAATTTTTAATAATCTATCTTGGTAACCTTCGATGTCCCTAGCTTTTCATTCTGAGAGTCACTTAAGAACATGTGTACTGTATTCTATAGAAAACACTTCATCCTTTGTAGAACCATTTGGAATGTTGTCCATGACATTAGGGGATTCCTAAATATTTTTAAGGTAAATATTCCAATCCTTCAATGGAATCATATTATTTTGTTTGGTTTTACAAGTTATAATTTTCTTCTAGAATTTCTTAGTATCTATCTTAAATAGTTGGAAAAGATTCTCTTACTTTCTGTTTATTTAGTCATTTTATTCTTTTAATTAAGTTTTTGTATCTATTAATCTCATCAAATTAAGATGTATTGGAAGCATCCCTAATGCCTTGTCTAGCAATTTTAAATTCATTATTTTACCAGGGGTTAGTTGTACTATTTTTCATATTACATAGTGTTATCCCCATTTTGTGGGATAACTAAGGAGATCATGTCTCGAGGCCCTGAGTTTGTAGATATGGAGTGTTGAGAGACCAAATAATCAACAATTTCCACATGCACATACATAATCCTACTCTATCCCCACATTTTGATCCATTGTTAGTGCATCCACCACACTAGCTATCTTCTCGAAGGAAGATGGGTCTTGATCCATGTGGTAAAAGTCATGTATTGTGGTAGGTAAACAACATAATATTTAAGTAATATAAACATGTTTTATTTGAACTTGATTTGATTATAGAACACATTCTTGGACATTATGCTTTTAACCTTGTTTCACCTTGGTGAGTGTCATCAATTTCCTAGTAAGTGGCCGACCTTTGGGGAATATTTGTGACTAGGGGTCCCTTGAGGGGTTATCGTCTCATTCCCTACCATACCTACCACCTTCCACTCATTACACTCCCATCATTATGTTTTCTTCTAGGCCTTTTGACTTTAGTTACCCAAGAAGGGCATGTACCTCATTTCATGGGAAGAAGGGGATGAAGTCTCAGAGGGATTTGTTGTTGGATAAAAAGATAAAATCCTAGATATATACCTTCTAGATTCTTTTCCCAGGGATCCCCAAGAAAGCAAGGAAATGCTTCTCTATAAGAAAAGGGGGACCTACCCAAATAAATGATAATGAATGCTTGAGGGGTTAGTTTGAGGATGGGAGGTATCATCACAAGCAAACCTATCATGATCATGGGTATTTAGCGGTATGAAATTAACATCATCTAGTCACCAAGCCAGGGTAGTGGCTCTCAGTTGCACTAATGAGAGAAAATGGGTCTCATCACGAGCCACCCTTCTCATTTCCGCGACGTATTTTTGAATGCCATTTTTATTATATGAAAACCATGCCAAGACAATGGCCTTCAACTCATTACTTAAAACATGAAAGAGATAAATAATGGAAAGAATATGGGCTTGGAAAAAGTGCATCGCAAATGAAGGTTCCACACACCCTCTACAAAGGCACCCATAAATGAGTTAATACGAGACCTTGTATGTCATGAAAATCATTGACCTATGAATTTTAAACACCTTACACCTCATCATCCACTACATAACCTTGAAATGCCATCCTTGGGAGCATCTCCTACTTGAGGGATTTTGTCTACGCAATAAGAATTTTATGACACCCCTCCCCAAATTAAACTTGGGCAATTGTATAGGGTTTTTGATCATTTGTTTAACTTGATGAGGTAGTTTCAATGCACATGTTTAGATGCCTTTATTATTAGACATGATTTACAATTTTCATGATATCTTTGACTTGATATCTTTGAAGGGTGTAGCGTTTTGTTTCGTACGACCTTTCTTAGTGACCAGTTTTGGGAGAACAAGCCTAGCTTGGGCTTCCATGGGGAAAGAATCTCACAGGATGGATGCCTAGGGACCACATGAAATATGATAGAGACGTTCATTTGGAGGCATAAAATACATCATGACGGGCCTGACCTAGCCTATACCAACAAAAAAACTTTCCTATGAGAGGAAAAAAGTCACCTCCTCGAGGTTTGACATCATGGAGGTGCTAGGGTTTGGTGGTAATGGAGTAACACATTGACACTTGGAATATATTAAGTAGACGAGTTATGGATAAGTCTTGGTACATGAAGAGGAGCCTCAATAATCCCTAATGACTCCCACATTCTTCACCAACAACTTGAAAAGTGTCAAAACATCCCCTAAAGGGGAGACATAATCTTACTTTAGGGTTTCTTTTTTGCAAAAGCAAATTTTAAGATCAATTGTTTAATATTATTTTGTAAATGGGAAAGATTAGGGATGTTAACCCCTTATATTATAGTTTACCCTAGTTTGTGTGCACAAAAATTGTCTAAGAATTTTTGTATAAATAAAGATGAAACTCAACTCATTTTCATAACATAGCTCTCCCTTGTGGAGAAAGATACTTGGCTGAAATTTTCGCTATATTTTTGCATTTTTTGTATCTTTCATGCAAATGGTTTATGGTGTTATATTTTGGTGAATGGATGAGAATAAGTGATGCACACTTCTTGAAGTATTTCTCTTTTTCTCTTGGATGGTATTTTGCATGGTGAACTAGGATTTGAAATCCCATATCTTGGAATTGGTAAGAATGTTTTTTGCATATGCTAGTTCTTTCTTGCTTATCTTTGGTTATTGTTGGTGAAAACCCTAAGAGGAGTATGTTGGATACACCCTCCATCATTTCTTCATCCTTTTGTTAAGGTATGGTTTATGTCGTTATATTTTTGCAAATGGATCAGAAGAAGTGATTCACACCTGTTGAAGGCTTTCTCTTTTGCTCTTGGACGATATTTTTCATGGTGAACTAGGGTTTGAAATCTCATTTCTTGGAATTGGTAAGAAAAAAATATGCACATGATAGTTATTTCTTTCTTATATTTGGTTATTGTTGGTAAAAACCTAGGAGGAGTATGTTGGATACACATTTTGTCATTGCTTCATCATTTTGTTAATGTTATAAGTCATTTTTTAGCAAGGGTTTCTAGGAGAAGTATAGGTGTGTACACCCTCCTAGATTTATCCTAAGTTGGTTGGCATACCCTAGGGAGTAAGAGGATTTACACCCCTAGGGATATTGTTTATCCAACTTGTGTGTTAAAGAACCCATGTTCACCTAACTTTAAAGGAACTAATCCAATCTTTTATTGCATTGGAGAAGTAAAATACTCGCATTGAAATACATGACTTTACGAGATATTGAATTTGTTCAAAGTGGAATCAATTATTTACCTTAATTCATTTCTTGAGCCACTAGGACATTTTGATTGGTGAAGGACACATTGATTCTATTACAAATTTATGCTAAATCCACTAGGTCTGCAACAAACTCTCTTTTTCAAGCTCAAATTCTCACTCTTTTACCATTGGAATTACTTAGAAAGTTGTTGTTATTAATCTACATAATGTTGGATATTGTTGAGCAATATTTTGGTTGATTTCTTTGGGTAAATGTCACTGCTATAGAAAAACAATTCTAAATCCACTTGGTTTTCATAAATATACTTTGAAAACTTATCTTTATATCCATTTAAATACCACTAAAGTTCTGCTAAAGTGTTGAGAATTTATCTACATGTTTTATGCTTCATAACTCAACTAATCTTCGATGCTTTAAGTGGTTTAATATGAAATAGTTATTTAATTTCATTGTTGATATACATCTTTGTTTACTGTTGATATTAGGGACAACAATATTAAATTTCTTTTCCACCTGACATATAATGCACACAGTTGTTCTTTCTTGTGTCTCGACCAGGTACAAACACTCTCAGTATATACCCAACGAATTGGAAACCTTAAACCTTTCTCGAGACTCATTTTAATCTTTATTCCATCTAATCACTTGACCTATAGGGGATTCCATTCATACATCTCACTTTCCATATCATTTCCCCCTAGGGTCATCAGGATTCCCCCCCTGAGGTGATTCTATCATCTCTAAAGTGAAGAGAACACCTTCCTAAGGTGACAATGGGTAGGTGCTCCCAAAGTTTTCTCTAATTTGGTGGTTTGGTCAGGATTTTCGAAACCTTCAACTTGTGTGATAACACACAACACCTCAATAGATAATTTGTTAATGAAAGTAGAGAGGATTGTTGTAAAATTATGATAGTCAACTTCAATATTGTTCTTATATATTAGGAGATGTAAGTCATTAATTAAGTCTTTTAAGAAAAGATTCACTTTTTGTTTGTCAAAAAATGAGTTCCTTTGATTATCAAAGTGCTCTTCAATGAAGATTTTGTGCATGGAAAATTTTATATTTAGGTTTAAAGGTTTATGATTAGAGTAATGTTTGTGGTTATATAAAATATCATAGTTTACTATTTTCTTGTATATAGAGGTATCTGATATTACATAATCAACAACATTGCTACCCATCCCATGGATGCAAGTCATCCTGATAGATTTTTGCCACTTCCTTAAACCATTGCAAATTATTAACTTCTAAGAACTAAAGAGATTGATTAGCTCGGTACTGAAAAAGTTATCGATGAGGTCCTTAGAGTTTCTTTTGTGTCTGGTAGTTAAAACAAGGTCCTCATCTATCCATAGAGGATTAGGGTTGAGGATACTACCTTCATTTTTCATATCATAGATATCTTTCTTTAAGCTTTTGTAGGGACAATTCTTTTCTAGATTGTTTTTTGTTTAAAAAGTAGAGTTAATAAGTGTGAAATAACATGTGTCCATATAATTTTTTTGAACTTTAATATAATATATCTCCATCTATCTGTGTTGATTGAGAGTATATTTCTTATCAGGATGAATGTGAGGAGATACATTCATTTTTATGTAACAAGCTATTCCTCCAACCCCTCTATGAGGGGACTTCTTATTCCATGTTGAACATACAAAAAAATGTTCTATAGAAGTTACCTTATATTCTTCATGCTCTCAATATTCAACCAAGAAAATAATATGAATTTCACTCAACATCTGACTTATTATAGACCTTTTACTCCATGGAAAACCATGGAAGTTCCAAGAGAGAATTGAAAGTGTCCCAAATGATTGTTTATTATTATATTTTTTGTCTCTATCCATAATAATAGTCTTTCAATTTCGAATGATTTCTCATTCCCCTTCCTTCCTATATTCTTTCACCTTTTGCACTTTCTTCCTGAATTCAGCTTGGTCCTCTGGAATGAGGTTTTCATTGATAAATACTCATGACCATTTTAATCTTGTATTTTCGCTAAGTATTTCATATTCATGGTCATTAGACCTTACCTTAACCCATATCAACCTATCTTTATTTTCAATTATTTTTCCCACCCTTTTTTATTCTATGAGGCAAGTTCTCTCAATTTGTGATTTATTTTTTAGTTCTTCCTTGACTATTGTGAGGGTGTCCTCATCTTTAGTCTCTTTTAAACCAACAATTATGAGGTTTAAGGCTCCTTTGTTATGTTCATTGTGTAATTATATGATCTTGTTCATTTGTTCTTTTATGGGTTTGATATCCAACTTAGGTTGCAAACGATTTACAACCAAATTGCCAATTAGTTTTTCTTCTAGCTCTATAATCTTGTCCCTAAGCTTGTTGGTTTTTTTTTTTCTATTTCTTTTAATCTAGGCTTCATTTTGTGTACCTCACTCTCCTATCCTAAAATTATATTTTTTGTCTTTGTCTCAATCTTTTCTTCAAAGGGTTTAAATTTATCATCAAACATTATTTCCAACTATGTTTTAATTTTGACTTAAGTTTTTCTAATGATTCTACATATTCATACAAAATATCTTGGGTTACATTTTTAGGTCTCACCTCGAGAGTTTTTGGTAGGTGAATTACTCATATTGTGTTAAAATAAATAAATAAATAAAAACTATAAAATGAACTTCTGTACCTTTCACCTTGTAGACACAACCATCACAAGTATTCTTGTGTACTTGGTTCACCTTGTAGACACAACCATCACAAGTATTCTTGTGTACTTGGTTCACCTTGTAGACACAACCATCACAAGTATTCACCCAACCTATGTTCAATATTCTTCCCGTAGGCAGATAAATATTTCCTAAAGTCTTGATTTACTATAGGGATACACCTAGTCTTAGTTTATTCCATACCAATTTACATTCAAATTCAGTGGAAAGTATAAACCCATTCAAATTCACATGTATAAACCTTTTTCTTGAGAGTTTACCTAAAAGTAGAAACCCTTCACCTTGTTCAAATTCACCATGATTATAAATTTTTGTCACCATGATTATAATTTTCTGTGTTAAAATTCACTACAGAGTAGAAACCATTCACATTCATCGTCAAATGTAAGTGATAATAATTTAAATTAAGGATAGAGTACAAACAGTTCAAATTTACACTGAGTATAAACCATTGACC
>JZKD02S0011578.1:87753-164042 GCA_000966675.3 Picea glauca
TAAATACAAAGTTAAGAAAAAGGATATAGTTATAAATTCAAAAAATAATTTTACAAAATATTTAAATTAAAATATTTTTATTTTTTTACACAAAACTTAAAGAAAAAATAAATAGATATAAAAAAATTAATTCTCTTTCTTCGTTAAGAATATATTTACATTTATATAATTAACTCGTAAATAAATTATAAATTTTTCCCACAACTTAGTTTAATATAAATATACATATATAAATATATGTTAACTTAAATGAAAATGTTAGTTACAATGGCCACATACAAATCTTGGAATAAGATTATGGTTGTATCAAGCGTAAATTAATTAATTTTAAGAAATGTATAAATTAACAATATCAAATAACATTAAAAATGGTTATGAATAATATTTTTTTAAAGGATTATTAGCACTAATGTATCCCTTTAAACATAAGAATAAACGATTCTAAAAGCCATAATTGGAAAACACAACTATTTCAAAACGAGAATTGTCATATGTCAAAAAAAAAGGAAATGTCAAATATAGGGATCGATGTCAAATATAGGGATCGATGTGGAGGAAAAAAAAGATAGCCTACTTATATCTCAGGGATAATATCTTATCAGATCCATAGAAAAGGATAAAAACAATTTTTTTAAGAAAAAATTATGTTCTCCATTGTTCATAGAAAATTATTCAATGTTCATAGAAAATTATTGAATTGAAAATGATAAAAGCAATTGTCCGAAATATAATGAATCAACAAAAGATTCTAAACTTAATATATAAATTTATCTTATGTATATAAAATACTTAGGGTTTTTTTTATCTTATTTTCTTCATTCTATTCAACATAAAATAGAAAGAAAATAGGTTAAGTTACTTATAAATAACCAAATATTGATATACGATGATATTGATGAAATCATATAGAAAATTGGATCTATGTGAAAATAATATAATTTTTTTTTTCTAAATTCATTGTAGTTGTAGTTAGAACATATAGATAATTAAATAATTGAGATAATATTATATTCATAAATTATATGGAAGTTTTTTTTTTTTTTTTTGGTTAGTTTGTCCTTGATATGAGGGACTAGTCTATGGTTGAGAAACCGTGATTCAGGGACATCTAAGTCGTCAAAATCACCCAGGGATCACACCCGACTTCTTCCACACCAACCCTTAACATGGCTGGATTTTTTGTCCCTGTAGGTTTCGAACCGATGACTTTAACATCGACAACTATGAAAGATTTAATTTAAATAAAAAGAATAAAATTAATATTTTCTAAATTAACTACTACAACTAAAATATTTGGATGGATACAAGTGGAAAGATGAAATTAGTAGGAGACATTTCATTTCACAGGGAAAAATGGACGTTCAAACTTCAAACTAAAACAAGATAAATATCTAAAACTCGTTGCATTTTAAGGATTTTTAAACACTAATCCCATTGACACACATTAGACAATCCAATATAAATTTGACCATATTAAAAAATAATGAAACAAAGGATTTTATAAATGAAATACCCTGAGTTGGATTCTCGGATTAACAATGTATATGTATGGATCTTATGAAGGGTTAAAAGTTGAAAAATGATGTAATATGTAAATTTTACAATGAATAATAATAAAAATACATCGCGCGATCTCAAAGAAGGACACGGGTCCACAAGAGAGGAAGAAAGTGGAAAAATGGGGCTTAAAGGAGACCAAAAGATAAAATACTCTTATTTTATTCTAATCCTAAGTTTGGAATTTATGATATTCTAAGTCATATCAATATTGGCATGAGTTCCCAAGTGAATTGTTTGGCACTCTCAGTAAGAAACATAATGAATTGTTAACATAAAAATACATTCCATGACTCATGGTTATGAAAGGGGATTATTCATCATTCTTCTTGGAAATTGTGGGGAGAGCACATACTACCATGACTATAATAACAACACAATTGTGTTTGTGTGCTTTTCGAGCACATAAACACAATTCTAAAGAATTACAAGTAATCAGTACCCTCTTAAAGTCCTATAGATCAATTCGGTCTTAGTGGATGTTAATCATCATCATCATCATGAATAAAATTATGTGTATGGATATTATGAAAAATGTGGGATATTGATGCACATGTGCATGGTAAATTCATACAATTAAGAAACCCCATTATATTTGAGAGTACATGGAGTCCCCAATATAAATATTTCCTCACCAATATATTCTAGATCCTTAGAGAGAAGTGGGATAGCCTAAGGGATTGTGTTGTTGAGAAGGATATCACATTGCTTGAGTTATGAACGATGATGTGGAAAGCGAGATGGTGGATTGGAATAGTTGTAAGAGTGACCTTGTGTAAAGGACATGGTGGACATTGAGTGAGTTAATTATAGTTGAGAATCATGGGAGCTATAGATGGAGATATTTCCTAGCCAATTCATGTTGTATCCTTGGAGGGAAGTGGGATAGCCTAAGGGATTGCATGGAAAATAAGGGGATCCTAGCATTTAGGTTTGGTAGTATTATTGGAAAAGTGAGTTGTTGTATTCAAATTGTTGGATTACTGAGAGTGGGGTGAATGAGTATTAGAGATTTTTAATCATTTTAGCCACAATATATAAGTGTTATTTATATTTATGATCAATATAGCATTATCATCCAATAATTGCAGAGTAAATAAACCATGAACAATGAACAATCATACACATACATAGTACACCAATATTTTTATGTGGAAATCCAATGCGGGAGAAAACCACATAATTATTTCTCTTATATGTCTTTAATAATTGATTCATTGGAAGTACCAACTTCCTTTGTTCTCTAGTTGCAATTGGAAGGAGGCTCTGACCCCCTATATTTTCAGGCTAGAGGGTGAGGGAAGATCCAACTCCCAAATTTTATGGCTACAATCGGAAGAAGGCTATAACCCCCTATGTTCTCTGGATACAATCAGAAGGTGTCTTCAACCACCTATCATTTTCCCACCATGATTCCATGAAATATAAGTGAAATGATAAAACCACTGCCACACTGTCACTGTGAGATATACCATTGTAAGCCTATACCAATATATGCCAATAACATGTAACCAACTTGTGCCACTGTCCTGTATCCAACTTGTACATGTAATCAACATGTAATAATAAAAATGCAATAGGTACATGACCTGTCTATTGATCTAGGTGGATAATGGTGGACACCTACCTATTCCAACTAGCTCCTCATGACAGTTTTTAGTTCAACATGTTCTTATGTACTTCTTTGTAATTGTGGGTTCTACACTTTCAGGGTTGTCTAAATCCCTACGCATATTCCAGGTGGAGACTAGTGGCTTCCCACCTAATCAAAATGGATTATTTTGGATTATTTCATGTCATCACATCTTTCTGTACTTCCAGGGCCGTTTTGGGACCCTAAACAATGTTTGTTTTGGATTTCCATAGTCATATTGTAAACAAATCAAGAGTCCGACGACATGTTTTGTACTTGTTGAAAAGACCTTTCCAATGGGATATCACACATCTAAATCAAAGGTAGTATGAAAAAGTTAGAACCCCCGTAAGTTGAGGTACCAACTTACCCATCGGGGACCACATAAATTTTGGCGTTTCATCGCCTAGGGTTAGGTTTTTGGATGTATAGGGTTTTGGCGTTCATGAGTAATGCCAAAAAGGACTCTGGATCCTCATTGTAATCATTATTCTCAGAAGGATGCACATAGAAGCCACATCTCTTCTTAGAGAAAGCTACCACCATTCGAGTAACTTGTTTTCAATTCTGCAATTTTATAGTTTCATCCTATTTCATTTATTCAATAGAAGATATTGTTCATTGGATATCTATTGTTTTTCTCTATATCTTTGTGTTATTGTATTTAGTCTGTTAGTCAATTCATTCCTCTCATAAATTTAGATCAATGGTATCCAACTGATCTTATTTTCATTTTTTTTTTTTTGTGCATGTCCCCAACAAGATCTGGGTACAAGAATTTGGGACTCGAACCATTCGAGCATTTGCAAGATCGGTCACGTAAATCTCGACAACAACCCATGGGGGACGAAAATAAATATGATGGAGCATGATATCCTTTTAAAATGTTGCTCGAGGAATCCCTTGCATGACAAAGGAAAAAAATGATGGAAATCTTTCCACATATCCTTCAGCGACTTCCCATAGGAGAAGCATCTTCATCAAGCGACCATGCAACCCCCTTCTAGGTACAAGTAAATTTTGATATTCCATTATTTGAAGGACTAATAGATGTAGATGTTGTAGATAAATGGTTGAATCTTTTCGAAGGGTATTTTTTGGTCCACAATTTTTCCGATAGGGAAAAGATTACTTTTGCACTCCTCAAGGTTATCCCCCATGTTAAGGACTAGTGGGATACTTACTATGAGAAAAGGGCCATAGAGGAATATTAATTATTTTCAGTCGTCCCCAGATGGGATTCCTTCAAGGATTCCATTAAAGAACAATACTACCATGTTGGAAGCTACGATAACCAATACACCAGATGGACCACCCTGCATCACAAAACAGACCAGAAAGTACCATATCTTACCAATATTTTCTATAGCCTGTGTACCAAATTGGGTATCAAATACTATAAGAGACACATGGTGCTCAAATAATGCATGTTTTTTCATAGATACATTCAAACAAAAATGGATTTTCTGGACATTGCATCATTGGGTACGGCTTATAGATATGCTGTCAGGATCGAGAAAATATTTAAGAAGAAGAGGCGAGAGTTTGGATCTGCAGAATCCTCATAGGAAAAGTAGGGAAAATACATCCCCAACCCATACGACAAGGGATAAATAAAATATGACCACTCTCAAGAAAACCAGTCCAAGCCACAACACAAGAAGGGTAATGAGAAATCGAAGAAGGACACAAGAAAATTGTGTGAATACCATAAAATCCCTTAGCACAACAACGATGAATGTTGCTCCAAGAAGTCACTCGTGGACAAGATGAAATATTTTGATTTAGAGGCTGATTCTGACTCTGAATCAAACCTAGAAGGAGGTAAGCATATTATCAATTTTGAACCCAGTGCCACTGTCGCTACCACCAAAGTCCAGCAAGGAAAATTAGAAGAACCAGAGAAAAGGGAATGCCACTTTCACTCACATATGTGGGTAAAAGGGGCTTCAATTAATTTCATTATAGATAGTGGAAGGTAGAAGAATATGATCTCAAAAGAGGTCATCAAGCAACTAGACCTACCGACAACACCACACCCACAACCCTACACCATTAAGTGGCTTCGCCAAGGAAGAGATCTTTGTTTCAGACAATAGTGGCATCTTACCTACGACATAAAGACTTTAAAAGATGATGTATTGTGTGATATTTCTCCCCTTGAAGGTTTTGATGTTATTTTAGGATAACAATATTTGTGGAAGTGACATGTTGTGTATGAGTCTAGACCCCACAGTGTTATTATTACTTTGGGTAGGAAATTATACATGATACCATAGGTAGTGCCACCTGTTGAAATATACACTTGAAATTGAGAGGGAGGGGCAAATTAGTGTCTGTAAGTTTTGGCTACTTTTTACACTTTCATATATTAACTAAATTAACTGAATAAGATATGCAGTTCAATTAATTATTCATAAAAATATAAAATGAAAACTATATGAAGTAGATATAATATATTTCTTTTATTTATTTAACTTGTATTAATACATATAAAATCAATCATTTAATATCTTCGAATTCAATTGAATATGAGAGTTCCAATTCTATGATACAATACCCATCTTGTAGTTCTCAGATCCAACTGAGAAATGAGGAATCCAACCCTCATAACATGACCCAACTTGTTGATTTCATATACAACTGATATGTGAGGAATCCAACCCTCATAGAAAGAATCAACTTGTAAACAAGCACCAACCTGATAGAATGAAATTCCATTCAATCCATTATATTTATGTATTTAATCCACCAAGGCACACTTAGATTCACAACCACTTTTGGTTTATATAGTATTTCAATCAGTCTAGGATTGAACCAATGTGTGTTTTTAAGATGAACCCTTGCACATCTTCTTTTAACTAGCTAATATTGATTCTAATTTGTCCTTATGAGTTGATCATAGATATGTATCAACTCATTATATCCTTGTCATTCTTCTGTTGCATCCTCAATTCTCCAACAGATCATATTCCAACTTTTACCTATTCTTTGTATTGTTATGGTGTTAATTCTCTGTCGAATTACTCTACCAACCTTATGTTGTTGACATAAATGAAATATGTATGAGACGCTTCCTTCAACCCAATGTTCAAATAACCGCGGGATCAAAACCACAGGCTTATCCATTTTAAGCATTGTTCATAGTTCCTCTTCTTTCACCCTTATTCCTCTATCACGAGACCAATGTTGGAGCCAAGTCCTATGGAATTTGGCCTTTTTTCATTTAATTAGAGTAATAATTCCTGAAGTAAACTTCTTCGAAGTACATATGAGTACCCTTTGTTGACATATTTTCCATATCCCCTTCGACTAAGAGCCAAGGGCTTAACTCATTTTTTCCATGTAGTTATTGAACTTTCCCCTCGAGTTGCTTTTAAGAACCTTCACATAACCAAGAGCTACGATAGTTAGAATTAGGCCAACAGGAGCTCTGACTCTAAGGGTATTCAACATTATTGGACTTTGAAAACCTTGTATTCTTCTAGATTAAAATTTGTTTAACTGCATATACTCTATTTGCTAGTATATCGGACGTCTGATTTTAATATTTCGTTGAATGGACAATCTTGGATTACCCAGATGCTTTAACAAAATCGACGATTACAACTTAATCAGGACTTGAGATCTACGGTCTGTGCCATTTCAACATAGCAGATCTTTAACACTTGGCCTATGTGCACTTTAATCTTAAGTTGGCGTGTGTCCATAAACTTCAACGGTACAGATAATTGTGTGTTGCCTTCACCAAGTTAGCATTCATGCATGTTTACTTTCAATTTTGGATCTCGATTGTGAATATTCCTCCTTAATGGAAGGTCATATATTATTTTGGAGCTTTGAAACTCTGGGACTCTGGGTTACTAGAACTCTGAAGCAGTTGAATTCCTCTGGAGGTTTACCCACCAAATAAGTCATAAAATGATAGTGACCACTTACTGTTGGTTAACATATCATGCTTACACTATTCTTCCACTATGATTTATCTAACAGTCATGAGATATCCTAAGGGATATTAGATCAACAACCATCAATGGTTTTCGGCTTCGTCCTTCAGATCTTTGGGAATTTTTGGAGGTAGGAGAATCTGGATATCCCCAGAGGTTGTAGTCCTGAAGTGACGTGGTATGTTGACATCACCTATATTGATGTGTACCCATAGTGTGTGTGCCACGTGCTATATTGATTCATGAATTTCAGAGTCCTTATGTGCCACATTGACCTTGACACTTGCCACCATCTAATTGGGCCATGTGTCATCTTTTTCTTCTGCCACATGTCTCCCTCCTGGATCATGGATTTGAAATTTGTGGCTTCGGTACTTCGTGGCTATGGGAGTTTTTCACTTTTATATCAACCTTCAAACATCGTTGAAGTGCTAAATATATATCTATCACCGTAGATCTTCAACTATATTGATATGACAACCTTTGTTTTTTCTAGAACTCCAGGGTTCAAGAGTTCTTGGTTCATCTAAATTGTTTATCACTGGAGTAGTTCAAGGATAAAGTTGACTGTGGTTTGACATTTTTTACTCCAGATCAACGACTGGCGGTATTTCCTGATCCGACGGTTGACGAGAGTTTGTGACTCTGGGGATTCGGCCTTCGGGTAAACTTACCTATTTTACAATCCTTTTCGTCAGAGTGGTCAGTGTTGAAGTTAACCACCATTGGACCCGCCTATCCTCATCCAATAGTTTCCTTGCATTGACCATATTTGATGGCCCTCATTCACTTCGGGTATTCGAGGCTTCAACCTTTGGATGAACTTGCATGTTTTAGACTTCTTTTCATCCGAGTGGTCAACTTCGGAGTTGACCACCTAATCCAACGAATTGTATTTCTCCCGACGAGATCTTAGATCAATGATATGAATGAGTTCGTTTAATCTAAGACTTTGGGATATTGTGGCTTACCCTTTCCTTCCACTAAACTCGATCAAATGATCAAAATAGATCCCGAGCTCATCTAACGATTGTTGTAACCCTATCTTTTACAAAAGGATTTGTTCAATTGCAAACCTTTGTCTCCTGTGTTACTTCAAACGTGTCATCTCTTCTAAGATTTGATTAATGATTCTTCCTTCTAGGCTTTGTCTAAACGTGATCCTTTAAGCAATATTTTTATTTATCAGAAGGCTATCTCTTATGACCTTTAGGAGAATATGATCTATGTTGATCGTATCGTGATCAACACTGATCACGAATTTATTCTGCCCCAAGTTGATCTTCCTCAAGGTTATCTTCCTTTTCTTCTAATTACTGTACATGTTGGAAACAAATTGCCATCAATTGCAACTCACAATCAATAATGACAACAATCTCCCCCTTTGGCACTGAGGGAAATATATATGTAAAACAAATACCTATTCTCCCCTATCACTGATCTCATTTTCAGGTTGGAGGATTGGACTTTTACTTATACCAAATACTGATACCAAATTTTTTTTATTGTTTTTCTCCCCCTTTGACATCAATGACAGATATTTAAACTTTTATTTGTTTATCTCCCCCTGTGAATGTATCATTTGTTATCTCAATCTCTTGGGATTTTGTGTTCAAATAGGTAGTCTTATTGATACCAATTTTTGTAGTGATCAAGTCTTTTAAACCTAATCCAATGACTTCCTCATTTGATGACCAAATTAAATACTCCCCTTGATTTTTTACTATTTCATAGGGTTTTACTGTCTTCTCCTTTTTCCTAAAGGACAAGGGTGTGAATCTTACTAATCTTCTTGATTTGTTTCTTTATTTGTGTTGATATTTTGATCTTTCACAATAATATCATGGATTCATACCAATTTATTTAATTTCCATTCTTTAACGAATTTAATATCTTATTCACTGTCCTTTGACTCTATAGAAACCAACTTCAACTTTTGTCCCTTAAAAATAAGATTGAATTGGTCCTTTCATCTGTTGTTTGTTAATTCCTCTTTATAAGTTTTTGATTCTTTTGGAAATTGCTCATTGGGTTTAGATCATACCTTACTTTGGTAGTATTTTGTAGTACTTACACCAAATCATGTTGTAAAATCCTTCTTCCTCTATTTTATTCATATTTTCTGTTGATGGGAAATTTAATAGTTCATGAAAATAACATTGGAAAACTTCCAAGATTTTCATTGCTCATTTCTTCTCACTGATATGCTATTTGAAGATTCATCATTATCATCATTTTTCTATGTAAGTGATACCTCTCCATTTTCCTGTTTGGGATTTTCTATTTTCATTTTTCTTTCATTGGTTAATGCACTCTTGATCCGCATGATATCATCGGGATCTACTATTGTGTATTGTTCTTCTTTAGGAACTCTCCTTTCCTGATCCACTCCATATTCAAATCTCTGATTTCACATTTCTTATTAGGAAATTCACCCATCATTTTCTTGTTATGAATTTCTACATTTCCATATGTCACAACATCTTTCTTGATTTCTATTTCATATTTTCTCCTCCATACCTTTTCTTGAGATATTTTGTTTGTTGGATCTTTCTTTTCTAAATTTGTCCTTTGAGATTTGTCATTTATTCTTTTCTTCCAACATTCACTAGTTTTTCTTTCTGACTTGTATGAATTATTTCTCATGGATTGACTTATTGATTTTTTGTAGTTTTGGGATTTGTGACCAAACCTATCACAGTTGTAACATCTCATTGTATGACAAAAAAATGTTGTGTGGAAAATATAATTTCATCTCCAACATCTCATTGAGTTATTGGACCTTCCTGAATTTTTCTTTCCATGATTCTTCCCTTCCAATGCTTTGTGACCAAACATATTATAAGAAAATAAATAACCATTGAAGGTTCTTACATACCTGGCTCTGTTGTGACATGAGAAGTCTACCTTTTAATATGTTTCTTGTTTTTTACTTTTATATCTTCCTTCCTTGACAAAGTTCATGGTTTGTTTTAGGTTTGTGATTGTACCTTTTTATTTTGAGGAGTATGATCCTTTATAATGCTTTTGAGTGGTGCTCCATTTTCCACTTTCTTCTTTCTTACTGTATCCAAGACTAGTTTTTTCATTCGTTGGTCTTTGATTGTAACATATCCTATCTATGATAGTTGAGTTGTTCTGGAATTTTACAGTTTCTTCTATCTTTTCATTCTTCTTTTTGAGGTTGATAACTTCCATTTCCAACATATGACATGTTTCTTCCTTTTTAGTCAATTTAATTTTCAAGCCTTCTTCTTTTTCTTTAGATCCTTCAAGTTGAGTCTTTAGATTAATGAATATTTATTCTGTATCATCCAAGACTACTATGCAGTTATTAGTTTTTTCATATGTTTTTAAATCTTCTATATATTTTGTTAGATCAACAACTTTATTCTCCAATCTTTTGATTTCTTTCTTGTTTTCTAGCTAAATCCTTTTGAGGTTGATGGTTTCCAATTCGAACATGTGGGATTAATCTTCCTTTTAAGTTAATTGGATCTTATGTGCTTATTAATTTTTCTTAGATTATTCAAGTTGAGTTTTTAGAAACATGATCATTTATTCTATCTCTTCTAGTACTTCTTTTCTTTTATTGTCATGTGTCTTTAATTCTTCCATTTCTTATGTTAGATTAACAACTTTAATATTCAATATTTTGATTTATTTTTCTTTGTTTTCTAGGTGAATCTTTTGTTCATGCTCTTCATGGTTTGATTGATCTAACTATTGTAGTAGCAACATATATTTATTTTGAAGTTTCTCCAACTCTTCAAAAGTGCACATAACTGTGTATTCAAGCTCGTCAAAAAAATCCTTAGTAACTTCAATATATAAACCATTTGTTGGTTCCATACTAATCACTTCAAATGTAGTTATAACATCATTCTTAAAATCTAATAGTTTTTCTGTAGTGAATACTAAGGTATTCATCAATTACTTGATGTAGTAGTCTTCTTTATTAATGACTATGGTTTGCATCAATTCTTTGATGGAATTGTCCTCTTCTATTTTTTGTTTCATATTTTGATCAGAATTATCTTTATCTATATTTTGTTATTCAATATGATTTGATTTCTCCATTTCTGAGTTTTTTTCTTTAATTTGATTGGATTTCTCTGTTTCTTCTATAAACTGATTGGAATTATCCATTTCTTTGTTTTGTTCTATATTTTGATAAGAATTCTCTAGTTGGAGCCATATCACTTTAGCATAGGTGAAATGTTTCGACTTTTCTTTGACTTAGTCTCATAGTCCATCCTCATTTTCCTTTAATGTTATTGAATTATTTTTCTTTGCTTCTTTTGCAGATTTGGTTTTGTTCTTTGAGGTACTTGAGTACAAAGGTTTAGATAATAATGAAACCCAAATATACTCTTGATTTCAGACACTATTTCATTCCTTCCCTCCATGAAGAATAGTATGTTCCATAAAATAAGGGAGCTTCATTTGTGGAGAGAGTCATTAGTCCACCCATTTCTTAAGAATATATCTTCCAGTGTTTAAACTGTGTTGAAGGCACCCGCTCTTATACCAATTGTTGAAATATACACTTGACACTGAGAGGGGGAGTGAATCAATGTCTGGAACTTTTGGATACTTTTCACACATTCATAGATTAACTAAATTAATTGAATGATATATGCAGTTAAATTAATTATTCATAAACATTTAAAACATAAGTTGTATGAAGTAGATATAATATCTTTCTTTTATTGTTTTAACTTGTATGAATACATATAAAATTAATCCTTTAATATCTTCGACTTAAACTGAATATGAGAGATCCAAATATCTGATACAAGACCCAACTTGTAGTTCTCATATCCAACTAAGAAATGAGGAATCCAACCCTCATAACAAAACGCATCTTGTTGATCTCAGATCCAACTAAGATATGAGGAATCCAACCCTCATAACAAGACTTGGCTTGTAAACATGCACCAACCTGATAGAATGAACTTTCATTCAATCCATTATATTTATATATTTAATCCACAAATACACACTCAGATTCATAACCACTTATGGTTTATATAGTATTTCAAATGACATGGGATTGAACCAATGTGTCTTTTTGACATGAACAATTGCACATATTCTTTTAACTAAGTAATCTTGATTCAAATTTTGTCCTTATGATTTGATCACAAATATGAATCACCTCATTATATTTTTATCATGTTTTTTCTGCTTCCTCAGTTGGCCAATAGACCATATTCGAGATTTTACCAATTCTCTATATTGTTATGGTGTTAATTCTCTGTCGAATTACTCTACCGACCTTAAGTTTTTTACAAAAATGAAATATGTATGAGGCGCTTCCTTCAACCCAATGTTCAAATGACCGTGATATCAAAACCATGGGCTTATCCATTTTAAGCGATGTTCATAGTGCCTCTTCTTTCGCCCTTATTCCTCTACCATGAGACCAATGTTGGAGCCAAGTCCTTCGAACTTCAACCTTCTTGTATTTTATCAGAGTAATACTTCCTGAAGTAAAATTCATCGAAGTACATGTGAGTACTCTCTATTGACATATTTTTCATATCCCCTTTGGCTAAAGCGATAGTTATCACTTGTTGTCGGTTAACATCTCATGCTTACACTATTCTTCCACTACACTTGATCTAACGATCATGATATATCCAGGAGCATCTTAGATCAACTACCAACATTAGTTCATGACTTCATCCTTCGGAGCTTCGGGAATTTTTGTAAGTTGGATATCTATGGAGATTGTAGTCTCGAAGTGACGTGGTATGTTGATGTCACCTAGATTGACATGGACCCATAGTATGTGTTCCATGTGTCATCTTGATGCAGGAGCATCTCTCCACGCTGCCAGCCAGCTAGCCAGCCACGTCAGCGCGCACGCATTCAAAGGTTGAAGAGAGGCGTGGCCTCATTTAATATCTGAATTGAATGTAATTTAAATGATTAGGCTGGTGAGCCATGGAAGCCATGCCTTTGTGCAGGCGTTAGATAGGATCAGCTTTAATGATAGATCGGTTGAGATCTAGATCCAGGCGCTGGACTAGACAACCATTGAATGTAATTAATTTGAGTAGGTAGACCTGGAGGGAAGCGCTCGATGAGCCCCTCAGGTAAAAGAGATTTTGATATCTCATTTGAAAAAAAAAGTAGATGGTAGAGTAGGAGAAGAGCCAAGGAGAGCTTAGGAACACCATTGTAATGATACATGCATTTTCCATTTGTTAATATAACAGAGCATTTTTTCCTGCATTATTCTGTCTTATTTGCATGTCTCTGTGTGTTCCATATCCATGTTGTGAATGTATATTGTAGTGGTGCATTTGGTAGGAGTTCATTTGATTTCAGGTTGAGGGTCTTTGAGGCTTCATGCCAGGAGGGTATGACAGGACGCTGAGGGTTCTGAGAGCCAGTGCACTGAGGATGCACTACTGAACTCTGAGGAGTCAGACGTAGACGTGTTGAGGCACATAACTGAGATCAACAACTCAGGAAGAAGACCTGTGAGGTTGTTGAACACCTCATGAGGGTAGGTTGTGTGGAGGAAGACACAGTTGCAGGCAGAATCACTGAGGATTTTGTAGGAGCTCTGCCAAGTGGGCATTGAGCATGTGTACAGGAGTGCACAAAGGAAGGAACTTTGTTGAGAGTTTAGAAGAGATAGAATCACTGAGGATTCTGAGAGCTCTGCCAGGAGGGCCTTGAGCAGGTGCAAAGGGTGCATAGGAAGACAAAAATACTGAACATTTTGTGGAAGAGATACTCCGTCAAGAAGGCGTCGAGGAAGTGTGCAGACAGGCACAAGAAAGAAGAGAACTCTTTGACTTCTGTAAGTCAAAGGAAGAATCCACTAAGGGATATTCAATGGGTTGCTGAATACCTAGAAGGCTCAACAAGGAGGTTGATTGAGCAAAAAGAGAGCCAGGAAGGCATTTTATTCTCCATCAGTGGGAGGAGAAAGATCAAAATCCCCAAGGGTTCTAAGTGTTTGCGTAAGCTCAGAAGAGATAGCACACAATGTGTGTGTGAGGAATCTACAAGAGAGAAGACGTCAGAATCCTTTAAGGATTCGAGGAGAACAAGCTCAGAAGGAATAGTGTTGTGGAGAACGCACATCAAGGCTCGAGGTTGTAGAGCTCGCAGAAGAAAGCCGACAAAGGTTGAGGCCTTTGAAAATTGGAATTGTTCCAAGTGCAGGAAGAAAGAGCGCCAAAGCTCGGGAGGAGAAACATCGGTCGTTGGATTAGTCGATAGGATCTGGATCATTGGTTTTCGCATCCAGGAGCAGCCAGAGGAGAGCGCATAAGGAGAACAGATCTGGGTCATTCGTTTGGGAGCGGACGCATGCCACGAGATTACCCACCTTGGGAACTCGGGCACTGGAGGTTGGAAGAGGAAATCATCCGACTTCACGAGTGACGAGGAGGCGAGAGCTCCGTGTTGTGGGGTCTAGCCGACTTCATCTTGGGATATCGACACTTGATAACGGGGTGGGACAATAGAAGTCGGCAGGCGGATAGGTGGCACCTCACATCTCGAAAGCTCGTATGTAGAAGAGATGAAAGTTGGGTGACCAAAGTCGCGAGGTGCGAGGTCGTGAAGCGGTGAAGTGGCAAGAGGATAGGAGCCGTCCATCTGAGGAGGACAGGTGGCAGAGATCGAGTGATCTCGTGAACTCGGGAGTTCGCATGGTTAAGACCCAAGGATTGGGCACTCAAAGTCACGAGGATGCGAGGAGCGAAGAAGAGATAGTCATTGGATCCAGAGCATAGGAGGACCGTTGGATCTGCGTGAGGGATCGTGTCTCGGGACCTCACAAGAAAAGACCCGAGGATTTGGGTGCGGGGATCGTGAGGTTGCGAGAAGGTGATACCCCAACAACTGGAAGCAGTATGGGCCATAGCGGAGCGTGAGTGGAATACAGGTGGCACGAAGCCCTTGGGATCTTGCCGCGAGAAGTCCTGAAGAATTGGCATTAGAATTCGCGACCGTGGGACCGTGCAGTCGACGGATGGACACACGTTGGTTGGAGATAGGAGTCAACACTCCGTTGAAATCTCGCATCTCGGGGACGCGCGGAACAGGAGGGTGAAAGCCAGACGGTTCAACCCGTGAGGTTGTGAGGTAAGGCCATGGTTGCGGAGGCAGTGGTCATATGGTGGAAGCTTAGCCAGGAGGGCTAGCGCGTAGGAGCTGAGTGCTCATCGGAGATCGGGAATAATCACGGTTCTTGCAGAAGCCACGAAAAGTGAAGGTAAGGCCTGTAGATTAGGCATTTGACAAGGATTCAACTTGGGAATCTAAAGAGTCGCTTTGGCTCGACAGAACGAGGATTTTGAGAACGATCCTGTGAGCAGGAGGTCAGCCAGAGAAGACCTTGCGGGGTGATAGGACGGGACCTCTTTGCGTCAAGTGGTATTAGAGATGAAATTCTTGTCTGTATATTTCAGGCAAGAGGAGAAAAGAGGAGGCAGAAGAAGACAGAGTTGTTGAGGACTCTGTAATGATTGTTTGTAGGTAGGCAGCAATCAAGGAGACAGTCAGTAGGACTATGAGAAGATGAAGCTGGAACACTCAGGGATGCAGAGTGACAACAACAGATCTGTCAGGGAGGAAGATAGATACAACAAAATGGCTATTGAAGGCCATAGAAGGAAGAGCAAGGCAGAAAGGCTTGCCGAATGGGATGAAGAAGAGACTAGAGAACTCTATGAACTAAAAGCAGATGTAGAGAAGCTCGAACTATGGATGCAGCAGGATAGGAGGATGAGACGAATGATAAATTTTCCCATGAAGAAGGAAAAAGAAAAATGGCTAGTCAGAGAGTTGATAGTCATGAGACAACGCAGGTTGTTGAGAAGATGGGTGAGGTATGCTGAAAACCTCAAGGCCACAGAAGAAGAGATGATTGATCACTGTTGGCCAGAGACTGGAAAGAGTCTTGATGATTAGGATGATGAAGAAGATGAATGGGGATCATCTGATGATCTCAAGAACTGCCAGGAGGGAAGAGAAGAAGAAATTCCAGATTTCCAGGAGAGCAACGAGTTGAGACCAGTTGAGGATATCATAGACTATCACGAGGATAGCCAAGGAATTTTCATTTGCCAGTTGGGAAATGATTAGAGATCGCTGCAGGATCTCATAGACTGCCAGGAGGGTAGTGGAAGGTTTCCAAATTGCCAGATGGGCAAGGGAACAGAAATGATATCGGCTGAAGATCTCACAAACTGTCAGGAGAACAGTAAGGAAACTTTGCATTGCCAACTGGGCAATGAAAGGAGATCAGATGAGGATCTCGAAGACTGCCAGGAGGGCAGAGATGAATAATTGATATCGTTTGAAGGTCTCATGAAGAGTCCAATTCAGCGAGGAGTGTTGATGAATATGGGATCGGTTGATCTCATAGTCTGTTAGGAGGGAAGCAGAGACATCCCATATTTCCAGGTGGGCAGGGATGAGCAGATGAACTTGGATCAGCCAGAGGCGCTGACATAGCAGATGAGACTGTTTGAGGGTCTCATAAATTCATAGGTGAGTGTAGATCAACAAGTGCAGCTGATAGAGGTAAAAGATCAGGATGATATTTTGATGATTGGGGGAATTGGGATATTCCTACCATTTGCCCAGAAGGAGGCAGAAATTGGTGTTGTATATGGTGCAATAGAAGAATAGTCACAGTTGGAGATGACTGTCAGAAAAGAAAGGAAATTGGAGCAGACATTTGAGACTGCCCAAGCAGAAATGGAAGAAGAGAATGAGCATTCAGTGGAATGTATCAAAACCTTTAGCTAGCAAGCTGAGAGCATTGTAGCATTGGAGCTGATAGCAGAAAAAGACGCAGAAGCGGAAGAGGAAAGTGAGCATTCTGAAGAATGGCTCAATATTTTCAGCATTGAAGCTGAAAAGACTGCAACAGGGGAGGTTGCAGAAGTAGAAGAGGAAGAGGCAGACAACATATGCTTTGCTGATTTGTGGGATCAATTTGAAGCCCTGGAGGAGAGGATAAAAGTGCAGGGCGTGCACATCCAACAGGTGAAGTTGGAAATGGATAAGGAAGGCGTGGGAGATCATGATGATCTGCCCAATGGCCAAATTTTTTTGTAGCTGAGGAGACTACAAAAATTGGACCAGCCAATGGAGCAGCTGGATGAAGTGATAGAAAATATCAGAAAGCTGATGTTAGATTCAGCAAGGACTGCCAGTGAGAAACAGTTGAGCAGAAGGAAAGAGGCAGCAGCAGCAGAAATGCAGAAGCTGCAGCAACAGGAAAATGGAGCAGATGAGAAGCTCCAGATATTTGTTTGGGATCCAGGAGGATTTCCAACAGCTACAGGGGAAGCTCATGAGCAGGAGCTCATGATTTTTGCAGCTGTGGATTATGATGCAGGAGTATCTCTCCATGTTGCCAGCTAGCCAGCCAGCCACGTCAGCGCGCACACATTCAAAGGTTGAAGAGAGGTGTAGCCTCATTTAATATCTGAATTGAATGTACTTTAAATGATTAGGCTGGTGAGCCATGGAAGCCATGCCTTTATGCAGGCATTAGATAGGATCGACTTTAATGCTAGATCGGCTGAGATCTAGATCCAGGCACTGGACTAGACAACCATTGAATGTAATTTATTTGAGTAGGTAGACTTGGAGGGAAGTGCTCGATGAGCCCCTCAGGTAAAAGAGATTTTGATATCTCATTTGAAAAAAAAAGTAGATGGTAGAGTATGAGAAGAGCCAGGGAGAGCTCAGGAACACCATTGTAATGATACAGGCATTTTCCATTTGTTAATATAACAGAGCAGTTTTTCCTGCATTATTCTGTCTTATTTGCATGTCTGTGTGTGTTCCATATCCATGCTGTGAATGTATACTGTAGTGGTACATTCGGAAGGAGTTCGTTTGATTTCAGGTTGAAGGTCTTTGAGGCTTCATGCCAGGAGGGTATGATAGGACGCTGAGGGTTCTGAGAGCCGGTGCACTAAGGATGCACTACTGAACTCTAAGGAGTCAGATGCAGACGTGCTGAGGCACAGAACCGAGATCAACAACTCAGGAAGAAGACCTGTGAGGTTGATGAACACCTCAGAAGGGTAGGTTGTGTGGAGGAAGACACAGTTGCAGGAAGAATCACTGAGGATTTTGTAGGATCTCTGCCAAGTGGGAATTGAGCGTGTGTACAGGAGTGCACAAAGGAAGGAACTCTGTTGAGAGTTCAGAAGAGACATAATCACTGAGGATTCTGAGAGCTCTACCAGGAGGGCCTTGAGTAGGTGAAAAGGGTGCATAGGAAGACATAACTACTGAATGTTCTTTGGAAGAGATACTCTGCCAGGAGGGCATCGAGGAAGTGTGCAGACAGGCACAAGAAAGAAGAGAACTCTTTGAGTTCTGTAAGTCAAAGGAAGAATCCACTAAGGGATCTTCACTGGGTTGCTGAATACCCAGAAGGCTCAACAAGGAGGTTGATTGAGAAAATAGAGAGCCAGGAAGGAATTTTATTGTCCATGGGTGGGAGGAGAAAGATCAAAATCCCCAAGGGTTCTGAGTGTTTGCATAAGCTCATAAGAGATAGCATGCAGTGTGTGCGTGAGGACTCTGCAGGAGAGCAGATGTCAGAATCCTTTAAGGATTCGAGGAGAACAAGATCAGAAGGAATAACGTCGTGGAGAATGCACATCGAGCCTTGAGGTTGTAGAGCTCGCAGAAGAAAGTCGACAAAGGTTGAGGCCTTTGAAAATTGGAATTCTTCCAAGTGCAGGAAGAAAGAGCGCCAAATCTCGGGAGGAGCAACATCGGCCATTGGATTAGCCGATAGGATCTGGATCATTGGTTTTCACATCCAGGAGCAGCCGAAGGAGAGCGCATAAGGAGAACAAATCTGGGCCGTTCGTTTGGGAGCGGACGCGTGTCACGAGATTACCGAACTCGAGAACTCAGGCACTGGAGGTTGAAAGAGGAAATCATTCGACTTTACGAGTGGCGAGGATGAAAGAGCTCCGTGTTGTGGGGTCTATTCGATGTCATCTCGGGATATCGACACTCGAGAACAGGGTGGGACCACAGGAGCCGGCAGGCGGACAGGTGGCACCTCGCATCTCGGAAGCTCGTATGTAGAAGAGCTGAAAGTTGGGTGACCAAAGTCACGAGGTGCGAGGTTACGAAGTGGCGAAGTGGCGAGAGGATAGGATTCGTCCATATGAGGAGGATAGGAGGCAGAGATCGAGGGATCTCGTGAACTCAGGAGTTCGCATGGTGAAGACCCAAGGATTGGGTACTCAAAGTCACGAGGATGCGAGGAGCGAGGAGGAGATAGCCATTGGATCCAGAGCACAGGAGGACCGTTGGATCTACGCGAGGGATCGTGTCTCTGGACCTTGCAATAAAAGACCCGAGGATTTGGGTGTGGGGATCGTGAGGTTGTGAGAAGGCGATACACCGACATCTGGAGGAAGTGTTGGCCATAGCGGAGCGCGAGTGGAATACAGGTGGCATGAAGCCCTTGGGATCTCGCCGCAAGAAGTCCCAAAGAATTGGCGTTAGAATTCGCGAGTCGCGAAGTGCCACAGAGCAGAGGTTCGTGGGGACGCGTGGCAGAGTATAAGGTGGGACCACGTGGTCGACGGATGGACACACGTTGGTTGGAGATAGTAGTCAACACTCCATTTAAATCTCGCATCTCGGTGACGCGCAGAACAGGAGGGTGAAAGCCAGACGGTTCAACACGTGAGGTTGCGAGGTTGTGAGGTAAGGCCACGGTTGCGGAGGCAGTGGTCATATGGTGGAAGCTTAGCCAAAATGGCTAGCGCGTAGGAGCCGAGTGCTCATCGAAGATTGGGAATAATCACGGTTCTTGCAGAAGCCGTGACAGGTGAAGGTAAGGCCTGTGGATCAGGCATTTGACAGGGATTTCACTTGGGAATCTAAAGAGCCGCTTTGGCTCGACAGAATGGGGATTTTGAGAACGATCCTGTGAGCAGGAGGTGAGCCAGAGAAGACCCTGCGGGGTGATAGGAAGGGACCTCTTTGCGTCACATCCTGATTCATGACTTTCATAGTCCTTATGTGCCATGTCGACCTTGACACTTGTCACCATCTAATTAGGCCATGTGTCATCTTTCTCTTTTTCCACATGTCTCCCTCCCGGATCATGGATTTGCACTTTGTGGCTTCGGTAATTCACGACTCCTAGAGTTTTTCAATTTTATATCAATGCTATAACATCGCTGAAGTGTCAAATATATATTTACCACCGTAGATCTTCAACTTTCTTGATCCAATGAACTTTGTTTATTCTGGAAATCTTGGGTTCAAGAGTTCTTGGTTCATCTGAAATGTTTATCATCGGAGTAGGTCAAGGATGGAGTTGACTATGCTCTGATAGCTTTTACTCCAGATCAACAGTTGACAGGATTTCCTGATCCAAAAACCAACGGGAGTTCATGACTAAGGGGCTTCAGCCTTTAGGAAAACTTACTTGTTTTAGACTCCTTTTCATCGGAGTTTTCAGCACTGGAATTGACCACCATTGGACCCAACTATCCTCATCCAACAATCACCCTACATTTTCTAGATATTATGGCCCTCTTTCACTTCAGGTATTCGGGGCTCAGGAATTTGGATGAACTTTCATGTTTTATACTTTTTTTCACCAGAGTGTTCAGTCCTAGAGCTCATCACCTAATCCAACGAATCATGTTTCTCCTTAGGAGATATTAGATCAGTGGTATGCATGAGTTCATTTAATATGAGACTCAGGAATATTGTGGCTTACTCTGTCTTTCCACTAAACTCGATTGGACGACCAAGATAGATCCTGAGCACCTCTAACAATTACTATAACCTGATCTTTTAAAAAACGATTTGTTCACTTGCAGACATTTGTCTCCTATGTTACTTCAATCATGTCATCTCTTCTAAGCTTTGAATAACATTTCTTTCTTCTTGGATTTTTGTAAATGCGCTCCTTTATGCATTGTCTTTATCAATCAGAAGGATATCTCTTCTGATCTTTAGGAACATAGGATCTTTTTTAATCTTATCGTGATCAACATTGATCACAAATTGATTCCTCCCCAAGGTGATCTTCCTTTTATTTTGATTACTATATATGTTGGACTCATGTTTCCATCAATGACAACACACAATAAATAATGCCAACATCACCTATCGATAGTTCTTTAATCTCTTCTAAGCAATGCATTAAGGTCATTTGACATAACATGAAGTTCATATTCTTTGTGATCCATTCTCACAATAAGAATAAGATTGCCACCACATCCGTGGCCTATACACAAAGCCTCTCTTTGCATGTTCTCCTCACCCATGGGGGTACTAAAGCACTACCAAGTTGAGCATCCAATTGATATAACCCCTAGTGCACCTATGTCTAATAGACTAGTCCATCGTCTCTTGCTGATGGAAAATGACTAAATCAAGTGTCAGATCCAAGAGTTACTTCAAAAGGGGGACATCAAACCAAGATCCTCCCCTTTTGGGAGCCTGATTGTACCGATACAGAAGAAAGATGGGACCTAGAAAATATGGATTGATTACGGAGCATTAAACACAAACACAGTGATGAATTCGTTCCCAATTCCTAGAATTGATGACCTTCTTGACCAACTAAAGGGGGAAAAGTTCTTTAGAAAGATTGACCTAAAGTGTATATTTTTTGAGGCCCTATGAGGTTGCCACCTAAGGTATGTCCTTGATCTTAGTATGGCTCTAAGTTTCAACTATGTGGTTGTCTTCTCTTGCTTTTATAGGACAACAAACAGTCACCAAACTTTATGCTCAATGTTTTGATGGTTAAGTGCTCTTTTAAGGTGCCCTTGCAAGTGTTTTATTTACTCAATGTTAGCACATGCAATATAAATTAAAACACATAACACTACCTCTAGATATTGAACTTTAAAATGTTTATCTACACTTCTAAGCATGCATAAATTTGACATAGGTATTTTTGGTCAATATGACCCTGGATAAAACCCCCTCGAGGAAAACCTATTTGGAATATATGTTTATATAATGGGGAAATAAATGATGGAATACAACAAGTACAAAATATGTATGAACCTATTACAATATCAGCTTGTCTCAATATGACGAACAACTTCAAAACAAGCAAGAGCGCCCCTCATAAAAGCTGCCAAATCCACCAAAACTGTTGCAAATGCCATCTAGGAGCTCTGATTTGCAAAACTCTCCATAGTAATCAAGCACTGATGAGTATCCTCCCTCTGAAATAGACCTCACTTCAATTTTACATGTGATAGTTCTCCCCACTGAGGATGTGCCCTCCTGCTCAAGTGCGCCCTCTTCAGATCAGGAATCTCCCCACTAAATAATTGAGACTCAAAGTTGGATGTCTTTGTCCATGAAAGAAAGTGCCCTCACTCTAGCCTCCTCATTCAACCGACTGTTGATATTATGGTAGCCACAGGAGGTATTTACCTCCATGTGTAAACTTGACGAGAATAGAATACTCTAGGAAGAAAGAGAAACCCTAATGAGTTGGCTAATAAACATAGAAGAATTGTTAGCTCAAGAAAATAACTTATATTAGGTTATTAGCCTCTAAGAGAAGAAGTAAACTAGAATAAATAATATATATTGAACAGACAGATGCCCAGAATGAGAAGTCAGCCCAGGCAGATAGCCAGACTTACTATAAATATAGGAGGCCAATCTTCATTTTGACAGGTAGTCTCAGAATTGCAAAGCAACACTTCTGCACACTGCAGTGCCCAGTTTTGTGCGTAGGTTTGGAGGAGAGTTGTCAGTGCAGTTGCTACATCTAGAAATTACTTTTTGTATTGGACTATCTCTTGGCTAGAATTTGGATTATCTGATCTGCTCTTGTTGGTGCGCTATCCTTGGGGAAAGGTGCGCTACCCTTTGTTTGGCTATCTAGCCTAGGGTTTTCTTCCGGAGTGATTCTTTGTCAAAGTTAAGGTGCTAAGAGGGTGGATTCGCCCTATGGTTGGGTGAAAATAGTGATATTGTCAATGGTAAAATGAGCACATCCATTATATTCTATTAGGTTATGGGCCCACACCTCCTTCATTCAGTATAACCGCTAGAAGGAAACATAGCCGTATGGATACTAAGCTCCTTGAAGAACTGTCGGTAGGGTTTCTACCAGGAGAAATCACCATGCTAGGGTTACTAGCAAGTGTAGTTGCAGAAACCCTAATTCTCTCATTGAGGCATCTTAAGTGAAGGGATTGACCTAATTTTCAGACAAATCAGTGCACCCTATCCTAGTGCATCTCTTGATACTCTCAGCAAGCCAAGACGTCAAGTTTGAGTTTTTGGTCAAATCTAGAGTTTTCCAAGTCAAAGAAGCCATGACTTACTCAATGAAGTCAGAGAACAAGTTAGATGGAGCTTCTAACTTTAGAGCATGGAATACAAGGATTGACCTCATCCTTGCCAATAATAAAGTGTTTGAAGAAGGAAAAGAGAAGGAACCACATAACGTTGTTGTTATGGAGAATTTCAAAGACGGTGACATCAATGTCATGAGTATCATAGTGGACTCTGTAAAAGACCACTTGATACACTACATCTCCCATCTTGACTCATCGAAGAAGATGTAGGATGCCCTAACAAACCTCTTCTCAGGAAGAAACATTGGACAAATAATGAGTATGAAGAATGAGCTCCGTGACATGAAGATGAATGATGATGATAGCATAACATCATTCTTTGTGAGGATCTCTTAGTTAAGAGATAAAATACAAGCTATTGAAGAGATCATTTGAGAGAAGGAACTGGTAAATATAGTACTCAATGGTCTTCCTAAGACATGGGATGCATTTGCTGCAAGCATGAACACAAGGAAGGAGTATCCAACGTTTGAAGAACTTTGGACTTGTTGTGCTCGAGAAGAATCAAGGATCAATACAAAAGAGAAACCCCAAAATAAGTACAATGATCAAGCCTTCACAACAAGACTCGATAATTTAAGGAATAAAAGAAATCTTTGTTCAAATAGGAAGACAAATCAAGAGAAAGATATTTCAGAAATACAATGCATCAACTGTCGAAAGTATGGTCACTATAAGAATCATTGTCCCGAGATAAATAAAAGGAAGGAGAAACACAAAGCATCAGTTGCCGAATAAAAGGAACCTACAAAGAAGACTAAGCAGGATGAAATAGACTTCTTCTTTCGAAGGTAACAATACTCTTCTTAGTTCTGTACATATCTTGTTTGCATTGTCTCTGTACATATCTTGTATATCTATCTCTTGGAAGATAATGTGTTCCAAGAGGAACTATATCTATGGAAGAACAATAAGATAAGGATTACTTACATTATACAAGTTAGATATTACACATGAAAGGATGAAATACAACAAACAAATGATGTGGAATATATTACAAGATAAGTCGAAATCAGAATCAATCATGAAGAGACTTAGAAAAAGCAAGGACAGAAAGAAGTCAACAATGAAGAGAAAATTGGAGAAAGACTTATGATGACAATAAGACGAAAGCGTGGACTTTGTTAGACGGAAGGAGCCGATTATATATTGCAGAAGACAATAAGGATGCATACAGAAGCGTGAACTCTGTTAGATGGAGGGAGACAATTATATGCACTCATACATGAGGCAAGGATTAGGAGGGAGATAATCCTATGATCCATTGAAGATGATGAAGTATATATCCATGGAAGCAAATATGAAAAGCAGTACGTGTTCATTTCGACCTTAGAAGAAGACCTCTTTGAAGAGAAGCCTTAAAGTATCCCTGTTTGTCTATCCACATCCATGATTTTATAATTAAAGAAAGAAGTGGAATCTTTAGGGCATGGAATATACTCCATGGACCCAAGAGCCAAAGAAAAACACAAGGAATAACATGAAGATTCCAAGAAAGAAAGAGAAGACAGAACAACCAGTCATTGTATTAAGAATCACAAGATTACCAACCTGATATGAACTCAATAAAAGCAATTAAACAGAGGAATTGAAATTTGTGATGAAGAATAGTGTATATATGCAAGCATTGCGAGATCCATAACTAGAGGTTCTCCCAGATGGAGGGAGAAGACTATGATGATTACTTGTTTCAATAAACCAAACATACCTCTACATGAGTCTGTATATCATTTGCAATATCCATGGGTTGGATTTCTACATCAGATAAATGCAAAGACTGTTCTCCAAAGTAATTGAACAAAGAGCGTATGAAGAGAAACCTCAAGACTTTGAAGCATACCAGAAATAGACCCTTGTATGCAGATGGAAGAAGATAACTTGGTGGAGAACCTCCAATGCATAGCAGAAGTGTGGTGAATATTTTCTATAACATAGATATTGTATCAAGATGATTACTCATAAGATTAGATCTCATGATAACAGAAGAAGTGTCACATGGATATGTTCCAGTTTTTACAACAATGATATACTTTATTTGATCAGAGCTACATGAATCCTTTAGAGAAAACCAGTGTTCTAGACTGAAGTACATTTGAAATGAAGAGTTACATTATCTGTGATGAAATCCAGAAAGGAGAAGGTGGTTCTCCAATACATATCTCCATAGATGAGCAGATAAGCAGACATCTTGGTAAAGCTTTTGTTCAATATGAAAGAGTTTGCGTACTCAAGTTGGAGCTCGTGGAGACGACTTCCTTATTGAGAAAGGAAGAGATAACTCCCAGGTTGGGAGGGAGCACTGATATATTATTGATTGATGGACAACCATTTTTCAGTTCGAAGAATGGTCCAGGATGAGAAGATTCTTTCCAATTCGGAAAGTGGATTGAGATTTCTAATGGACAAACATTTTACAATTCAGAAAATGGTCCAGATTGTTGATGTACCATAGACAATGACTTCCCATTGTGGTTAACATGGGAAGTGGTCTAGGATAGTCTCTATTCTTGAGGGTTACTCAATAAGACTCACCTGCCTTGATGGACAGTGATTTCTCATTGTGGTTAACATGAGGAATGGTCTGTTTTGGAGGTTAGTACAAGACAATATTTTCCTCTTATGGTTTATAGAGGAAATGGTCCAGACAATCATTCCTTAGGGTGGATTCATTCTCTCCAAGTTGCACTTTGCTTAGTGCCGGAGGAATGGCTCAGGGTGGGGAATGGTCTAGGCTCAACAATCAGGGACATGCATTCCTTAGGGAAGACTCATTCTCTCCAGGTTACACTTTGTTTAGTGTTGGAGGAATGGCCCAGGGTGGGAAATGGTTCAGGCTCAGAAATCAAGACAATTATTCTTCCTTGCTTGAGAAGAATAGTCCAGATAACTCATCATTGATGTCTTACTTTTTGAGGGCAGATGCTCTTCCGTGATCTCACAGATGTGAGTGGAAGAATGGCCTGGATGATTCAATTTATATCATAACATTGTTTTTGTGCAGGTTGATATCAGATGGTTGTTATGAAGATTGTATGACAGTAGATGCATACTATTGTGGTGGATGTGTTCCACTGTTTGATCAATTACTTGTGTGTTACTTGGTGTGGTAGTGTACCACTGGATTGTAGTTATGTACTACTATGGATAGACACAATTATGTTCTATTTTTTCTGATTTCCTTGAATACTATCAACAGTTTGGTAAATGATTATCATCCAGATGGATGATTAAAGGACAAAGATTTCCCAAATGGAAAATGGTTCAAAACATCTACCCTTCTAGGACGTATGTCCATATTAGAAGAATGACTCATGTGTCACTCTGTGGAGTGAGAATAATGTATGAATACTCAGATAGAGTATGGTTTTGAGAGATGATGCAGTTGATGACACTAATGATGATGATGGTGCTCATGATCTATTCATAAGATAGTATACACAACTATGTTGATGCTACCGGGTGAATGGTATGTTTGTGCTCAAGACCATTACCTGTAATACCTCCCTAGCTAGGAGGGAGTGTTGATATTATGGTATATGCAAGAGGTATTTATCTCCACGTGTAAAACTAACGAGAATAGAATACTCCGAGAATCAAGAGAAAACCTAATGAGTTGGATAATAAACCTAGAAGACTTGTTGGCTCAAGAAAATAACTTATATTAGGTTATTAGCCTCTAGGAGAATAAGTCAGCCAGAATAAATAATATATACTGAAAAAACAGATATCGAGAATGAGAATTTGGGTCAGGCAGTTAGCCAGAATTACCATAAATACAGGAGGCCATTCTTCATTCTGGCAAGAAGTCTCCGAGTTGCAGAGAAGCACTTGTGCGCACTGCAGTGCCTAGTTTTGTGCGCAGGTTTGGAGGAGAGTTGTCGGTGCAGCTGTTACAGCTAAAAGTTACATTTTGTCTTGGAATATCTCTTGGCTAGGGTTTGGACTATCTGATCATCTCTTGTTGGTGTGCTATCCTTGGGGAAAGGTGTGCTATCCTTTGTTTGGATATCTAGCCTATGGTTTGCTTCCGGAGTGATTCTCTGTCAAGGTTAAGGTGCTCTGAGGGTGGCTTCGGCCTATGGTTGGGTGACAATAGTGATATTGTCAATGGTAAAATGAGCACATCCATTATATTCTAACACTGACCTCATCTCAAGGCTCCCTCTCTTCCTCTCTAGGTGAGAAAAACAAGGAATGGAATTTGCCTCCTCTATTAAATGCGCCTTTCCTCAAGTAGAATGCGCCTTTCAAGGAATGAATTATAAACCTCCATGGATTACCTCTCCATGCAAGATCAAGCCAACAAGATATTCTTCCTCAAGCTCTCAAGGGTTTCTACTCAAACACTCATCAAGTGCGCCCTCACCTCTCCCTGAGAAAAGCATCACCTCCTATTCTCCAAAACTCACAAGTGAAGAATAAACCTCAATAATACACTTTACCCTCCTTTTGCCTCCTTTGGCCAAGCCCTAAAAGATCAATGGCCTAGATCCAATCTACCCAATTCTAATCAATGGGTGAGATCTCATCCAAAAATATCACTAAGGAAACCCACTTTCCTTAGATGCTTTATGTCTATTAATTCCCCCACATTGTGAATTAATTGTCACTTTATGACTTAAGTGACATATTTCACTTTTGACTTAAATATCCTAAGTCAAAGTGAAATTAGAATCACAAAGTAAAGTACAAGGGTAATATTCTTCCCCATTTTTGTTTAGAGACTTATAAGCACATGGGGACCACTTCCCAAGGTACCCAAATCTCAACACACCCTCTTACCGAGGAAATTGCTCGTCACCACCAATATCGTCCTTGCAGAGGACATGGTTGCCTCCTGGCATATAACTCGTGAGTATGGTTGTACCTTGATCACTGAAAGTGGACTCTGTCACAGATCTACTCAATCTGTGTGATCTATAAATGGAACTGACTGTCCATCTATCCAAGATCACCTAGATCTCGGCCTCACACTGAAGACCTCCACCTTGGTCTCCCACCAAGGATTTACTCCTACTCTTGGCATCTCACCAAGAGTCCCCCCCTCTTGGTATCTCACCAAGAGTCATCAACTTGGCCTCTCGTCAAGTAACATCCACCTAAAGTGGATCCAAAACCTGATCTGCCCATATCAAAATCTATGTGAGTCTCAAGCCTATGTGGTGCCCTGTTGCTTTTCCTCATCAACCTATGATGCATTGAAGTTGTAGCACCAACTCTCTGCCTTCTCGGCTGCTCTAAAACTATAGCTATACTAGGTGGACCAATAACCCACTCTAAAGATGTTCAGGGCCACTAAGTCTCATCTCCCTATGAATCACTGTTGTGATTCAGTCGGTTCTCATCAACTCTATCTCCCCATCTAGTGTTGGATGGTGTAATAGAATACAAGGTAGTCACAAATGCACACTCTCTCACAAATTGATCACTGAACTCTATCTCCTCTACTGTCACAGCTAACACATACTGCTACTTCTTCTTCTTGGGACATTGTCTTGCATAGTGACCCATCTCACCATAAGAAAAGCATCTCATTGTGCTCATGTCTCTCTTTTTCCCACTGTTGTTGTTGATCTCTCCTCCCTATGGTGGGGCCCCAAATGTGGGACCCTACCGACCTCCATGGTCAGTCTTCTTCTTTCCATTTTTCCAAAGAGAAAGGTACTCATCACCCGGAACTGACTGTTTTTGTTGTTGTCCAGAAGCTTTGGTTGAAAGAATAATATCCTCCTAGACACATTCATGCCACATCCTCTCCCATGTAGGAATAACCTCCCTGGAAACAATGGAAAAAATTTCGCGTAAAAATGGACCCCAAGGTTTGGTGAATCTATTCATAACTTTCCTCACCAAATAGTTAGGGTTCTCCACCTCTTCGACAGCTCCAAGATCATCTTTGATCTGTGTATATCTACCAAGGAATGAAGTAACTAACTCATCCTCGAGCATGCAAATGATCCTTAGTCGATCATGAAGAACCAACTTTCGGTTCTGATTATATCTCTCATACAAATTGAATAGAGATGCCCACATCTCATATGCACACGTCTTCATAGTCAAGTGGGGAATAATGTGATCTCTCACATCATCACAAATGATCCTCTTTGCCTCATTGTTCCTCCTCCTCAACACTGCCACCAAGAATGGGAGGAACAACTGCCTCGACTATGTCCCATAGCTGAAGGTCCTCTAAGACAGAGACCATCCTCGCCTTCCAAGGAGACCAATTTCTATCCCAGGCTAGCCTGTCCTCCACATGCATCGAAGATACTGACATGTCTGTCATACTATGCTCACTCTGTTTCTCCCAATCCAAAGGAATGTTGCCTCACTCCTATAAACATAGGTGTGAAAAGAGGCAATCAAAACCCCAACCTCACTCCTAATCATTAGGTTTGAAAAGAGGTCGAACTCTACAGCCTCACTCCTATCCACACAGGTGTGAAAAGAGGTTGTCCACAAGTGTCAAAAATAATCCCAACAAATTTTTCGACAACTGTCCACAAACACTATCAACTAGCTATCCAAAATATGCCCTAAGCTATCCAAATGGCATTGAATGAGAGGTACCTTAAGATATGAAGTTTACCCACTATTTTGTAATGGAAACTTGTTGTCCAAAAAATCCAACAAATATGATAAAAAACGTTGCCAAAATACACACAAAAGTGCTCCAAAATCATCAAGTCTAAGCCACCTTTGGCTTTGATACCATGTAGATTTTTTGAGGTCCTATGAGGCTTCCACCTAAGGTATGTCCTTGACCTTAGTATGGCTCTAAGTTTCAACTATGTGGCTATCTTCTCTTATTGTTTTAGGACAACAAACAATCACAAAAATGTATGCTCAATGTTTTTATGGTTAAGTGCTTGACGGCGACGCCCGCTACCTCACAACCCATAGGTCAGAAGGTCGGCATGCACGCAGGATCTTTCCTTTCCCACGGCCCGAGTAACTCCAACGACTCTTCTATTTCCTTATCAGGAAATATGCACCCACAGAGCTCTCTCACGGGATCTCCTTTTTTTTTTCTTCGGGAAATCGAACTTCGCAACTTAGCGAGGTTAGTGGTCGGGCGTTGGGCTCTCAAATCCCCGAAACTTGACAATAGTCAATGTTGACCCTTTCCTTTTCCCCTTCGGGATTTCGGTGATCGTGAGGTTGAGCAATTTGTTTTCCCGACTCCCGAATCCTGATATGTCGATTCTCCGATACACGCGCGAGTTTGACTTTTCAATGGTTCTTTCATCTGTCGGCTTTTTCGGGCTTCACAATATCATGAATCCTAATGTAATGAGTTTGGGATATCACTCCACGAAACTCCGAAATAACATGCCACCTGTCCACTCACTGACTCCTCCATGGCCCACACAAATCCTTTGGCTATTGGGATATCGCATTTCGTGATATTGCGATTCCTGTTGCACTGTTTGCGGGATTTCAACCCATGAAACTCTGATATGGAAAACCACGTGAAAATCCAATGGCTCTGATGGCTCAGATCCATGGTCCTACCCCTCCTGAGCTTTGAATCTTCCCATGCTTTCACTGTAACTTCCCTGCTCCTCTGTGAGATCTAACGGCTCACGGGATTTCACAAATCCTCCATAGAGAACTACGATCGTTCATTCCTCCTTGATGATTTCTGCGAATGACCAAGTGTTTCTCCACAACTTATCCTCCTGCGGCACAAACTTACGACTCCTTCTTAGTTCTTCCAGTCGCGACTTCCCTGCACTGCCCTTCAATGGATTAGAAGGCCTTATCCTTCCTGATCTTTCTTACAAGCTTGAGTCTTAGAGAAGACTCTTGCGTGCACTCCTTGCGGAAACTTTCAAACACTTCCAAGCGTTGAATTTCCTTTGACTCTGTGCACACCTGTAGCAGCAGTCTCTCTAATGCTTCACTCAGGTTCGCAACCCTGAGACTTCACTCGGCCTGCGCACTCCTTGCACGGCTCCTGTGCCTATCTGCACTTTTGCACGAATGAGAACAAAAGCTAAACTACCTGAGTCCTTTGTCAATGCACTCCTTGCGGACACTTCAACTTCACTCCTTGCAGGAACTCTTGCTCAGATAGAGAAACAATTGAAACTCATTTCTACTTCCTTTTCAGACTTCAAACTCAAAACATGAAATTACATACACAACATATAAAGCAAATGTATAACAGGAAGCAAACATTCATGAACATATCACTCAACATCAATACACAAAGAATAAACACAAAACCATGAATTTGAATCAACCTCCTTCTATTAATCCAAATATCTATACATGGGTATTCTTACACAGATCTATGCTTCTCTTCTATGCTCTCCAGAATTATGCTCTGATGATGTTACAATACATAATGAGGGTGTGTATATCCCATTTCCCTCTTGCACTCTAAAACTGTCTAATCTAGAATTGAATTCTATCTACTTTACATTAACTATCATAAATGCCTTCTACCTACTAAGGACGAGAGAAAATACGGTCAAGGTCCATTACATTATACAAGTGCGCTTCTTCTTAATGACTTCATTTAAGATTGCGCATCAACTTCAAGGAAATTTCAAAAATTTGTGTTGGCGCTTGCCCAACTGTCTTTTGCTTCTGCACTGGCTCACTTGATGTTGGCGATGCTCCTGCATCATACTCCCTGGCTTGAAAAATTTCATGGGCTCCTGTGCATGAACTCATGCACTATGTGTCCATGCTTTTAGATCTTCGCTTCGTTTTCCCAGCTAGCATCTTCAACTGGATGGTTCTTCCATTTGACAAGATACTCAAAGTATTCTTTCCTCCTGATCTTCTTACCAATTCTTCTATCCAGTATGCATTCCATTTGCGACTTATCTGCAAATGGCATCTGCTTCGTCCATTGGATCACTAGCTGCTCACTTCCAGTCCCTACTTCTTCAGCCTTATATGGGTACAAATCTGAGATATTGAATATCAGAGAAATTCTGATCCCATCAGGTAATTCAATCTCGTAAGCATTTGCCCCAAATTTCTTCAAGACCCTACATGGCTCGATTTTCTTCATCTTCAATTTATTATATGTTCCTCTCGGGGACCTTTCTTTCCTCAAATGTGCCAGAATAAATTCACCAACATCAAACTAAAGTTGTCTTATGTGTTTATCTGCTCTATGCTTATACTCCTGGCTTGAGCTCTGCAGTCTCTCCTTCACCTTGTTGTGAAGTTCTTTCATCACCTTTGCAAAATCTTCTGCACTAGCGCACCTAGTCGAAATCTGTTCTAAATCCCTCAGCTCAGAAATTCCTCTCGGTTGCATGCCATAGACAACCTGAAATGGACTCTGCCCTGTACTCATGTTGACTAAGTCATTGTAAGCAAACTCTGCCTGTGGTAATATATTGTCCCACTGGCTGTGGTGCTCTGTCACCAAGCTTCTCAGCAAGTCTCCCAGACTTCTTTTTACCACTTCTGTCTGTCCATCCATATGAGGATGATAAGTTGAACTAAATGACAAGTTAGTTCCCAGCTTCTTCCATAAGGTCCTCCATAAATTCCCTATGAACTTTGTATCTCGATCCGAAACTATACTTCTTGGAAAACCATGAAGTCGAATGACCTCTTTGAAAAATAGATTTGCAATGTGATTTGCGTCACTGGTTTTCTGAAATGGAATAAAGTGTGCCATATTAGAAAATCTATCCACCACCACAAAGATTGAATCAGAACCTCTTTATGTTCTTGGCAACCCCAATATGAAATCCATGCTAATCGCATCCCATGACCTTTTTGGTATGGGAGATGGTTGATAAAACCTCGCATTCTGTCTCCTTCCCTTTGAATGCTTGCAAATTTTTCATTTGTACACGAATCTCTTGACATCTTCTCGCATTCCCGACCAAAAATATGACTCATTCAACTTTGCGAACGTCTTGTCCTGACCAAAATTTCCTGCCAATCCTCCACTGTGTTTCTCTTTTAACAAGTTCTCCCTCATGGAGCATTTTGGAATACACAACTGATTTCCCTTAAACAACAATCCTTCCTGGATCATGTATTCGACCCATTGGCTCCTGTCTCTGAGAATTGGATTCTCAGTTGCTTCATACGCCTCTTTAAAATCCTGATCATCTGTGTACATATCCCTGAGATCATCAAAACCCAACGTTTTGACCTTGAACTCCTGCAACAACAAACACTTCCTGCTCAAAGCATCAACAACTTTGTTAGCAGTACCAGAAACATGTTTAATTACAAAAGTGAAATTTTGCATATATTCCACCCATTTGACATGTCTCTAATTCAACGTTTCCTATTGAGTCACAAATTGCAGTGCATGATTGTCACTGTATAAGACAAATTCCTTGGGAATCAAGTAATGCCTCCATTTCTTCAATGCCTGTATGATAGCATAAAACTCCTTGTCATAAGTGGAGTACTTATCCTTTGCTTCATTCATCTTCTCGCTGAAGTATGCTATCAGCCTGTCTTCTTATCTCAATACTACCCCAATCGCAAATCCACTTGCGTCGCATTTCACTTGAAATGTCTTTCGGAAATCCGGCAACACTAGAACTCGTTGTTCTGTAATCTTCCTCTTCAATAGATTAAAACTCTTCTCAGCCTCTTCTATCCAGTGAAAAGATTTATGTCGCTTCTTCATCATGTCCATCATTGCTTCACTAATCCCACTGAAATTCCTGATGAAATTTCGGTAGAAAATAGCCAATCCATGAAAACTTCTCACCTCAAAGATATTCTCCGATGATGGCCAATTCTTGATTACCTCCAACTTATTTGGATCCATCCTCAAATCATCTGCAAAAATAACAAAGCCAAAGTAAATGAGCTCTGTCTTCATGAATGAGGACTTCTTCACGTTTATCAACAACTTCTCCTGTTGTAACCTCTTCATCATTGTAGCCAAATTCTTCAAGAGTTCTGCCACTAATTTACTGAAAACCAGTATGTCATCCAAATACACAATGACAAATTTTCCGATGGACTCCCTCAGGACTTCGGTCATCAACCTCATGAAGGTACTTGGCGCATTTGTTAAGACAAACGACATAACAATCGATTCATTCAAGACTTTGTTTGTTTTGAATGTTGTTTTCCATTCATCACCTTCTCTCATGTGGATTTGGTGATAACCACTTTTGAAATCAATATTTGAAAAATACTTCGCTCCACTCAAGTAATCCATCAGATCATCCATCCTCGGCAATGGAAATCTGTACCTGATGGTTATCTTATTAATCACCCTTGAGTCAGTACATATCCTCCAGCCTCCGTCTTTCTTCGGACTGAGTACTGTTGGAACAACACACGGACTCAAGCTTTCCCTGACCAAACCTTTGTCCAACAAATCCTAGAATTGCCTCTTAACCTCTTCATTCTCTTACGACGTTAATTTGTATGTGGCTTTGTTTGGTAAAATGGCTCCTGGTATGAGATCAATATGATGGCTCACACTTCTGATCGGTGGCAATGAACGAGATAATTCGTCCACTACTATATCAGTGAACTCTTCCAGCAGTTCCTGGATCTCTTCTGGTAAATCGTCCACTCTTGTGCTGGTCAAAACAATATTTGGTTTTCTGACCACAATGAACTATGGATCCTCCTTCTTAAACTTTGTAAGAAGTTCCTTCCCACTCATGAGAAGTACAGTGTTTCTTACTTCCGGTTTAACCTCCTTATCCTTAATCAGAAGAAACATATGAGTCCTCCCATTCTTCTCTCGGGTGTATGTGTTCATTCTCCCATTATGAATCAAATTCTTGTCTTATTTCCATGGTCTACCCAACAATAGATGACAAACATCCATAGGAATGACATCACATAATATCTTATCATTATATCCTCCTATCTTGAATTCAACTAAACATTGTTTAGTGACAGTTACCTGGTGTCCTTTTTGTAGCCACGAGATTCTGTACAGGCTTGGATGATCAATCGTCTCCAGGTCCAGCTTCTCTACCATCTCTGTAGAAACGAGATTATTCATGTTACCACTGTCTCCAATGACCTTGAATACACTGTCCTTGGTCTTGCAAGAAGTCCGGAAAAGTCTGGTCCTTTGGACTGAACTCTCCACCTCCTTCTCAGGTGTCAAAAGATCTTTTCGCATCATCAACGATCTTCCGCCTTCAGTGTCTTCTGCCTCAACATCCCACCTCTATGCTTGGGCGATGTGAGTTTATCCAATGTCTTTCTTTTTATATGGACACTCATAAGACTTATGCTCATTATTTCCACCTATGAAGCATGTTAATACTCCACCTCTTCCTCTTCCTCTACCTCTAGTACAAGGAAAGGTATTGTTGTTAGCATAATATCCTCTCTGCTTAGTATGTTGTTCTCTCGGTTCGACAGATTTCCCTCGCTATGAGGTTCCACCTCTCTCAGGTCGAGTCTAAGGTTTCTTCCGGTCCTCCTTGGGCTTCTGATATCTGTCCTGGGAAACTGATTTGCCTCTGGGTTGACTTCTACCTCAGCCTCTCTGACTCTTCTTTTGGCTCAGCTTCTCTTCTACTTTAAGAGCCATCTGATAAGAATCTTCCACCGTTCGGATGGTTACCATGCTCATCTCATCCTGGATATCATATCTCAGGCCATTCATGTATCTGGAAACCTTTTCATCATCGCTCTCCCGATGAACTTCCCTGATGTTCAGCCTGAAGAATTCTTCAGTGTATTCTTTCACTGTCATCAGCTTCTGTCTCAGGTTCTGCATTCTCCTAAACAGAGTAATTTGATAATCTTTGGGGATGAATTTTTCCTTCATCTTCGCGATCATTCTATCCCAGCTTTTGTTCTTCTGCTTGCCCTTGCAGCATCTGTCAGCTTGTAGTTCATCCCACCACAATGTTGCATGTCCTTTCAATATCATGACAACATGCTTGACTTTCTTGTCCTCTTTGACGTCTTCATAATCAAAGTATGTGTCTAGAGCTCTAATCCAGTCTAGAAGCTCCTCTGCATCCAAGTTTCCCTCGTAAACTGGAATGTCCATCTTCGCTCTTGCACCCATCCTTGCAATAGCTCTGATCAAACGTTCGTTTGATGCATCTTTCGCTGCAACTTCTTCTTCGCGTTCAGCCTCTATCTCACTTTCGGAATCACTAAGATCCCCAACACTGACTGTGTGTCTTTGTGTTGTCTCCATGTCTTCGATTCTAGCTCGTAGATCATGCATTTCTCTCTCCATAGTTGGATCTGTCATCTTTCTTCCTCTTCTTCTTGGCATTTCCCTATCCTCTGGTGGATCGGGTGTTTGTTTGTCCCTTCTCCTTGGAAACATGGCGTATTTCCTTTCTTCTCTACTACAGAAAGCAAAGAACCTTTCTGAGCTATGATACCACTTGACGGCGATGCCCGCAACCTCACAACCCGTAGGTCAGAAGGTCGACGTGCACGTAGGATATTTCCTTTCCCACGGCCCGAAGAACTCCAATGGCTCTTCTATTTCCTTATCAGGAAATATGCACCCACAGAACTCTCTCACGGGATCTCCTTTTTTTTTCTTCGGGAAATCGGACTTCGCAACTTAGCGAGGTCAGTGGTTGAGCGTTGGGCTCTAGAATCCCCGAAACCCGACAACATTCAATGTTGACCCTTTCCTTTTCCCCTTCAGGATTTTCCCTATCGGGATTTCGACGATCGCGAGGTCGAGCAATTTGTCTTCCCGACTCCCAAATCCCAATATGTCGATTCTTCGATACACGTGCAAGTTTGACTTTTCAATGGTTCTTTCATCTGTTGGCTTTTTCGGGCTTCGCAATATCGCGAATCCTAATGCAATGAGTTCGGGATATCACTCCACAAAACTCCGAAATAACGTGCCACCTGTCCACTCATCGACTCCTCCGTGGCCCACACAAATCCTTTGGCTGTCGGGATATCGCGTTTCATGATATCGCGATTCCTGTTGCACTGTTTGCGAGATTTCAACCCACGAAACTCCGATATGGAAAACCACATGAAAATTCGATGGCTCTTATGGCTCAGATCCACGGTCCTGCCCCTCCTGAGCTTTGAATCTTCCCACGCTTTCAATGTAACTTCCCTGCTCCTCTGTGAGATCTAACAGCTCATGGGATTTCGCAAATCCTCCTTAGAGAACTACGATCCTCCATTCCTCCTTGACAATTTCTGCGAATGACCAAGTGTTTCTCCACAACTTATCCTCCTACAGCGCAAACTTACGACGCCTTCTTAGTTCTTCTAGTCGCGACTTCCCTGTGCTTCCCTTCAACGGATTAGAAGGCCTTATCCTTCCTGATCTTTCTTACAAACCCGAGTCTTAGAAAATACTCTTGCGCGCACTCCTTGCGGCAAATTTCAGACACTTCCAAGCGCTGAATTTCCTTTGACTCTGCGCACATCTGTAGCAGCAGTCTCTCAATGCTTCACTTAAGTTCACAACAATGAGACTTCACTCGGCCTGTGCACTACTTGCACGTCTCCTGTGCCTATCTGGAATTCTGCACGAATAAGAAAAAAATCTAAACTACCTGAGTCCTTTTTCAATGCACTCCTTGCGGACACTTTAACTGCACTCCTTGCAGGAACTCTTGCTCAGATAGAGAAACAATTGAAACTCATTCCTACTTCCTTCTCAGACTTCAAACTCAAAACATGAAATCACATACAAAACATATAAAGAAAATGTATAACAGGAAGAAAACATTCATGAGCATATCATTCAACATCAATAAACAGAGAATAAACACGAAACCATGAATTTGAATCAACCTTTTTCTATTAATCCAAATATTTGTACATAATGCTAATCTACACTTACAAGCATGCATAAATTTGACACATGTATTTTTGGTCAACATGACCCTGGATAAAACCCCTCCGGGGAAAACCAGTTTGGAATATATGTCTATATAATGGGGAAATAGATGATGAAATACAAAAAGTACAAAATATAGATGAACCTATTACAATAGAATCTTGTCTCAAGCTAAAGAACATGTTCAAACCAAGCAAGAGCGCCGTAACATGGTGCGCCCCTCATAAAAGTTTCCAAATCCACCAACTGCAAATGCCAACTGGAAGCTCTGATATGGAAACTGCTCCACAGTAATCAAGGATTGATGAGTAGCCTCCCTATGAAATAGACCTCACTGCAATCTGATAGATGAAAGTTCTCCCCACTGATGATGCACCCTCCTCCTCAAGTGCACCCTCCTTAGATAAGAAATCTCCCCACTAAATAACTGAGGCTCAAATATGGATGTCTCTCTCCATGAAAGGAAGCACCCTCACTGTACCCTCCTCATGTAACTGACCTCATCTCAAGGCTCCCATGGTGTGGCTTCCAACATTGTGAATTAATTGTCACTTTATGACTTAAGTGACATATTTCACTTTTGTCTTAAATCTCCAAAGTCAAAGTGAAATTACAATCATAAAGTAAAGTACATGGGTAATAGTATTCCCCCTTTGTTCTTATAGACTCATAAGAACATGGGGACCACTTTCCAAGGTACCTAAATCTCAACATAAAGTATGTCTACCACCAGGTTCCCATCGAACCAACTGATGTATGGAAGACAACTTTGAAATCTAAAAAAAGTCTCTTCGAATAGTTGGTCATGCCCTTTGGCTTAAAAAATACACCAGCCACTTTCATCAGGTTGATGGATGATGTATTGAGACCCTTCACCAATTCTTTTTTGGTGGCATATTCAGATGACATCCTCATCTTCAACAGAACTTGGGAGGAGAACATGCAACATATTCAACAAGTTTTGAGTACTCTGTTGCAACACAAGCTATATGCCAACTTGGAAAAAATTCTCATTTGGCATGAACAGGTTCCAATACTTGGGCTACATTGTTAATCAGCATGGGGTACATGTTGATCCTACTAAGATCCAAGTTATCCATGAATGGCCAACCCCAACCACACTAAACAAGATTCAATTCTTCTTGGGACTAGACAACTTCTATTGATGGTTCATGTTGGGATTATCCCATATTGCATGGGCCCTTAGCCAAGTGACCAAGGGAGGTGGAAGGGAAAATTTCATGTGGGGAAAGGGACAAAAACAAGAATTTGATGATCTGAAGCATCGCTTGTCCTCATATCCAGTGCTCTCCTTACCAGATCTGCAACAACCATTCGATATTGAGACTGATGCATCTGACTATGTTGTAGGTGCAATTATCACTCAACACAGTCATGTGATAGAATATCATAGTGAGACACTCTGAGATACATTCCGTAAATGCCCACCTATGAGAACGAAATGCATTCCATTGTAAAATCCTGTCATCAATGGAAAAATTACATTATGGGAAAGGATACAATCATCCACACTGATCAAAAGCATCCTCAATTCATATAGATATAGGGGAATTTGCAGAACGACCACCATAATAAGTGGTCCACCTACCTGCAACAGTTCCATCTCAACATCAATTATAAGGCAGGGAGCACAAATCGTGTCCCATGTCTGCACTCACCACCATGCTCCATTCTTGTGGACATGAGGCATATGAGTGGCCCAAACTTTATTAGCAAGATATGGAATTCACCACCCCTCCATCTTCAGAGATCAACCCTCCATGTCAGATATTGTTGCAGCAGAGGGACTTAATGTCCTCTCTCATTTCCCTTAGGAAAAAGGTCGTAGTTTAGCCACAATTATTTTTTAAGAAATGATGGAATTCTCATAACCATGGGATTATTTTGATAAGGCTTCCAAAAACTATTTCCAGAAATGCGAGGTGGGGAGGCATCCTCCATTTATCATATTCACATTTCTACAAACTTCAAATGGGATTGGGACCTAGAAAAAATAATTATATAGAGTTGATGGCCCTAAAACTATTACTGGTTTTTTTGGGGGAAACGAGAATTAAATGTTAGAAACAATAGTTGTGCTCGTTTAACCATAGACAATATAGAAATCTTGTCACCCAACCATAGGGCGAAGCCACCCCCGATCACATTAACCTTGATAGAGAATAATTCTGGAAGAAAACCCTAGTCCTAATAGCTAATCAAGGTAGCACATCACTCTCCAGAGTTAGCACACCAAGTAGAAAGTCCAAACCATAACCAAGAGAGAGTCCAAGACTAAAACCAAAAATACAAGTTGCAGTAGTTGCAGTTGAAACTACTCTCCAGACCTTCTCACAACTGATTTTCTGTAGTTGTGAGCTGTTTGTGTGAAAATGAGCTCTGGCATCCTATATTTATACTGCTCTTCCTTAGTTTTCTGGGATGGCTTCTCATTATGGAAGCTAAAAACTCAATATTAAATATTTCCTTTAACCGAATTCTATTCTAGGGTTATGTTCAATGCTTTAGGGTTTCTTCTTGCTTCTTGAAATATTCTATTCTTATCAGAGTTACACATGGAGGTTAATACCTCCGAAAACTATCATAATATCAACACTCCCTCCTAGCTAGGGAGGTATTGAAGGAAATGGTATTGAGAACAAACATACCATTCAACTGGTATCATCATCATATCCATACAGGCTATCTCATGATTAGATCATGAGAACCAACATCACTATCAATATCATCTGATAGAATCAATTGCATCATCTCTCAAATCCATACTACATCTGAGTAATCATGCATGATGCTAAATAAGTCACTCACTCCACAGAGTGATATAAGAACCATTCTTCTAATCTAGGCATATGTCCTAGAAGAATAAATATTCCAACATATGTTGGAAGCCACGCCATGGGATACAAGGACTATTCTTCTAATCTAGACATCCGTCCTAGAAGAATAAATGTCCTAGACCATTTTCTGTCTAGAGAATGTATGTGCATCAACACACTGACTATACATCTAGATGATAATAATTTTCAACACTACTGATAATCTACATAGAAATCAAAACAATGTCATTCAATAGAACAAAATTGTGTCTATCCATAGTAGTACATAACTACTATCCAGTGGTACACAACCACATCAAGTAGCACATGGCTACTTAATCATCGACACATAGTAACAACTAGTGGAACACATCCACCACAGTAGCATACATCTACTATCCAGAGACATACATTATCCATAGCAATCATATCATCTGATATCAACTTGCATAAAACAATATCGTGATATAAACTGAGTCATCTGGGCCATTCTTCCACTCACATCTATGAGATCTAGAAGAGTATCTTCGCTCATAATGTAAAACATCAGCCATGGGATATCTGGACTATTCTTATCAGGAATAGAAGGATAATTTTGCCTGATTGTTGAGCCTGGACCATTCACCTAACTGGACCATTCCTTCGACACTAGTCATAGGAAACCTCGAGAGAATGAGTCTTCCCTAGGGAATTTCTATCCCTGATTGTTGAACTTGGACCATTCACCTAAATGGGCCATTCCTTCAACATTAATCATAATGAAACCTCGATAGAATGAGTCTTTCCTAGGGAATGACTATCCAGAACATTTCCTAATGGAAATGATTGTCCTGCACCAAACTCCAAAATGGACCATTCTTCGAAACTGTTCACAACTGTGAACTTTGAAAGAATGATTTCCCGGTGAGGAGGACCATTCTACTTGACCACTAGTCAGAGTGAATGCCAAGAATAATGATTGTCCTAGACCATTCCCCCACATTGGCCACAATGGGAATCATTTTATATGGTACATCAACAATATATCAAACCCTTTTCATTATGAAAATGACTATCCAATCTGGACCATTTTCCAAATTGGAAATTGCCTATCTGTCAGAAATATCAAACGACTTTATGTACTGGAAACGAACTGCTCATCATGGACAATTTTTCGAACTGAAAATTGGCTATCCATAAATCAATAACACATTAGTGCTCCCTCCAAACCTGAGAATAATCTCTTCCTTTTTCAATAAGGAAGTTCTCTCCATGAGCCCCGACTTGTTTCTTAAGTACACAAACTTTTTCATCTTGGAAAAAAGCTTTACCAAAATGTCTGATATCTTCTCATCCGTGGAGATATATTGGAGAACCACTTCTCTTTTCTGGAATTCATCACGAATAATGTAATGCTTGATCTCAATGTTATTCAATATGTCATGGAACATTGTTTTTCTCTGAAGGCTTCATATAGCTATGGTCATTACAATATATCATGGTCAAATTCAACACTTATGTGTCCTGCTAGCTCATGACATCGTGGCAAGGCTCAAACTGAAACACATCCAAGTAGCACTTCTTCTCTCATCATGAGAGTTTTCCATGGATTATCAATCCATCATCCTAGACTTCTGAGTAACTATTTGGATAAACTATCTTTGTCATAGAAAGTTTTCACCACGCTTTTGTTGTATATGAGATGATCTGCATCAAGTTGTTTGAATCCATACAAGGTCTTCTTATATCTTCATACATGGGTCTCTTTCTGGTATAAGATTCTTTCTCACTTTGTTTATTGGGAAGAACAATCTTTTACATGTAAATTCCAATCCATGGATACTACAAGAGGTATCTATGGAACAAGCTATTATCATTGTCTTCTCCTTCCTTCCAGAAGAACCTTCGAATTTTGCAATGCTTCCATTCATAAGTATTTTTCCCAATGTTCTTTATCAAAACTTCTATTTCTTCTACTCGATTTCTTCTTAGGGAGTTCAAACCAAGCTGGTAGTCTTTGTGATTTTTGGTATAATAACTCATTGTTTTGGCTTTTTCTTTCTCTCTTGGAATCGTCATGTTCTTCCTCATGTTTATCTTTAGCTCTTGGGTCTATGGAGTCTTCTATAGATTCCATACCCTGAATATTCCAACTTCTTCCTTTCATCATAGGATCATGGATGTATATAGACAACCAAGGATACTTTAAGGCTTATTTTCGAAGAAGAATTCTTCTAAAGTCAAATTGAACACATGTTTCTTTTCATGGCTGCTACTTTCAATGGGAACATGGATAGATACTTCATAGTCATCAATGGATCATATTATTTAGGATTATATACCTCCTAATCCTTTCTTCATGCATGAATGCATGCTCTTCTTTTTTAATTCGATAATCATCTCCCTCCATCTAAGATAGTCCACGCTTTCGTCTGCATTCTTATTGCCTTCTGCAAGGTGTCAGAAGTCTTTTTATAATTTCCTCTATTTTGAAATCTTTTGGGTCTCTTCAGGTTTTATTATGATTTCATCTTATTAGGAAGTTGTTACTTATATAATAGCTTCCACATGAATTTTTTCCAAAGATTGTCAACATACTTCATCTTTTCATGTGTATTGGTTGACTTGCAGTCATTGTAATAACAATCCTTATCCTTTTATTCTTCCATAGGTATTGTTTCCCTTGAACATATTTTCTTCTAAGAAATAGATATACATGATATGTACAAGAACCATCTAAACATGATATATACAAGGTATTTGAAGAATATTGTTACCTTGACTTAGAAGAAGAATATTATTTTATCCTGCTTGACTCTCTTTGAGGGTTCCCTTTCTTCAACAACTATTGCTTTGTCTATTTCTTTCCTTTTATTTAACTCAGGACAATGGTTCCTATAGTGACCATATTTTTGAGAGTTGAAGCTTTGTATCTTTGACATATCCTTTTATTGATTTGGTTTCTTCCTTGAGCCAAACTTCTTCTTATTCCTGAAATCCTTGAACTTTGTTGTGAAATCTTGATCATCGTATTTCTTTTGGGATTTATCTTTTTCATTAATCCTTCATTCTTCTTGTGCACATCAAGTCCAAAGTTCTTCAAATGCGAGATACTCCTTTCTTTTGTTCATGCTTGCGGCAAATGCATCCCATGTATTGGGAAGACCATTGAGTACTATATTTAACAGTTCCTTCTCTGAAATGATTTCTTCAATAGCTTGTGGTTGATCTCTTAACTAATATATTCTCACAAGGTATGATGTTATATTTTCATCATCATTCATTTTCATGCCACAAAGATCATTCTTCAGAATCCTTACTTGTCCAATGTTTCTGACTAAGAAGAGATTAGTTAGGGCATCATAAATGAGTCAATATGAGAGATTTAGGGTATCATGTGGCCTTTTAAAAAGTCCACTATGATACTCATGGAATTTATGTCATTTTTTTTAACTTCTCCATAACTGCAATGTTTTGAGGTTGCTTCTCTTTTCCTTCTTCAAAATGTGGTTCCACAATCTTTCCTTTCACAATATCTAACACTTTATTCTTGGAAAGGATGAGATCAATCCTTGTATTCCATGCTATGAAGTTATAATCCCCTTCTAACTTGTTTTATGACTTCATAGAGTAGGTCACGACTGCTTTGAATTGGTAAACCTTTAACTTTGACCAAAAAATCAAACTTGACGTCTTAGCTTGCTGAGAGTATGAGGAGGTGTGCTAGGTTAGGGAGCACTAGTATATCGATAAATTAGGTCAATATCTTCACTTATGGTGCTTTAACAAGAGGGTTAGGGTTTCACTGTTGTAGCAAAAAAATTTACTGCAACTGCAACTATAACTAAGCAAATCCTCCCAATCTATATTCTAGTGGTTAGATTGTTCGAAGATAGTGTGGGACCATAACCTATTAGAAATAATAGGCATTCTCATTTAACCATAAATAATATAGCAATATTGTCAACCAACCATAGGGCGAAGCCACCACCGAGCACCTTAACCTTGACAAAGAATAATTCTGGAAGAAAACTCTAGGCCTAATAGACAATCAAGGTAGTGTATTACTCTCCAGAGTTAGAATACCAAGAAGAAATTCCAAACCATAACCAAGAGAGAGACCAAGACTAAAATTGAAAATACAAGTTGCAGCAGCTACAACTGCAACTAATCTCCAAACTTGCACACAACTAAATTTCTACAGTTGTGAGCTGCGTGTGTGCAAACTAGTTCTGGCATCCTATATTTATACTGCTCTTCCTTAGTTGTCTCAATCGACTTCTCATTCTTGAGGATAAAAAATCAATATTAAATATTTCCTTTAGCTGACTTTTCTTCTAGGGTTATGCCCAATGCTTTATGGTTTTTTCTTGCTTCCCGAAATATTCTATTCTTGTCAGGGTTACACGTGGAGGCTTAATACCTCCCACAGCTACCATAATATCAACATTAAATATCTTCATATTTTTGGTGACTTCATGATAGTCATAAATTGGATTAGAAAATCACAAAAATTCCAGAACATGAGACTCCTTCCAATTCTTGATGAATTTTTCATCATTTCATATTCTTAGGATTTTTTCTCTTTGCGACATTTATACAAGGAGCGTTACATGGAGGCCATATTAATCTCTAAGGCATGCTTACAAAATAATTATGGGAAAAGGATGATATAGAAATCAAAGGAAGGATCTCATTATGAATTCTTCCATAGACCGTTTATAGATTCAATGGGATCTCCTTTCCTTGATCACTAAGTTTATGATATTTTTTTCAACTATTTTGGCGATGGCATCGGAAATATTTGGTATTTGTTTTTTTGAAAATTTAGTTGATTACATACACGATCTACCCATATGTATATTGTGTTTCCTATTCCTTGTGTTTGGACACAGTTTTTGTTTGAGTATATTGGAATTTTGGCTAGGGATATAATGTACAAAAACCCTTATGTTTTTGGGCCTCAATGGTTCTTATTATTTCTATGCTCTGTTAATCATAGTTGAATAGTTATTTTTTCTGACTAAAGGATTTTTTGACAAAATACATGGACACATGTATTCTTCAGAATGTAAATTTCACTTCTTGAAATAAAATTTACTCTTTTTTCTCAGGAAAAATTAATAATTTGGTTATGTAAATTACCTTCAAGTGATTCTAGACCACGTTTCAGGTTTTTTCTCCTTAGACTACTCAGCCTAGGTAGGTACTATGGACTCATATTTTGACACTCTTGACCTATTTATTATGGAATTACAAACATATAAGTTTTTCCCTAAAATAACTTTCAGGTCAATTATGGGAGGAGATTGGACATACCCATGACTAATTTTTGGAATGTCTAACTGTCCAATAATAGGTTGCACCATAGACACTTCTTCACCAGAAGACCTCTCTAATTTCTTCCATTGTATAATTATCGCCTAGCAAATCCATCATCATCTTGTCATACACAAGTTGTCTTGATGAAATAGACATTACAAGTTTACTAGAGATATGAATTGGATTGGCCTCTACTTAAATCGTGTGCTTTGGTTGTGATTATGGAGGAGAAAAAAGAGAAAAATCTATTGCACTACAATTGGGATTGTCCTCTATTGAAAGCATGTGTTATGTCAGACCTAATATTTCCTTTTCCCTTTCTTGAATCATCTTTTCAATATGTTTTTATTTCCTTGAAGACTTTCTACCTCAACTATGTAGGTTCCCCACGTTTAAATATAAAAATTGTCTTCCAAGTACACCAAAAGATTACATTTTTCTTCCAAAAGTTCCCTTCCAATTATACAACAAGACAAGAAATGCCTTCCAAGCACACCAAAAGGACCAAACGTTCCTTCCTACAAAAAATGTCTTCCAAGTACACCACAAGACCAAAAGTTCCTTCCAAAACGTGCATTCCAATTATACAACAAGACAAGAAATTCCTTCCAATTATACAACAAGACCAAAAAAATCCTTCCAATTATACAACAAGACAATAAAACCCTTCCAAGTACAACAAAATACAAAAGTGCCTTCCAATTATGAAAGAAGAAAAGAAATGTCTTCCAATTATACAACAAGACGAGAAATGCTTCTCTATACACCAAAACACCAAAGGTGTCTTCCAATTATACAAGAAGTAATTTTCCTTCCAAATACATAACAAGACAAAAGTTTTATTTCCATTGATAATTGTCTTCCAATTACACAAATTTTCCTATGAATTACACAACAAGGAAAGAATTTCTTTTGCAATGACACAGAAAAACAAAAGACTATTTATTGTTGTCATTGTTTTTGCATACATATGTCAGGATGGTTTCAGGATTTTGGGAGAGAAAGAGGTAGAGCATTGTTCCCGCATCATATTCTTTCCTAGCAAGAGCATGCATGTGTTCCAAGAGTGTTGGGTAATAATATGAGGGGGGAATAATGTCCAATCTCATTTATCTTTTCTCACAAGAGAACGTGCATGCTCTTATTGCAATGAACAATTTTTTTTGGGTATGCAGGTTTCCACGATTATGCATAATAATCGAGATTTTTTATGGATAAAACTATGTGAAAGGTTTCAGAACGTCCAATGTTTTGAGTGGACACTCCACCGATTATTATGGACATAAGAATTTAATATGATTGGAAAAGAGTGGCGTGGCTTGTATATATAGAAGAATAATGATTAGTAATTGTTAGAGAGAGAAAAGGGAACACATAGAAATGGATAAATTCATAAATTAAGAGAAATAGAACTTGAAATTATCTATTCAATAATAATTACATGGTTTTTAATGAGATGAGAAAAGAGGTGATAAAAAGAGGAGGGGGGAGTGACAATAAAAGAGGGCATTGAGATAACCAGACAAATAATAATAATAAAGTATTAAAGTAAGGGATGAAAATGAGAGGATAAAAAATGAAAATAAAAAAATTATGGTAAAAAATGAGAACTATATAAAGAAATCAAAAGGATCTCCTTAATTAATTAAGGGTGAGATTTAGTATAAAATTATTATGAGATAATCATATAATAGAAAAAAGGTAAAAATTATTTTGGAACTAAATCGAAAAGATTTATTTAATTAAGATAGATATTTAATATAGATAATATAAAACAATGATAACTTGAATAAATCAAAAGGGTTAAATGGTGAAAAAATGAGATAAGCGGAATTTGGAGTGAAGATGAGAAAAGATGAAGAGAGAGGAGCAGTTAGATGCGGGAAAGGTTACAGATGATTGGGTAACTAAAATCTAAAAGGACGAAGCCTAATGGTGAAGGTGATCAATGATAGGCTTCTAGGATTGGCTAATTTTGTAGCCATCTTCATGATTAAAGTTATTAGGATTTTTTTCGATGTAGAAGTAACTAGCACAACCACTTCATAAAAGTGGTTGATATACGCCAATCAACACCTTTAGTTTGGAATAGTATAAAATGGCGGGGATCGGCGTATATCAACCACTTTTATAAAGTGGTTGTTTCTAGTTGACGGTCAACATGACTTGGGGACGAGAATTAATATATTATTATATAACTAATTTATTAATTAATTATTACATATACTTAATATATAATAATAATTTATTATTTTATTAATGCATGAATGTACATAAATTAATGATCTATTAATATAATATAATACATTAATGTAATATGTAATAAGAATGTAAAAATGTAATGTATAAATTAAAGTATTAATACATTAACTTATAATGTAACATATTAAACTCTTAATATATTTATAATATAATGTAACATTAATGATACACTAAAATTGTAAGGAAAAAAGAAAATTAGGGTATTATAAAGATGTAATCAACCCTAATCTAGAAGATCAAAATTATCTATTTGTTTTTCCAAGTGTAAAGAAAAAAATAAGCATTGCTAAGAGAAGAACAAATTCTCACGAGCACCATAGTGAAACTGGGCGTTGGTCAATTCCTAAAATGCCATGGGATGAAAGAGTGTGTCAACTTTATGACACTAAAAAGGTTGAATATAAAAAGCACTTTCTCTTAGATTGTCCAGCCTATACCCATATTAGATCTCATTTTCAAAATATTTATCACACTACCAACCTTCCTAACCTCTTAACTCAACAAAAGTATGGTGATCTTGGAAAGCTTCTCTTAATTCTTTTCGAGCACAGAAACAACATTCTAAAGAATCACAAGTAATCACTTACCCTCTTAAGGTCTGATAGACCACTTCGGTCTTAGTGAAAGTTAATCATCATCATCATTAGTAAAGTTTAATACATTAATAAAATATTAATATACTAATGTATATTAAAATATTAATACATTAATGTTTTATTTTATTAATTAATTAATACATTATTAATTAACACATTTCGAAGTATTAATACACTAATAAAGTAATACACTAAATCTGCTTTTCCATGTTCTTTTCATATTATTAATGTATTTTACACAACAGAATAATTTGTATTGCAAGTTATTCTTCACTAAATAAATCAACACAATATTAAAATACATTTAATATATATTAATACATTATTAAGTATTAATAGTTTAATGCATTAATACTTAAATAATGTATTATAATTTAATACTTAAATAATTATACTTTAATTTATTAATACATTAATAAAATAATACATCTATAATATATTAATAAAGTAGTACTACATTAATAAAATACTGCATTAATAATATATTTTTTTTAAGTAAGAAGTATAATATATTAGATACATTCCAGAGGCAAAAGGGAAATCCCAAGTACAGTGATAGTCCTGCTGTGCTTATTGGACTGCCCCAACAGAGGGGAAACTAGCCCAATCCGCAGCTTAGTCAGCATAAGTTCAATAGTGCCTAATAAAAAATAAAGTCCACCATTACATAAACATCATAAAAAACTGAAAACAGCTGAAACGACCTCTAAAGCAGTGGGAGCCTAGACGCTTGACAAGTAACCTGGCCAGGTGCCTTGGAGATCCCCGGTCCAGGGTTCCTCCTCGACATACGTTGTTCCGTTCCCCCATTGCACCTTGACTTTCGCACTGGTTTCAGTTCCTTGGTTGTTCTTCGCTGTGTCCTGCATCTGTTGCTTGGTAGAAGTCAGCTCCTCAGCCAAAGTCTCGCTCCCATCCCGTTTCATCCCAGTCTCTTCTGCGCACTACATCGTGACATCCTCGCCTTTGGTGGTTGCACCGGGTTCCTGCCTCGAAGTCGCGCACAACTTAGCCTCTCTGACGTCAGTGGTGTTAGTACTTGGTTCCTGCCTAGAGGTCTCTCCTTCCAGATATGAAAGGACAACCTCATGCATGGAGGAGAGGAGCTAGAGGAATAACGCCACCTTCTCATTGGTGAGTTGTAGTCGAAATTGCAAATCCTCCACCCCTTGGAAAAGTTCGAAGACTAAGCCATAGAGGATGGAGAGATTGACCTTTATCTTCTCGCCATGGACGATATCAGCAGAGGGGTGCCCATTGTAACCTTGCTTACACGAAGAAGGAGGGTTCTTGTCTTCTAAGATTCTTGGAAAAGTCGAGAAAGGTGTATGGGTTGGTGCAGCCATCAGTGGTGTTAGATAGATACGTGAGGACGAGCAAAGCGGCCGAGGGATAATTGCTAGGCCGTTGACATGCGCTATCGGCTCTGCCTGGAATTGTAGTGATGAGCAAGTGGGAGGTGGAGCAGAAGGAGGAGATGAAGGCCGACGAGGTCTCTAGGGAGATCCCCGTCGTGGCCTCCCTCTCAGACGCGGCTTGTGGTGAAAAGGAGTCGTCGGGGGCCAGGGAACACTAACCTGAGTCGGCCATGGGCACGGAGGGGAAAGCTCCTCAAGCCACCAACATAAACAATGGACTAAAACCAGAAGCAGAGCCATGAGAAAATGCGTTGGATGTAATGAAGGCATTAATTCCCTTTCGCGTCGACAATGAAACCTATTAAAGTCGCAGGAGGGTGGCGGGCGGTGGCACAAGCCCATCACATGGCTCCATGCCCCGCTGGCATGTGTCGTCCTCCTTCAATTGCCAGGTGGTCTGCACTAACACCCCATCTGGGGTAATGCATTAATAATATATTAATAAATTAATACTACATTAATAATATATTAATAAAGTAGTATTGCATTAACCTTTTATGCAATACATTAATAAATTATTAATACATTATTAATGTAATGTATTAATAAATTACTAATAAAATAAAACATTAATAATGTGATGTATTAAATAACTAATACATTAATAAATTAATAAATTATTAATTAATAGATTAAATGAATTACTAATTAATAGCATTAAATACATTAAAATATATCATATTTTAATAATACAATGTATTAATTAATCAATACTTTAATACATTATTAATTAATACATTGCTAAAGTATTGATACATCGATAAAGTAATAAATTAATAGTACATTATTAAAGTATTAATATATTAATACATTTATTAAAGTAATAATACATTAATTGTACATTATTAAAGTATTGCTACATTAATTGAAAAAGACCACGGTTGAGAATGGTTGATAATGAACATGGTTTCTTATTGTTGACCATGAACAATGTTAGCTTTGAGTGATCTTAGTTGACTTTAATACATTAATGTATTAATGCATTAAAGTAGTATTGTATTAAAGTATAATACATTAAAGTATTAATGTATAATACATTATTTAGGTATTAATACATTAATGTATTAATACTATTAAATATATTAATGTATTAATTAATTTATACATTACACTATTAATGTATTATTTTATTAGTAATACATTAATACAATAATTACATTAGATTATTTTATTCCTTCGACTTATATTGACCTTGGATTACCATAATCATTGTTAATTCTTGTTGACCATGACCATGGTAAAATTTTGTAGACCTTCACTTTGTATGAGCTTCACTATGCTTAACATTGGTTAAGCATGACCATGGTTGACTTTTGTTGACCATTGTTGATAATGGTTAACCATGTTTGACAGTTGTTTTCCATAGATGACCATGGATGGCCATGACTATGAATGAGATTCACCATGTTTGACCTTAGGTATGACTAAGGTTCACTATTACCTCAAATATGGTTGACTATTATTGACCATGATCAAGACTATGGTTAAATATAGTTTTCCGTTCCCATGGTTGACTATGGTTGAGTATGGTTAACGATGGTTGTGCTTGACATGTACCAAAGTTTAGTATGGTTGATCATGCTTGAACATCACGAGGGTTGAGTATGGGTGACCATACCCATGGCCGACCTTCATAGACCATGTGGAGATGCTTCTGCTGGACCATGTTGATTGTGATTAACCATGGTTTAGTATGGCACTATCTCATTACAATGTTAGTCATGTTTTGTTCCCCAAATTGTGACAATAGTTTTTGTTCATCATATGACATCATAAGGTTATGGTCATCACATTGTGACGTAATTTTTTTTTTTCACAATATGGCATTAGAATAGGTTTGCCACGCACTGACAGTGGGCTATATTCATCACATTGTGATGTTGAAAAATGGTCATCTCATTGCAATGTTAGGTTATGTTTGACACTTTGCGACATTGGGAACTACATACTTCATATTGCAACAATGGGATTTGTTCATCACATTGTGATAAGTGGAAATGTTTCTCATATTATGACATTAGGGTATTTGTATCACATTGTGGTGATGAGGTTATGTTTATCACATTGTGACAACGAGTCTATGTTCATCACACTGTGACAATATGGCTATTTTACTCACATTGTGACGACGGGGTTACATTCATCACATTGTGACGATAGAGCTATGCTCATCACATTGTGACATACTATGTTTGTTAGAATGTGACGCTAACATGTTCATCACATTGCGATAATATGACTATCTTCATCACATACCGATGTTGGGAAATGGTCATCTTATTGCACTGTTAGGATATGTTTTTCACATTGTGACATTGGGTTTCATACATTACATTGTGACATTGGGTTGTGTACCTCACATTGAAACAATGAGTCATGACTACCTAAATTGACTTACAAGTCATCGCTTAACTGTAACTTTGTTTTTAAGTTTTGTCTTAGATAAATATAGGGCTTGAAGAATAGAAATTGTGGTAATTTTGTGTATAAGATCATCAAATTGTGATGATGAGGTTATGTTCGTCACACTACGACAATATGGCTATTTTCATCACATTACGACAATGGGGATACATTCGTCACATTGTGGTGGTAGGACTATGTTTATCACATTGCAACATTACTTTGTTTGTCAGAATGTGAAAATACTATGTTCATCACATTGCGATATTGGGAAATGGTCATCTCATTGCATTGTTAGTCTATGCTTGTCACTTAGGGAGATTGTGTTGCGTACATCACATTGCAACAGTGCGTTATCTTCATCACATTGTAACATGTGGAAATGTTTATCACATTACCACGTTAGGATATTTGTATCACATTGTGGTGTTGAGGATATGTTCATCACATTGCGACAACGAGTCTATGTTCATCACACTGTGAAAATATGGCTATTTTTCGTCACATTGTGATGATGGGGTTACATTGAACACATTGCGATGATAGGGCTATGTTCATCGCATAGAGACAATAGGGCTATGTTCATCACATTGCGACATTACTATGTTTGTCAGAATGTGATGCCACTGACGGTACTATGTTTCTCAGAATATGACACTACTATGTTCATCACATTGTGACAATATGGCTATGTTCATCACATTCCAATGTTGGGAAATGGTCATCTCATTGCAACGTTAGGATACGATTTTCGCATTGCGACATAGGGTTTTGTACATTACACTGCGACATTGAGTTGCATACCTCACATTGCAACAATTGGTTATGTTTCTCATATTGCAACATGTGAAAATGTTTCTCACATTATGATGTTAGGATATTTGTATCACATTGCAGTGGTAATTTTGTGTATAAGATCATCACATTGTGATGATAAGGTTATGTTCGTCACACTATGACAATATGGCTATTTTCATCACATTGCGACGATGGGGCTACATTCGTCACATTACAGTGGTAGGACTATGTTTATCACATTGCGACGTTACTATGTTTGTCAGAATGTGACGCCACTGACGTTACTATGTTTGTCAGAATATTACACTACTATGTTCATCACATTGTGACAATATGGCTATGTTCATCACATTCCGATGTTGGGAAATGGTCATCTCATTGCAATGTTTGGATACGATTGTCACATTGCGACATAGGGTTTTGTACATTACATTGCAACATTGAGTTGCATACCTCACATTGCGACAATGGGTTATGTTTCTCATATTGCAACATGTGAAAATATTTCTCACATTATGATGTTAGGATATTTGTGTCACATTGCAGTGGTAATTTTGTGTATAAGATCATCACACTGTGATGATAAGGTTATGTTCGTCACACTACGACAATATGACTATTTTCATCACATTGCGATGATGGGGCTACATTCGTCACATTGCAGTGGTAGGACTATGTTTATCACATTGCAACATTACTATGTTTGTGAGAATGTGACAATACTATGTTCATCACATTGCAATATTGGGAAATGGTCATCTCGTTGCATTTTTAGTCTATGATTGTCACTTAGGGATATTGCATTCTATACATCACATTGCAACAATGGGTTACGTTCATCACATTTTAACATGTGAAAATGTTTCTCACATTATCACGTTACGATATTTGTATCACATTGTGGTGTTGAGGCTATGTTCATCACATTGCGAAAACAAGTCTATCTTCATCACACTGCGACACTCTGGCTATTTTTCGTCACATTGTGATGAATGGGGTTACATTCGTCATATTGTGACGATAGAGTTATGTTCATCACATTGGGATGTTACTATGTTTGTCAGAATGTGACGCCATTGACGTTACTATGTTTGTCAGAATATGACACTACTATGTTCATCACATTCTGACAATATGGCTATGTTCATCACCTTCCAATGTTGGGAAATTGTCATCTCATTTCAATGTTAGGCTATGATTGTCACATTGCGATATAGGGTTTCGTACATTACATTGCGACATTGAGTTGCATACCTCACATTGCGATAATGGGTTATGTTCCTCACATTGGAACATGTGAAATTGTTTCACATTATGATTTTAGGATATTTGTATCACATTGCAGTGGTGAGGCTATGCTCATCCCATTGCAAAGAAGATGTTATGTCCATCACAATGTGACAATATGGCTATTTTTTGTCACATTGTGATGATGGGGCTATGTTTGTCCATTGCAACCATAGGGCTATGTTCATCACATTTCCACATTACAATGTGTGTCAAAATGTGACATTAGTATGTTCATCACATTGCGATGTTGGGAAATGGTCATCTCATTGCAATGTTGGTCTATGTTTGTCAGATTGTGACATTGGGTTTTGTACTTCACATTCAAACAATGGGTTATGTTCATCACATTACAACATTTGGAAATGTTTCTCACATTATGAATTTAGGATATTTGTAGCACATTGTAGTGATGAGGTTATTTTCATCATATTGCGATGACAAGGCAATGTTCATCACATTGTGGCATTGCTATGTTTGTTAGATTGTGACACTACTATGTTCGCCACATTGCAACTTAACTATTTTTCTCATGTTGCAACGTCCGATTTTGTTTTTCATATCGGAACGTCGGGTTATGTTTGTCACATGACAAGGTTGGTTTATGTTTGAGATATTATGAAAGTGAAGTTTTCTCCAAGTTTTATTTTTAAATATAGAAAAGTCTTTCCTTTGTTAGAAAGGTACAAAATTTGAACTCATGATGTATTACATAGAAGAAAACTTAGGATCATACTTGTTCTAAGGACATTGATTGCAAATCATATTTAACTTTAGAGATGATGATTTTTACTTGATAACAAATCAACTTGAACTGTGTAGATGATGAACTATACTTGAAATTTGATGATGATTTATTATTGTTATAAGGACATTTAAGTACACCACACATGGATAATAGAGTGTACACATTGCACTATGATATAAACTATGACAATTATACATCCATATATAATTTTTATATATTGTGATTTTAATTGTTAAACCATAATCTCAAACCATTAAAATAAGGAATAGTTTTATGATCATTTATAACCATAATAATTATATTTTTAGTTATATAATATATAGTTACACAATTTTTTTATAGAAATATTTTTAAACATATAGAATTTTTTTATATAAAAAAAATAAAAGCATAGTTTATTCATATTATTCTATTAATAATTTTTTTTAGAAAATTAAATATAAAAAATTGCAATATTTCTCAAAATTAAAGATATTTACAAATTTACAATGTTTCTTCAAAATTAAATATATCTACAATTCAAGTGGATTAAAATTAAATTATTATTATAAAATAAATCCTAATACAAATAACTCTAATTATAATTCTAATAGGAATAACCCTAACCATAGTCTATTCCTAACACTAATTCTAATAACCCTAACCCTATAAACAATTGACCTTAATATACTATTAATACATTATTTTTGACATGTTTAATTATTAAAACTAATTAATAACTATTGTAAAAAGGATTCTAATAACCCTAACCCTATAAACAATTGACCTTAATATACTATTAATACATTATTTTTGACATGTTTAATTATTAAAACTAATTAATAACTATTGTAAAAAGGATAGAACTTGTGTAGTATAGTTAATTATTTATAATAATAATTATTAATAATATTATTAATGTTTATTAATTATTACCAATAACATTAATTAATCAATTATACTTAATATAATGAATAATTTATTAATATTATTATTAATATCTATAGTATTATTAATAAAATATTATTATGTATTAATTTGCTTATTAATAAAGTTTTATTAATATTATATTAATAACTATAATATTATTAATAAAATATTATTATGTATTAATGTGATTATTAATAAAGTATTATTAATGTATAAATGTAAATTGTTTCAATAATGTTATATATAAATGCAAAGTTTAAAAATATAAATGTAAATTGTTACAATAGTGTTACATATAAGTGCAAACTTTAAAACAATTGTTTATTAATTTGAAACCACGCTGGTAATAATTAATTTGATTAAAACAAATAGTATCCTGTAACATGAAAAACTGATATGTCGAATAAAACCACGCTTGTAATAATTAATTTGATTCAAAGAAATTGTTTCGTGTAGCATCAAAAAATGATACGTTGATTGAGCAAACCACTAAGAATTTAGTTCTATAGTGGTATATATATATATATATACTTAAAAAGTTGTGCAAAGTTTTAAGCAAACCACTGAGAATTTAGTTCTATTCCTCATAAGTCATAGATTTTTTCCATATGATTTCAGTACTGATTAATCTTTTTATTTGTTTGGAAATCCCATGGCTTGAACAGTACGAAAATCAAATACTGCAATTGTAAATGAAATGGATAGTACGGAAATCAAATCCAAGGGAAATTCTAAAGGTAAAACTGGAAGGGACTCATTCTAAAGGTAAAACGCGAGGGAGATTTAATAATGGAAAACATAAGCATGCTAAAAAAAATATTGGTGAAATCCAGGTTGAAGCAACAAAGAAACTTGCGACCAAATGAAGATTTGCGCGAGTATCACCAAAAAATATGTGAGAAGCAATATTTGTTCAAGGTAAAAGCAATGAAGATCTGCGCGGTCTGTGCATAAGACATTGCAAAACTGTGTGGGTGTCAATATGGAAAGGAAAAGTTTATTAGGAAATTCAAGTGCCCTGTATGTAAACAAAGGAAACGCACCCAGAAAAACAAACAAAAACATGAACTTTCATGGATTCCTGATCCATATTAAAATTATGCTCACTTATCTTTTGTATTATTTGTATCATGTGTATGTTTTCTCAGTTATCTCTTTCGGATTGTGCAAATGCACTTGCATTTATATTTATGCTTGAATACACAGTTGGTATTCTCCTTCTAAATTTACAAAATGGTAAACAATGACCTCCTAAATGTACAAAATAGTTGTTTTCTTTAAAAAACAGTAACTTATAGAAAGGTTCATTCTCTTTGCTACGACGGAGTTAAATCTCGTGCATCCGGAACTACCACAAACTGAAATCGTGCCTCTCCACCTCATGTTCACTACCTCTCTCATGAAAAGTCTACAATAGGCACCGTCCTGTATGCACAAAAAAATGATCTTTACCAGTAAAACAAGAGATAAAACCTCCTGTATGCACAGAAAAAAAAACACACAATAAGAACATATCTAAAAAGAATGAAGTCATCACCATGAACATATGCAAATATGAGCACAACAATGAAGGCCTGAGACATCTTGATCCCCTTCACCGAAAATGTACCAATAGTGCATGACTCTGAGATGTATCAATGGAGCCGGAGATACTTTGGGAATGCCTAGGGTCCCGATTTGTGAACACCTAATAGATGACTTGGATTACAACGTCCTCTCCTTCTAAGGTTCTCAGATTTAACGCTAGCACATGTAACGTTAGCACATGCGGCGGAAAAGAGTTATGGAGACTAAATCCTGTCCAATATGACGTTTGTGATCCCTTGTTGTATGCGAGAGATGGCCAAAGGTGGCGGAAATGAATAGGCAAAGAAAGGACACATCACGTAAACCGATGCGTAAAGAGGTAATTCATAGTTGTAAAGAGGTAAAGAGGTAATTCATAGCTGATGCGTACATCTTCAATATTCTCAACACGTCGAAATACAACATTCCTCCATGGGATGTGGTATGAAGAACATACTCATTAATTTAATCCCTGATCCTTTCGGATCGTGTCAATATTAATTTTAAAACGGAGAACTATTCTTTATCGGATCTGATGATTAATCTGTTTCAATGGCTCGTGGGATGAAAAGCCGACGACTGCGTTTCCATACAAACATGAAATTGTTTATAGAAATTGCTTATAGAAATTGTTTCCATACAAACATGAAATTGTTTATAGAAATTGTATTACATACATGATTATAACAGGTTGAAGCGCATAAGCGGACTGAAACCACCCACAAAACTTGTGAGACTGGATATTACAGTGTATGAATTAGAAGAATTGAATTGCGTTGAAGATTTGAGATCATTGGAAAGACTGCATGCTTGCTGTGGCAAACTGCAGTGGGGTGGAAGAGTAGTGGAGCTCTTGGGCTTAAGATTAAAGGAAAATAAAATATTTGAAAGTAAAATAAAATAATATATTTTCATGTATTTTTAAAAGTTTTCATCGACTAAGCTCGGAATATATGTCTTGAAGCATTGTGAATCCAATTTTAATCTAGGCTTTCAACTCTTCAATGACTTCATTTCGGAACAATCCACCTAGGATCCGAGGTGCGCACAACCCTGTAATGTTAAATTATATTAGGGTTAGACTTCATGTTAAGGTTCATTCTACAATTAGGTTTATGTTACGTTAGGGTTTATAAATTAAATAAGCCTATCGGCGTTCATCAACCATAAATATGTGGTTGTGCTGCTTGAATGGGCAGTTTATGAATAAATGGACGCTATCTTCGGTGGCTTATCTGCATACCTGGCAATTCCCGGTCCCAACCAGCTCCCTTTTTTTTAATGTGTCCCCCTTTTTTTAATGTGTCCCATGTTGGAATTTTATACTCGGTGGCCAGCCTGAAAAATAGCAGAATTTCTAACTGGATTCTCCATTTCCAGAGACTAGCCTTCCACCCACTCCTCATTGGTAAATGCTGACTTAACAAAATGGCATTGTAACAGTTTCTGAACGTGAGGTTTCCAAAAGAGTCACCTCCGATCCATAATAGCTTGTCAACCGTGCCTTCCTGGAGAGTAATTCCGGCCTGTCTGAGTTCCATTGTGTAGTTGTTCCATTCGCTGGCCTGAGTGTCCATTAGCCCCAGCTCATCGCTATTCCTCCAAACCGTCGCTAAGGTAACAGGATTGCTTGCTATGGATGCTTGAGACAGCGTGGAGATGTTCTTCCCGTTTAGTACAATTAAGAGCTCGTCAGTGAGGATCGATCTTCCGCCCATGCCCAATATCCTATCGCGGCCAACAACAACAAGGGAGCCGGCTCCAGGACACCAGTTGAAGCTAGTCCAAATTCTCGATGCAGAAGAGCAGTGGTGGGAAAGCTGCCTAATCCAGTTAATGAGAGTAGCATTGTGTAAATATTTATCTCTGATAACCTTCTGCCAGAAACTATTCTGGTTTAATACCCTCCAAAGTGTAGTAGCATTTAGTGCCAGATTGAAGATACTGAGGTTACGGAAGCCGCAACCCCCAATCTTTTTCGGCCTGGATAGAACCTCCCATCTACACAGGTGAAAGTGCTGTGTATCCAAATGACCAGACCACAGAAATTGAAACATCAATTTTCTAATTCTATTTAAAACCATCCGCGGGCAAAACTTCCATAGACATCCAGTATACCGATTGTCCTTTCAGAACAGTTTTTACCAAAATGTATCTTCCCCCAGTGAAAGCCATCAGTTGCACCATAAATTTATCCTGGTTGTGGCTCTACTAACAAACCAGTCCCAATCTGTTGCGCGCTGAGTTCCAGTCTTCAAGAAGTAACCCAAGTAACGGAAACCTAGAGAAAGATCAGTAAAGGTGTAAGGCAGCAAGGTTTTGAAGGAAATCAGCTCAAGGTCTGATAGTCCCTCGAAATGGACAGTGGATTTGGTTAGATTCACCGAAAGCCCCGTCGCTTTCCAGAAAAAACTAATAAGACTGTCGATCACTAGCCATTCGGCCATGCTGGCCTTTGATAGAATAAGGACATCGTCCACAAACACACAGGAGATGTAAGATTCTGGTCACTCTGGCAACTTTAATCCCTGTTATTCGTCCTTTCTCAAAACTATGCTTCAGTAATAGACTGAGCCCTTCCATCAACAGGATGAAAAGGATTTCTTCCTTATAATCCAAACCTACATAATAACTGTTGTTAGGGTTTCGCTGACTTCGGGATTCTATTGAAAGAACAGAAGATGATGATGCAGGGTCACTGGGCAGCGGTCCACCCTCTATGCCTCTGTTGGGTTCGAACATGGAACCTCAACGTGGTGATTTAGCGGCAGCAAAGCCATGTCCAGCTACTGTAAGCCTCACGGAGGGAATGAGATGCAGAGCCTTCGATTGTGCGCAAAGGTGCTCAGGACCAATTCCTCGATGGAAAAGGGCAGGCGGGGCATATTTTCTCTCAGAGGAATCCTGTGTAGTGTCGGTGGCAAAAAGTCTAGGCCATGATAATACTTTGTTCCCATCTGCAGGGAAATCGCAGACGAGAGGAGCAATCTTTCACTCAACCGTGCATTTCTGAACATGTTTTTGTAAATCTGAAACAGTCGCGGCCAGAAACAGCATGCCATGGCCCATCGCTGTCGATTGAAATGGCATTTGAAACGGTAGGGTAATTGGGAAGAAACCCAAACCAACACGTCGTGAAAGGATAGGGAAGTGCGGTATATGCTTGTAATCTGAAGAGGTAAATGTAGGTAGATGCCTGCTAATCCAGTAAATTCAGGTAATCTGAAGAGATCAATGTAAATAAATGCTCAGTAATCTGGCTAATCACCAGTAATTCTGCTCGGTAATGACAAACGGCCAAATAAATAAAATCATGAAATCTCATCCTTTCATTCGCTCGAAGCGGCCGGTATCAAAGTCTTAACCGCAGGATTTGATTTTATCATTAGAAGCTGGATTAACTTGGCAGCCAATTTCCAATACGGGACGTCGATATGCGTAATCAATACTATATGCTAAATACAAATTTTATATACATTCAGAAAGTAATAAAAGAAATTAGAATTTTAGACAAAGTTTTATTTTTTGTTGAGCTACATATTATGACATTTTCAAAAAAATCGTAGGAGTTATATCTGAACAAGAACAAAATAATTGAGGAAGAATACCGTGCAAACCCAAAAGTAACAAAATTTCAAATAAAGTTGCTACTAAGAACGGTTATTGCGAATTAGCTTTGAGAAGGGTTTATAAAAGTTCAGAGCCCTAGACATTTAGGCAGAGCTACTGAAACTCGTCTCTGCACAGCGGGCATTGAAGTCGCAGATAAAACCATTGATAGATGCAATGCTCATGATAAATATGACTACAACGCAATTGTTTTGCAGGCTCACCGATGAAAAACATATCATGACAAATTGCACATAGCAATCCCGCACCCTCAGCATGAACTTCTGGGCGGCTCCAATCCTTTATATTTCGCAACAAAACAATATCAATGTTTTCTGCCACTGCAACCCTGACGTCCTTTTTATAGCTCAAATGATATGATTCGTAGTCGGCCAATCCTATTTCATCTAACCGTTGTATATTCACATAATCAGAAAAAGACTCCAATTCCCAATTATCTCAGTTCGCTTGTCTCATACATCTGAAGACTGCTGTCGAGACGAAGTGCCGTTGAACGCTCTCACTATGCCGGCACACATAATGTGAAACGACGTCAACCTGACTTTCACTTTGTTCTGTTACTGGTACCGTCGCAGCTTCTAATATTGCCCATTGCACGCGGCTATCTGTTTGCCACCGTGGCTGCTTGTCTTCTATATATTTGCTAACCTTCTCAAATATTTCTATCGCAAGATCTCTATTATCACTAGGCATGCCAATATCTCTCCCATTCGGTGAGGCTTCCATTTTCTCAGTACTTTTAGTTTCACAAGATCGTGGTACGAAATGAAAAACAGACTCAAGCAATAGAATCTTCGTGGTTGGTTTAGATGGAAAAACACAGTCAGGCAATAGAATCTGTGGGGTTGGTTTAGATGCTTTTGTATTTACAATGACAAATTATTGACAAACATTGTTAGCATTATAAATTTCACTAGCCGACACGACATGTGAGGAAATGGACGGAGAAATGGATTCAGTTTACCAACGACATAAGTCAAAATCATTTCATCATTAACTTTAGCCCGTAAATATATTGATTTGGATACCTTTGCCATTCATATATCCAATTTGCTTTTTAGCTTTCTCTCAAAGGTTTTTTTGGGGGGCACAATAGTACTTTTAAATTGTTAAGCTATGCAAGAAGGTGATTCACTATACCAATTTACATGATCACACGTAATCCATTCAAAACAATAGCGGATAGTCTAATCATGCACTCAATAAATAAAGAAGTTAACGTCACTAGAAAAGCCACGAGAAGAATAAGCCTCTCAGTTTGAAGAGACTTATGCAAGAGAGCCACATGCAGAGACTTACTCAATAAATAAAGAAGTTAACGTCACTAGAAAAGCCACGAGAAGAATAAGCCTCTCAGTTTGAAGAGACTTATGCAAGAGAGCCACATGCAGAGACTTCTATATAGGCACCTGTGCATCATTTTGTTCCATTCATTCCATATGATGTATACACTATTTCATATATGTTTCTCGAATTATATTCATAAGATATTGAGCATGCTGATCAAATACCCAAATGTGCACAACCCTCTCAATAGGCAGTAGGTGACCTTGTGGGAGATCTAGCGGAAGATCTCAGTTTTAAGAGCTACCTCTTGCACTTAAAGATACAAAATTAGTAATTCGTGTGGGTTTCTACATGGTCTTGGCATCCGATACCAAATCAGATCGGAGTTTTTATGAGAAAAAGGTGGTCGCTCACTTTGGATTCAATTATGAAAATTTCTGAGCATAATTTGCAGACAAAAAATAGATTTTTGGGAGAAAAAGGTGGTGGCACACTTTAGATTCAATTGTGAAAATTTATGAGCATAATTTGGAAATAAAAATTAAATATTTTAATTTCTCTTGGATAAATATCCAATTTAATAGAAACACCAATGCTTATAGATAAGGATCAGCAAGTGCTTATGTCACAACAACCCACCTGACCTAGCTTGATGGGCTGAATAGTCGTAATCGAAAGCTAAGGGGCAGCTGAGCGCCTCCGGGTATACCATTTGCCACCTCGTAATGCCGCTGAAAAACATTGTTGAGGGCTCATGGATGTCCGTGGGACTTGCCCAAGTTTGATAGTGACCTCGTAACGGATGAGCCTAGACTCAATGAGGGCATCCATTGTTGAGGGCTTTGGGGGACAGTGGAGGTTGGTTCGGGCTTGATGGGGCCCCGCTTAACTGGATGGGGCTCCTCCTTGAGCTGGATTTGATTTTATTGTTTGTGTAACGATATATACCTCACTCTCTATGGGTTAATATTTTTCTCTCTCTACTTTAATATCATCTATAACATAGTATGAAGTGAAGTTATCAACATTTTAAAATTAAAAAAAATTTAGGTTTTTTTTTTTGAAATGACCACTTCTTTTGCAATTTTTTCTCTTAAACTTCACATGGCATTGTATTTGGATCTTTTTATTTCCAATAAGACAAACATGGTATATGCATACATCTCACTATTTCATCTACTTCATCTAATCCTTATAGACATCTACACTTGGAAATAATGGATCTAGTTACTTAGATGAACTCTCATATTATTTAATCTAGATTCTCTTTTATTGGTGTTTGTTGTAACCGCCTAAGTAGAACCAATTCCTATATTATGATGTAATATGTCTTCAAACAATAATAGATTGTGAGTGTGTGTGGTTTTCTCATAATTCTAAGTTGGTATCAGAACTGCATTGAATATTCAAAAGAACCATCTCTCTAAAGCGAGATCCAAAGAAAAATCACCAGCACCCCACATGCAGTGTTAGAGGAGCGTTGACGCCCTCACACTTGCAAAATTTTAATTTTTGAACTCCTCGCGCTTCATGTCTATCCATCTGAGGGCATTAGGGTGATAGCTCTCCCCCTCTCACTCTCCAGGAGCTCTGTCAGCTTTTACGAGTGCCTCCCTGCCATATTACGAGTGCGCTAGCACTCCCATTCGCAAGTTTGAAGAGTGTCAATCATTTTTTTCTTGGAGGAACAGACTGGGATCCGTGAATCACCATTGGACCGTGAGTTTTTTGCTGTGTGAGGTTGGAGCAAATGTGCAAATCGCTGCCCTTCCTGAATTCAAGGAGCGTCGATGGTTTTCTTTGTTTGTGGAAAGCCAAGCTCCAATCCGATATTATATATCATTTGTTGCTGGTGTATTGCTATTGTGTTTTCTTTACACACCAAATCGTGAAGGCTGTATTCAAGCGGTATTTTATGTTGCCTTTGTGAAAAGCGTGAGATTGGGGGAAGCTGCAGAGTTATCCATGCACAGTGGAAGGCGCGAGTATGTGAAATCGTGAAGGGTGTTGTGTGAGCAAATCGTGAAGGGTTTTTTTTCATGAAACGTGAGTTTTTTTTTAGTGAATGGCCAATGATTTAAAAGTGTATTTCTTTTTAGGTATAAATAAGTGGATATTTTTTGTGAGGTATAAATTTTATAAATTTGATATTAAAGTTTATTCAAGTTGATATCATTTGTGAGGTTTATTGTGTGGATATTTGTTTTATGAAAACAAAAGTTTGGGCATTCAGAAATCCACCATAGGCACCTAGCATAGGAATCGAGAGAGGAACGCGTGCTGAGGTTATTTTCATATTCTTGATGATTCACAGCCTTCAGGATTGAAGTGTGTTTGGTGATACAAGGATCCATTGTCTGGTTGGACAAGTAGAGTCTTGTAGAGATGGCTCGAATTTCACTAACTGTAAATTCAAAATGCAGACCCTGATGGAGGGCTATGGTGTTTGGACCTTTGGGAAAGGAGATGAAGCGAAACCTTATGTGTCTTTAGGTGCGACAGCAACACGAATCCAAGATTGGGATAAGCGCGAAAACAAGGCCAAGGTAATCCAAGATTGGGATAAGCGTGAAAACAAGGCCAATGTATTGTTGCATATGTCTATTAAATATAACATAATTTCACATATTAGAGAAGCTAAAACTTCTGCTAAAACATGGACAATGCTTAAAGCCTTGTATGAAATTAGCAACACAAATCGTCTTTTGTTCCTGAAAACTAAATTGCTAGGCATTAAGATGGATGGAAATGAATCTGTTAGCTCATTTTTCTGTCGCATTAAAGATATGAAAGACGAGTTAGGAAATATAGGGAAATAATTTCCAGCATTGATCTTGTCACTATTACCTTAAATGGTATGCTATAAGATTATCAGATGTTCATAAGAGGTATCGTAGCAAGGGAGAAACCTCCTACTTTTGAAGAATTGATAGGTATTTTGCTGCAAGAGGAAGAGAGGCGCTCGAACTTGAATCCTCAGAATTTAGATTTGGCACTGTGTTCAAATAAGAGATCCGCGAGAGCAAAATCAGGAGAAAGAGACAGAGGAGGTAGTTCATTGCAGAGAAGACAATCTCCAAAGCCAAATCAAGGTATGCAATCTAATAGGAATGAGTCAAATAGTTGTTTTTATTGTGGTCGACCTAGACATCTTATTAAATACTATCATAAGAAGGAGAGTGATGAGGCTAGGAATAAACCTAGAAATCATTTAGGTCATTATGAAGAGGAATATTCATATCATGATCTCATATTGTTTATTGCTAGTGATGATTATAGTGAACCCCCAAATTTTGATTCACAGGATCTTAGAATCTTTGTGTCAAATGCTGTTTTGTCTGCCAAAACGGATGATATTGATCCCTGGTTTGTGGATTCTGGAGCAAGTACATATGACATGTAATAAGAACTGGTATGCTAATTTTAAAGAAACACAGAATAGTGCCAAGATATATCTTGGAGATGACCACCTCATTAGATCAAGGGATACAGAGAAATTCTAGTAACATTGTCGAATGGTTTCATTCGTCACATTCGCAATGTTGTGTATGTTTCTGGCATAAAGAAAAAATTGATCTTTGTATCCACCATTACAGATCAGAACTTGAAGGTTGAATTCTTCATAAATTATTGCATAGTGAAGGATCTGCTAGACCAATACATAATTGTTGCAACGTGAGTCAGAGTAGGAGGCCTATAAAAACTTGATGTTATGAGTGAAGAACATGATCCACTAACTTCTGCAACTATGTCAACAGAGAGTCTTTGGAATCAAAGGTATGGCGACATCAATCATCCTGATTTATTGTTATTATAGAAATAGAATATGGTTGAAGGACTTCCCGTGATAAAGAATGAAAATTTTGCTTGTGAAGGATGTGCATTAGGAAAGATGCACATATATGAATTCCCCTCTAATCTTGATAGAAAAAGAGAGATGTGTTAGATCTTGTGCATACTGATGTTTGCGGACCTATGCAGACTAGGTCTTTAGGAGGTGCATTTTACTTTCTTTTATTTATTCATGGTTGCACGAGATACACATGGGTTTATTTCCATAGAAGAAAAAATGATGTTTTTATTACTTTAAGGAATTTAGAACCATGGTGGAAAATAAGACAGGAAAATCCATCAAAATCCTCTGTTCTGATCAAGGGAGAGAGTATAAATAAGAGGAATTCATCAAATATTGCGAAGATCATGGAATAGTACAACAATTTATAGTACCCCGCACTCCACAGTAGAATGGAGTGGCTAAAAGGAAAAACAGAACTCTGGTAGAGTGTGCACATAGTATGATGAAAGGTAATAATCTCTCGAATACATTTTCAACTGAAGCCATAAATACTGTAGTTTATTTAAAGAACAAAAGTCCAACAAGTTGTCTTGATAATATTACTCCTTTCGAAACCTTGTATGGTTCCAAACCTGTAATTCATAATTTGAAAGTATTTGGGTGTAAGGCTTTTGCACATATTCTAAAGGAGAATAGGAAGAAATTGGATGCTAAATCTATTAAATGTATTTTCATAGGGTATTTTTCTGAATTCAAAGCATAGAAACTATTTGATCCTTCTACTCATAAAGTATTTGCAAGTAGAGATGTACTTTATCATGAGCGAGAAATCATGATGACAATAGTCATGAGGAATGGCATAGACTTGTTGATGAAGGAGTTAAAGAAGAGCATCAACAACAACAACAACAACAACCACAATTGCAACATAAGTCACCACAACAACAGCCACAACCGCAGAAACAACAACAACCACAATAAGGACTCAGTGAAATGGACACTTCAAGCAGTCACGGTTCACCTAAAGGTGAAGAAAAATCTTCACAAAGTGGGGAGGAAGATAATCAGTTGAGAAGATCTTCACGACATGTTCAGCTTCTTGAGAGGTGTAGAGACTATGCCCTAATTAGTAGCATTTCAAATGTCATAGAACCCATGAGTTTTAATAAAGCCAATGAACATGATGAATGGCGAAATGCAATGGAGGAAGAATATGAATCTATAATGAAAAACAATACTTGAGAATTGAGTGAATTTCCTAAACATAAAAATCTCATTTGATGCAAATGGATATACAAACCCAAGTTTAAATCGTATGGTAGTACAAACAAATATAAGGCTAGATTGGTGGAAAATCGGTATTCACAAACTAAAGGTATTGATTATGTTGAAACATTTTCACCAGTAGCTAGTTTGAATACTATCATATTGTTAATTGCTTTAGCTACAAAGTATCATTGGAAGCTACACCAATTGTAATTTAAATATGCATTTTTGAATGGTGTAACGACCCTACTTAAATAGATCTATATGATTATTAATTATAATTAATTTAATAATATAATTGTCCTAAAAGATTAGCTAAACGATAATTATTTCTTAAAATAACATTAACTAATTAATTATTATTAATTAGTTATTCATGATTGTCAATGATTAATTTAAGTATTAATTAACTCATTAATTAATAAGGTAAATAAATAAAAGGAGGATAATAAATTATATTATTAAATTAAGTTACGTACCCGATAAGGGATAACATATTAACTACAAGGGATAAGATATTAAATAAAGGGGATAAGGGGCATTAACAGAAAATGATAAGAAGGTAATAAATGGGTTAGGTAGGGAGTAAATGAGGTGGGGGAGCTGGTGAAGGAGGAATATGGAGGGGAAGGAGGTGGACAGGAAGTCATTCTACGGGAGGTTGGGGGATGGATTTGGGGAGCTTTGGGATTTGCAGAGAGAAGTGAAATTTTGGGGTGGGATTGTATCAGTCAGGCACCGGGGTTGCTGGAGGTTTTGGGAACGGGGGCCAGGATATCCATATGATATCCTGGAGCTAGGAAGTTACCTAGTTGGCAGGTAGGAACTAGGTTTTGGGCAGTGTTTTACAGTGCAACAGTGGTCAAGAAGGTAAAGGACAAAGGGAGGGTTATTAGCATGAGGTTCAGGTATTTAAAAATTATGCAATTGTGTTTAATCTCTTATAAAATTTTATTATTATTGATAAATTTGTATGTGAATGTACTAAATTATAGAAATTATTGAATCTTACTGCTATGTTGTAAAATAAATGGTTGTTTAATTTATCCATCCCCTACATTTGGTATCAGAGCGTATTAGTTTGAAATCTGGGCCTATGGTCCAAGTTCCCATGAAATCTGGGCCTATGGTCCAAGTTCCCAAAACTCCAAGCGCTAACTCCAGCCACGCTTAACCTACAAACCAAACATAGAAATTTTAAAACAAATATAAAATATATATATATATATATATATATAAATGCAAAAATAGAGACATATTCCACGTTATTTCTAATTTGTATGAATTAGTCCAAAAAGGAATTAAAAATGTCCATAAGTTGAAACATGAGACCATTCATCAAAGCGTTATGAAGATCAGATTTTTACCGACTCAGAATACTTAGAGCGAATTTACTAACCATGGTAAATTTATGAAAGAATTATTTTGTTAATGAACCAAATGAAAATTAGCAAGTGAAATGATAAATCAACTATGTAAAGAAAGGAAGCAAATTGAAACTTATTTATAGTTGTTTTAAGAAAAGGAAATGGTTCGACCCAATTGAATATACTATATAAAGGCTATAAGAGGAATGACCTTATACAAACACTCAAAATAATTCACACCATTATTGCATAAATTAGCAGGATGTCTATCAGTGTAATGACCTCATCCAAAGAGAAGGAATAGATCACAGAATTTGTCAAAATTACCAAGAACTTTGTAAACAGAATGAGAAATTTGGAAGATTGTGGTTTTTTGTGAGGGAAGATTTTCCAGATAACATTAAATTGTAGCAAAGTACAAAAATAAACCCGTATTGATATAAATGATGTGTCATGAAGCATATGGGAGATATAGGTGGCATATGAATAATATGTTTTGAGATGAATGAAATTACGATTAAAAACAAATGTAACAAGGTACAAATATAAACGAAGTATACAAACCAAGCTACAACAGATTGAAGCAAATAAATTTGAAAAAGCCACAACATAATCCAAAAAATTATGTTTTATCACGTAATACTTGTATAGAGCCATTGGACTGTAGTAATTCAATTACTCCAATTACCAAAATCACAGTTGTAACTTTTCAGCAAAAACGACAACAGGAGTATGAGAAGAAATTGAGGAAATTATGCCAACATCTAAAGTATGCATTGAAACAGACCATTCAAGATGGGATATGGCCCGCTAATTTACCAGCAAATCGTAGCACCAGCAGAGTAGTGTGAATCCCTCAGCCAAAAATTGAATTAAACTATGGACAATGGGTTCTGGACTAATCTCCTCGACAATCGACAATTTATGTCCGTCAATCTCCTCAACTGACCCGCTGAGCCACAGCTTCAATCTTCTTCACGATTTTGTCAAATTTTGTCAACATTCAGCAAAATGACTGCCGCAAACCAGCAATTAGAAAAATCGGAGGCTTGTTGAGGCGTGTGACAAACTCCACCAAAGCAAAATGTCGACTGCACAGTGAAAACCTACTATTCGAAAAACCAGTGGGCTCTTCTAGGTTAAAAATTTAGGGTTTAGTCATTGATAATCAAATTCAAAAGTGAAAAGTTTAACTGCAAGTTTTTGTATAATTCATTGTGGACTTTATAATTCTCATGCCCCTTAATTTTTTTTTTTGGACAAATGCTAAATTTATAAAGAAATTGTATTCTTGGTCAAGAAAGTAATAAAAAATAAAATAAAAAAATCAAGAGACAGAAAGCCATAGAGCTGCATCACACCTCTAAAAAAAAAGTAGGTGAAAATATGCTATAAGCATCATCAGAGTGAGGATATTTTAATATTTCCAGTGAGTTCAAATGTCCAAATTATTGATCAATATTAGAGGGTCGTCACTTGCTTGCCTCTAGTTTTGACAGCAAAATCGTCCAGGCAGAGCTCCGAACCCTTCCATGTCGTATTCCCCGACAAGATAAGAGGCACCCATATGGTAGATCTGCGCTCTATAACTGGGCTCTGTGATGAGAATTTTTTTGGCCTTTATGTAATTATGGACATACTTGATTTTGGTGTCATGGTGCATGTATTCCAGCCCCTGCGCCACATCTACGGCGAGTTGCATCCGGGAAAGCCAGGAGTAGAGGACCGTGAATCTGGGTGCCTTGCTGACCCTCATGCAATCCCTGAAGCTTGATCCCTGGATGTATTCGTAGACCAGATATGCATTTTCTCCCTCGCAGCAGCCTCCCAAGTGATTCACTATGCTGGTGTGGTGAGGATTACAGATTTCCCAGAGTCCTGAACTGAAATCCTTGATTTCTCTCATCCTATTTCTCACCATGATGACCACCGTTTTACCTCTAAGAAATCACTTCCAGATGAACGATTTTTCCAGCCTTCTAGAGGTGAATTGGGCGGTGGCATCTGCGATTTCCCTGTATCTATAGATATTGGGGTTTTTTTTTTGGGTGGGAGTCCCTCAAACTAGCGAGAAACTGGGCACTACTAGAGGAGGCCTTCGATAATAGGCTGGAGCCACCCACAACAAACACAAAGGAGGCCACAACTATCAGAGACCAAACAGAAAATTTAGAAACTGTTAGATGAATTTCATGAAGAAACAAGCTCTCAAGAGAAAACCCTCCTGAAATCGGGCTTAGAAACCCTAGCTTTAGATATCAATGGCCATGAAAAGCTAGTTGTTGTGAATTCATATTTCTTGCCCTCATATGAGGTACGCAGCACCCAACCATGGCCGAGGAGATGCACAAACACAAAACGTAATACACAGTGCTCTGAGACGAGCATTAAGCCTACCGAGAGGGACAGAGCAAAGTGGAGAGGTGGTAGAGGAAGGATGCGGAAGTGAAGGACACGTTTAAGGTTGGGAGGGATAGGTGTTTGGTACTGAGAGCCATAGGCTGGGCACGTGGGCCTCATGCTAGAAGCTCGACCTTAAGGGCTGCCAGATAATGCCTGCACATTAAACTCTCCCCATTGTATATTTTTTATATTAATGTTTAGTTTAATAGTTTATTTAAAAGTATTAATACACCTTTTGAATAATTAAATTTTCATTTTTTTTATTTTGATTAAATTTTATCTTTATAATTTATTTAAAGGTATTAATACGCTAGTGTAAATTTAAATAATTTAATAATATAGGGCTAAAAAAAAAATTTATGGAGTCCGCGAGGATCTAACCCCGGACCTCCCAACCGGTCAAGTCTTTACAAAGTATGCCTTGCCAACGCACCACACAATGTGACTTTTACAAATAATTTCACTTATAAATACTTTAATTGTCATACCCAATACCACCCACCAAGCAAAGCGTCTCAACAAGAACACTAATGCCAAAAGGTACATAGCGCTGGTGAAAGCCAAAATGGGGCAGGCAGTTGGGGATAATTGTTTAGATGTCACAATTTAATCCTATATAATCATTAAACGTGGTAATTGTATAACCTTACATCATTTTTTATGTGATTAGGTAAATGTTAGAAAAAAAAAAAGTAAACATGTTAACAGATGCCTTGATAAATGCGAGAAAGTTATGAACAATAAATCAGACCCATTGATTTTGGAGGATGACTAAGAATATGCCAGCATCTTCAATGCATAGCTATCAGATAAGGGTTTAAGTATAATAAGATTAAAAGATCATTAATTATGCCCATTGTCAATAGGCGTATGCCTTTCGACGTAAATTAATAAACATAAGGTCGGAAGTCACTTAAATCAAGTTGTAAGCGAAAAGTTAAAAAGGGCTTAGACTAGGACAAGCGGGAAGGAGGCGACATATGCACTAGGAGAGTAAGCTTAGGAAGTGGAGAGTGAGGCATAAGGCTAACGTATCTATAGGAAATGGAACCAATAGTTATTTTCGTAGGGGCGAAGAAATCAAGCTTAGATGCTTAATCCTAACCCTAACCTAGTTAATCCCCTAATGGAGTAATGTCTGTTTACAGACAAGTAAAGAAAACTTATGCCTAAACCTATTTCTAGTTTGAGTAGCACCAATTTGAAACATCCTGGAACTCACCCTGATAGCTTTGGTGGATGCAGGTCAATGCATACAGGATGGTCAGGACTCGAGGGAGTCAAGACAGGGGAGCGTCATTGCAAGCACCGCCAACACCGCCAGCACCACCACCACCATCGCTCGAACTATCCCTCATACTGCGCTCGTTGGAAGCCATTAACGAGACTTTAAAGGGGCGACAACCGGCAGGGACTGAAGTGGAACCCCCACCATCTGGAACGAGTAATCCAAAATCATCAAGGGATTCAGGGGGAGGACCTCCACCTGAAGACATCATGCGGGAATTGCAGAAGATCAAACTTCTGGAGTTTGCTGGGGGTCGCGCCAGTGAACGCACGGAAGCATGGTTGGAAGGCATGACAAGATTTTTTGCCTTAAGAGACTATGCATCCAACTCAAAGGAAAAGATCGCCATTTTTCAGTTAAGAGATAGTGCCTTGAACTGGTGGGGCAACCTGGAAAGACAAATGCACCTTACCCCAGACACAGTATCTTGGGAACTTTTCGAGGAGAGGTTCTAAAGGAAATATCTACCAGCATACTATGAGGAACAACAGGTAGGGGCATTTCATGCCCTAGTACAGGGAAACAAAACTGTAGAAGAATATGAGATCAGGTTTATGGAACTAGTCAAATATGTGTCGTATATGGATAACGACCAATGATAGGCAGAGCGCTTCATCTATGGATTGAACCCTAAGATAACAGATATGGTGCGGATGTGGAAACCGTCTTCAGTAATGGAGGCGGTGGAAAATGCGCGTTACGTAGAAGAACACATGAAATTGACCAGGGGTACAAGACCGACATTTCCGCATCGTCCGGGGTTCGTAGGAAAGCCCTCGTGGACATTTCCTAGTAGAGGGGGCTCAAGGCCACTGCCATATGGTAGCATAGTCGCGCCAAGGATAGTAGCTACAGGGATTTCAATAGCAGCGAGTGCAACATCTCGTACATCGCCAGCGGCACAGACAGGTCCATGACCATCTCAAGGAACAACGAGTAGGGGCAGGAGTTCTAGGGGAAGGAACTCATTTCAGAGACAGTCACATAACATCGCACAGGGTCAATCTCGTGTTACCTATTGGAGGTGCGAAGGACCCCATTACCAGCGCGACTGCCCAGAGTTACAATCAGGGTTCGTACATAGAGAAGGAAAGTCATCGATGGGGAGATCAAGTAGCAACCACCAGATCTACGCAGCGGTTAATAACCACCAGGCCGAACATCAATCCACGGTGGTGGAGTCATCAGGTACGCTAAATCATATCAATGTTAAGATTTTGTTTGATTCTGGTGCGACAGATAGTTTCATTTCNGTGTCTCACCTTGGGGTGCACCGGTAATTTTTGTAAAGAAGAAGGATGGATCCTTACGACTGTGTATAGACTACAGGGACTTGAATCATGCTACAGTGAAAAATAGGTACCCGATACTGCGAATAGATGACATCTTCGACCAGATGAAAGGAGCAACGTTATTCTCAAAGATCGATTTGCGATCAGGGTATCATCAGTTAAGGATTAAGGAAGTTGGTATCCCAAAAAATTCCTTTCGAACTCGGTTTGGACATTACGAGTTTGTTGTAGTACCTTTTGGATTGACCAATGCGCCAACAGTATTCATGAGCCTCATGAACGGCATATTCCGGAAGTACTTAGACCGTTTTGTACAAGTCTTTTTAGATGACATCCTCATCTATTCCAAAAATGAAAGAGAACACAAGGAACAATTGAAAATAGTGTTATCTTTCCTTAGAGAGAACAAATTGTATGGGAAGTTGTCGAAGTGTTCATTCTTCCAGAAAGAGATCCAGTATTTAGGTCATATCATTTCCGGCGAAGGAATCTCTGTGGACCCAGAAAAGGTAAAGGCCATTATGGAATGACCAGTGCCGAAAGATGCCCATGAGGTGAGAAGCTTCATGGGGCAAGGGGGTTATTACCGAAGATTTGTGGAAGGATTCTCAAAAATAGCGAAACCCATCACCACTTTTCAACGCAAGGGGGTCAGGTATGAATGGATAGAAGAATGTGATAGTGAATTCATTGAGCTTAAGAGGTTACTAACTAGTGCGTCAATTCTATGAGTGTCGAATATGGAAAAGGAATTCACAGTCTGCACGGATGCCTTGAAGCAAGGGTTGGGAGCCGTGCTAATGTAGGATGGAGGAGTGATAGCTTATGCATCAAGGAAGTTGAAGAAACATGAGGAGCTATACGCGACTCATGATTTAGAGTTGGTAGTTGTAATGCTAGCTCTGAAAATTTGAAGGCACTATCTTGTGGGGCGAAACTTTGAGCTCAAAACGGTCCATCAAAGTTTAAAACATCTCTTCACTCAAAGAGATCTAAATGCCAGGCAAAGGCGATGGAGTAAGTTTATGAGTGAGTACGATTTTGGTATTTCATACATCAAGGGAAAGGAAAATGTGGTCGCAGATGCCTTGAGTAGGAGACCACGTATCTTCTCCTTGGTAACCTTAAAGGTCATTCTGAAGGAACATGTGTTGACACAACTCCCAGGAGATAGTTGATCTTTAAAGGTTACTTCAAACCTCCAGAGCGGGAGGCAGTTAGACCCAAAGTACGAAGGATATAGTCTAGAAACAAACGGACTGTTAAGATATCGAGGAAGGATGTACATCCCATAGAATGGGCATATTTGAAGCATCATACTGAAGGAAGCCCATAGAGCACTTTATTGTGCGCATCCAGGTGTGAAGAAGATGTACGCAGATATGAGGAAGCTCTTCTTTTGGGTAGGCATGAAGCATGATGTAGTCCATTTCTTCGCCAAATTCCTAGAGTGTCAACAAGTGAAAGCCGACCACCATCACCCGACAGGCCTCCTACAACCACATGATGTCCCTATGTCCAAGTGGGAAGTCATCTCTATGGATTTTGT